>WOXC01001810.1:0-190224 GCA_011680675.1 Gymnobelideus leadbeateri
TGAAACAAATGGAATGTATATATTTCATATAATATCACCTGACATTTTTATGTAACTTTAAGGTATGTGAAGTAATTTATATATATTATCTCCCTTAGGTCCTCTTCTCTTTTCTGTCTAAATCAGTTCTTAGCATGAATGGATATGACAAAGCATACCTTAGCAGACCTTTTGGTCTGGTGAAGTCTACAGATTTCTCAGAATAGGTTAGAGAAAATAAAGATGCAATTTTTCTTTTTCTTTTTTTTTGCTTTTTGGAGGGCAGTTGGGGTTAAGTGACTTGCCCAAAGTTACATGGCTACTAAGTGTGTCAAGCAGCTGAGGCTGGATTTGAACTCAGGTCCTCCTGACTCTAGGGCCGGTGCTCTATTCACTGTGCCACCCTAAAGATGCAATTTTTAAAAATTTAAGTTCATAGACTCTCTGAAATCTTCCCACCAATCCCTTTTGAGGGAGGCAGAGCCCTTAGACCCCATGAAGAGAACCTGTTAAGCTCACCATTTTTAATCAATGACTTGGATAACAACATAGATGACATACTAATGATTGAAGGGGGTAGAATCAATGGAAACTAGGCCCAAGATTCAGAAAGGTTTTGATACTTTGTGATCATATTAGCTCACTTGGCTTCAATTGTCAATTCTATGCAGATAAATCCCAGATTTACGTATAAAGATATGTAGACTACACATACACAGAGAAACATACAGAGAAAGAAAAAGAGAGGGTGCACTCCACCATACATCCATATAGTTTGATGTCCCCCATTATTACTGCTATCCTAGGTTTATGATTTCTCCCAAACTTCTCACCTAACTTGTCCTTTTGTCCAGGTGGTATATCTCTACAACATGGCTTCTCTTTATAAATATAGACCTTTGAAGCCATGGGCTTTATTGCTGGCCTATTCTTGGAAACGACATCCTATGAATTACTCTTTTTTTTAAGATATTTCTGCTGACCTTCCTATGTTTTACCTCTCTGTGATGCTAAACTTGTCATCTGTGTAAAGATGATATGTTGATGAGATCTCAAAGAGAGAAGTATGTAGAGCAGAGAGAAGACAGAGCTCTGGGTAACATCCATACTAAAAGGGCTGGAGACAAATGATGACTCTGCAAGGGATACTAATAAGCAGTTGGAGATGGGAAAACTAGAAGAGAGCAGTTTCATGGAGAGAAGGTAGGAGACAGTATATGAAGGGATTGCTAGACAATACTAAAAACTTCAGAGAAATCAAGGAGGAAGAACACAGAGAAAAGACCATTTGATGTGGTAGCTAAGTTTCTACCTCTTCCACTTTCATTTTAAATCTTTCTGGGATTATATGGACAAGACACCAGGCAAATACATTTTTTCCAGCCTTTGTCATATCCATTCAATATTTTATCAAAGGCCCATTGTTCCTATATTTTAATTCTTTGTCCAAAAAAAATCCAAATCCCATTCTTAGACAATCATCTTGTTAGCCAATTCTTCCCTTCCCATGTCTTCTTTTATTTTATAAATTTCCTACCTTCAATCAGAATTAATAGAGAAAATACCACCAGTGACCCCAAAGTTTTTGTTTTTTGATCACTTCTCCAAAATCTTTAGTAATGCTTTCTGGTTCCTTCTGGTAGCATTATTTATCCCCCACATGAATCATCACAAGTGAGTAATGGTTGTCAGATATGACAGTTCTTGAGAGATTCTGTCACATTCCAGAGACATGCTTTGGTAGACAGACCACTGCCATTTGTATTTGTTAAAAAAAAAAAACAGGGGCGCCTAGGTGGCGCAGTGAATAGAGCGCCGGCCCTGGAGTCAGAAGGACCTGAGTTTGGAGGCGGCCTCCGACACTTAATCCACACAAACAAAAACCTAGCCGTGTAACCTTGGGCAAGTTACTTAACCCCAATTGCCCTAAAGGGGTGGCTAGGTGGCCCAGTGAGTAAGAGCGCTGGCCTCGGAGTTGGGATGACCGGAGATCAAATCCGGCCTCAGAAAATGAGCACCCACACATAAATAATGACTAGCCGTGTAACCTTGAGCAAGTTACTTAACCCCAACTGCTTTAAAAAAAAAACAGCCATTCTTCGTACCCCTCAGCAACAAGTATCCAATCACCATATCTTATCCCTTCTCTACATCCTCTACTACCTGATGCTCTCTCACCTGATGGCACTTGTGGGTACACCATCATTCTTGGAGAATAAGATGGTCTAAATTGCCAATTTGCAAATGTGAGATTTAAGATAGAAAAACAATTAAGATACACCCTTCTTGTCTCACCTTGTGTTAAGTTCTTTTTACCTTCCAGGATTTTAGGCTCCCTGGCCTCTTATTTGTGGGTAGAAGCATTATTTATTTTGCAAAGAGAGGCAAACATGCAAAGTCCCTAAGAAACAAGAAGACAAGAAAAGTACAATTATCTAGCTACATCTATACATTCTAATTCACCTTGTCAATGATCTCTAATATTTCCCTCTCTATTTCCCTACATGGAAAGTCTCCTCAGACAGTGGCTTTTCTCCCTCTTCACAAATTATCTTTCAAAGTAAATATAAAAACATAAATATAAAAGACATAGTATACAAAAGACATAAATATAAAAGACAATCATGTCCTTATCTACTTTTTCCACATTCAATCAAAAATAGCCATTCAACCAAACCTCAGCTATATCCAGAGTACACAATATGCCATCCTTGGCTTATGTCTCAGTGATGTGCATTTTAGTATCTTCCCTACATGAGAGAAGTTTGGAAGTTCAAGGACATTAGGGTCCTGTGACCATTGCCTATTAGGATCCCATGTTCCCTGTCCCAGGTATTGCACAGAGGATAAGTGTTTCCAGAAGGTGCTCTCAACGAGGAAGCCCCACTTATGACCAGCCAGTAGGTATCCTAAAATCTCAATCAGTAAAGACTAACATACAAGACTCTAAGGAAAAACAAAACACAAGAGAATACAGACATACATAGGGAAAGTGTCCATGTAATAAAACTCTTTATAACCTTTCTTGTCAAAGAAAAGAGCTCTGGATTTGGAGTAGAAAGCTGGATTCAAAATCCAGCTCATCTTGCTAGGGCCTCTCTTAATATGGCACTGTTCCATCTGGTCATCAGCTTCCATATGTATAAAATGAAAGGATGAACTCTATACAATATAATGCCTTGATATT
The DNA here is from genome assembly GCA_011680675.1 of Gymnobelideus leadbeateri. NCBI lineage: Eukaryota > Metazoa > Chordata > Mammalia > Diprotodontia > Petauridae > Gymnobelideus > Gymnobelideus leadbeateri. Next base: position 3,167 of record WOXC01001810.1, read on the forward strand.
AGAACATCAATCTTCAGACCTGCCAGATTCAACATCCTATGATCCATCTTGCCATCCTATCTTGCTCCATCTCCTATTAACACCCCCAATTTGAAGGGCCAAAAGTACAAAATCCTAGTTTAGTGTTAGGCAGATTCCTCCTTTCATAATGTGGAAGCAACCCTGAAGAATTTTTTTAAACTCAGTAACTTCCAGATATATCCCCTCCTGCTTAACCCAAGTGAAGGTTCTCATGTAATTGAGAAAAAACAGTTAAGCAAAACCAACTGACCCAGCAATTATATATGCAAAACTGCATATCCACAGTCCTCCCCCAGGACCTCTCCAATGAAAGAAGGGAGGTGTATTTCCTCATCTCTTCTCTGGGACCCATATTTGACTCTTTGATTCCTCAATGCTTTTTTAGTGGAGTGCCTGCCCCAACAGGTCAAGTTGAGAAATCTGGGAAAGCTTCAAATACAGACTTTGCATCTGTTGTGCACAGATGAGATGAACAGAAAGGCTCGTCAAATGGAAGGTGAGCTACCAGGGAATGACTTCTTCTTTTTATTCATATCAGCTCTTACACTGATGACACTCAGATCTACTTACCCAGTTCTAACCTCTCTGCTAACTTCCAGTCTAGCATCTCCTACTGTCTTTCAGACAGTTTAACCAGGCATCTTCTCTTTCCCCTTTAAACCTCCTCCCGCCACCTTCCCTATTACTGTTGGGGAGACCACCAAACTCCCACTCTCACAACCTAGCTGTCATCCTCAACCACACACTCTCTCACCCTCCATATACAATATGGTGTCAGGGCCTGCCAATTTCACCTTTGGAACAGATCTTCAATACACCCCCTTCTTTTCCTCTGACACTGCCACCACTCTAGAGCAGGCTCTTATCACCTCACACCTATATTACTTCAACAGTTTGCTGGTGGGTCTGCCCACCAAGTCTCTTCTGTCTCACTCTTTCCTCTATTTAGACACCAAAATGACTCTCCTCAGTGCAGGACCAACCATCTCATTCCTCTACTCAGTAAACTCTAGTGGCTCCCTATCAACTTCTAGGATTAAATATAAAATCCTCTGGCATTCAAAGTCATTCAATAACCAGACTTCCTCCAGGTAACCTTTTTAGTCTTCTTACACTTTACTTCCTGTCACGTACTTTTTGATCCAGTGATACTGGTCTTCTTGCTTCTATGAACTTGGCTCAAGAGGCATTTTTTTCTGACTGTCTCCCATGTCTGGAATGCTCTCCCTCCTCATCTCTGTCCCTTGGCTTTCTTCCAGTCCCAGCTAAAATCCTATTCCCAATCCCTCTTGATTTTAGTGTTTTCTCTCTGTTAACTACTTTCTATTTATCTGTATATAACTTGTCTGTACATATCTGTTTGCTTATTGTCTCCTCAGTTAAACCATGAACTTCTTGGGCACAAGGGCTGTCTTGCTTTTCTTTGTATACCTAGCACTTAGTATCATACTTTCTGATTGAATGACTCTCAAGGCATAAAAGGGCTACAATCTGTACTGATGGAAAAGTGCCTACAAAATGGGAAAAAAGAGGATCTTCTTACTATCTAGGCATCTTCTCATAGATATACTCAAAGACCTACTGTCCTCCCTTTAATACCCAACCCTAACTCTTTCCTGTTTTGGAAGAGGGAAGACTGGCTATGGGATGCCCCCTAATGGCTAAGTAAGTTGGTTTAATTTACAAGGCTATTCATAATCTTGATAAAATGTCATTTTAAATGAAATTACATTGCTCATCTAACAATAGTTAACACATTGCTCAAGCTTTAGGGAGATATGAGTTACATAACTAAGAGTTCAATGGGGGAAAAGACTGACTCAGAAAACTAATAAAAAAAAGTATTAACTACAAAGAGGATCGAATATAAAAGCTATCACAACCAGGAAGTGATACTGAAACCCAAACCCCATCCTGACTTCCCTATTTTGCTTCAACAGTATGACCAATAACATTCAAGGGCCTCTTATCTTACTCTGGAAAGTAGATGGTGAAAGTTTTTATCTAGCTGTCCAGCCTATTGACCTTTCAGTGTCTACTTCTAGGAGGAAAAAATGAAGCAAACCTATGATCCAGAACCATAGGAGTTGAAATAGACAGAAAAAAACAGATAGAAGCTTTTATTAAGAGCTTACTATGTACCAGATGCTGTGCTAAACAATAAGAATACAAATACAAACAGAAAGATTGTCCCTGAGGAGCTTACATTCTAATGGAGAAAAAAATATATGAAAACAAGTTGAAGAGGTGAGGGGCGGGGGGAAACATGGGAAGGGATGCAGAAGTTACCTGTAGCAGGGCAATGTCCAGAAAGAGTCATGTGCTGAACAAGGTTTGAAATGAGTATAATTATTGTGGGTGTTTCTCAAATGGAGGTTTGGGAGTGAACTCACCAATCAGAGAAGGCTGTAGAGGTGGAGGCATCCTTTGCCAGTGTGAAGGACATTGGGGGAGGAATCCAGGGAGTTATGGATTAACCCAGGTTTGGAGAAGGTGCTGCCTAATATAAGCACCTACTACAAGCAAGGTACTGGGCCAGTATCACTGGGGATGGTAGGAGGCTACATTCTATTTAGGGTGATAGAGCACATAGATGCATAAGTGGAATACAAAAGCAGAATGCAATTTACGTCTACAACTGTCTATAAAGTACCTATTATATATACAAGGCATTGGGGCTATAAAGATGAAAAAATAAAATAGATCTGTCCTTCAAGAAGCTGAGCCTGGGAGGAGCATAACATGTATATATCTAAGTAGGTGATAGGGGGACTCCATTAGTCCATTGCTCCCTTTAGGAATTGTCTCTCTCAGAAGCTTGTATGGAGCTCAGCAGCTTTCAGTACACCCAATTTGAAAGGAGAATGGGAATCTTGAAATGGAACAACTATAAGCTTGAGTCCAGGAGAGGGATATGTAGAAGAAATGGTTCTCAGGACCTAACTCTGACCTGCTATTCACTCAATTCCTCTACCAAGATGCAATAAGGAACTCTAGAATGCTTCCTGGTTCACCAGGGCAAAGCAGCATAGCATGAGGACAACTGAGGAGGGAGAAAGCACTAACAACTTTATAAAGGAGCTTGCACCTGAGCTGAGCTTAGATGGAAGACAAGGATTCTGAGAGGTGGTGAAGACAAACATAGACTAATTTAAGCATTGGAGATGGATGTAAGGTCTGGAGGAAGGTAAATGGAGAATTGAATGGCAGGCAGCCCACTATGACTGGTTGAGTTTATGAAGGGGAATAATAAAAAATAAAGCTGAAAGTGGGAGTACAGCTATTAAAGGGCCTTAAAATTTTTTTTTCAAAAAAAGGACCTTAAATGAAAGGCAAATGAATCTGTATGTTGTTCTAAAAACAATGGGGAGCCACTATAGATTTTTGAGCTGGGGAGTAACAAGGTTAGAGCTGCGCCTTAGGAACATTATACTAGCATCTGTGTGGAAGACTGATTAGAAATGAGAACTACAGGAAACAGAAATATCAGTTAGGGGGCTCTTACAGTAGTAAAATGCAAGAGGTGAACTTTGGTCATAGTTGTGTACATGAAAACAAAGGAATGAAATTGAGACATTGTGAAGGTAGGATCAATAAGACTAGGTAATTGATTGGAAATAGAGGGTGAAGAAGAAGGAATATTTAAGGAGGTTACAAACATGAGTGATTGAGAGAATGGTTGTGCCTTCAATAGCAATAGGGCAGAGTCACAGAGTTAGGAAGTGAGGCAATATTCAATCCCAAGTCATTCTGACCTCAGGTATAGAATTCTATCCAGTACCTAGATGCACTTTTCTCCCAAAGCTGAGAGGATCCAAGGTGAACATGTAAAGTCCTTTATAGCCTTTTAAGAGCTGTTTGAATGTCAACTGCTATAATTCACACTTAGAAGTAATTAGCAAAATTAAAAATAAGCATACATGAACAGGACAATCCTTTACAGAGACTTTCTTTTATTTTCTCTATGCTGCTAGTTGCAAACTGTCTTTCAAATGTTATCTGCCTTTAAGAAAGGCCTTTGGGGCAGCTAGGTAGCGCAGTGAATAGAGCCCCGGCCCTGGAGTCAGGAGGACCTGGGCTCGGATCCGGCCTTAGACACTTAACACAAAAACTAGCCATGTGACCTTGGGCAAGTCACAACCCAATTGCCCTCCAAAAAGCAAAAAAATAAAAAAATAAAGAAAAGCCTTTAGCAAGAAACCCCTGAGGCTCCAAACATGGAGGTTGCTGCCTGAACTTTTTCTTTTGGGCCATATAAAAATAGGAGATTCACTTATATGATTTTTAAGGTTTCTGCTCACTCTGACATTCTATTTCTATGTTCTGAGGTGCCCTTCAACTCTAACATCTGATTTGCATAGCTTAAGGAAAACAATAAAATGAGATGCGCCCCTTTCCAGAGCAGGGGTTTCCAAGTAAAAGCAGTTTTCTCCTTGAAAAAGTATTTATCAGGAGTATTCACCCAAACACTTGTACATCAACTTGTAAGAATTAAAATGCTTTTAAAAATAATAAATAAACTCTGATAATGTTTACCAGTGATTCTAACTTAGCAGCTGAAATATCTCCAAAAAGGCAGCATCAATTAATTGCTTAGATGAATGACTCTCATAGATATGACCTCTAAAAGGCAGAAAAGCATTATGCTCTCATCCCATATTCAATCCTTCTAGATAAAAATAAAATAGTAGCACTTTTTGTCTGTGTGGTGCTGGGTGGTAGGGCATGGACAGCTAGGTTTTTATTCATCCCCTCAGTCAAAATTGAGACAAGGGGTCTTATGATTTAAAGTAGAAGGGACAGTAAAGATCACTTAATTCAATTCTATTTCATAGATGAAGAACATGATTATAGATTCACACATCAGAGTTGGAAGAGTCCCTAGAACATTAGAGTTCACATTTATGTAGTTCTCTATTGTTTATAAAGCATTTTCAACAACCCTGTGATGGAAGTAGCAGAACTGTCATTCCCATTTTACAGATGAGAAACCTGAGGCTCTGAGAGAGAAATTTACTTGTACTAAGGACACAAAGCTAGCAAGTAAAAGAAGCGAAGTCTTGGGCCTGGTGCCCCGATTCATAACAAAATGTGTATTCCATTCTTCCACATATTCTAGAAGCTTGTTATAACCAAGACTCTGAGTGGGCAGAAGGGGGTCTGTTTTTAATTCTGACATATGGAGAACTTGGGAAGTTGTCACTATACAGGAGATGTCAGAAGCAGTGCTCCATTTTTTGTTCCTTTGTATCCATGGCCTCCCTGGCACTCAGCACTGAGAGGTAATATGTACCAACCCAAATTAAATTGCATATTCTAATTACTGAGAATAACTGAAGGTAACTCTTAATATTGTTTTTTTAAGGGGAAGCAAAATCATTAGAACCAAACTCTCCTTGCTTTTGGGTTCCTGTGAGCAACCAGAAGGGAAATTGGATTACAAGCTCAACTCATTGCATCCTTGGAACATAAAAGGTAGGACAGTAGAAGGAAGATGAGGATTTGGAGGCAGAAGGTTAACTTGAAACTCTGGCTCTACCACTTACTGATCACCTCTGTGACCTTGGCCAGGCTTATAGTTTACTTTAGTACAGTTCCACAAGAACAGGAACCATATTAGGTATAGTCACCAAACTCTGTTGTTGCTCCTGCCCCTTTCCATGGTTGCTGTTCCTCATTCTCCTTTGGTGAATACATGGGAGGCAATGAGCTCAAGTATTGGTTATTCACAGATGATTCCCGAATCTACATAACCAACTTTAATCTTTCTTAAACTCCAATTACACATTATCAATTATTTATGGGATATCTTTCTATAGTCACATCAAACTCAGTATGTCCAAAGTAGAACACATTACTTTCCACTTTAAACCGGCTCCTCCCTTCTATCTTAACATCTTCCAAAGAAATGCCAAAATAATGTTCCCATGGTATAGTAGTGGCCATGTCACTGACTTGCTCAAAAACCTCCAGTGGCTCCCCATTGCCTCTAGGATAAAATATATATTTGTTATTCTGTCATGAAAGGTTCTCCACAACGTGGCTCCCACCAACTCTGTACAAGCAGTCTCTCATGCCTAGATTCTGCCTTCAAAATTCCTCCTATATAAGACCTTTCCTAATTACCCCAGTGGCTATTGCCTCCTCTCCAAAATGACACTGTATTTATCTTTTAAACTTATCAAAGTATCTTTAAGGTCCCTTTCCTGCTCAAATTCTATGTCAAGTCACAAAATCATAAAAAAATTTAACATTTCTTTTTATTATTACAAATAGACAAATATCAACAAACATGAACATTTCCTCATACAAAAGGGTACTGTTTATTATCTATTATTACATACAGTTTTTTTAAAAGTATTTTTCATTAAATTTAACTTAGTAGATCCAACATTGCCCTGTTTGTCTTATCTCATTTTTAACTTCCTTCTGCTGTATATTTTAGAAATGTTTCGCTGGCATTCTTTTTTTTTTGCTTTTTCTTGGTTTCACTATTACTCCCATTTACTCCCCCCCCCCCCCCGTACCTCCCCCCGGTAGCAAATAAAGTTAAGCAAAAGAAATACATACATGGGCTGATTCTTAACATTTCTATTTCATTCTGTACCTCTAGCCTATCATTTCTTTGTCAATAGGTGGGAAGTAATATTCATGATCAGTCTTCTAGAGCAGCAGTTATCAAACTCAAATAGAAATGGATACCTGAGGGCCCCAAGTTGAATTTGAAAATCACAAATTAACATTATCTATCTTGTATTTTTAAAAAATTTTTTGAACATTTTTCCAATTACATTTTAAACTGGTTTAGGCTGTACATGGAAATTTTGCTGGCCATGTGTTTGACACCTCTGTTATAGAGTATGTCTTAGCCACCACACTGATCACAGTTAAGTCTTTTTTTTTTTTTTTAAAGCAATTAGTGATAAGTAACTTGCCCAAGGTTACATGGCCAGTTATTTTTGTATGGGTGTTAAGTACCTGAGGCTGGAACTGATCCCGGGTCCTCCCAACTCTGGGGCCAGCGCTCTTACTCACTGAACCACCTAGCTGCCCCGGCAGTTAAGTCTTTAAAATAATTTTTCTTTACAGTGGTGTGGCTGTAGTTCTGCTCATTTCATTCTGCATCTATTCAGATAAGTCTCAAATGATTTCTCTGAATCTTTCTCTTTTATCACTTAATATAGTATAATAACATTCCATTACATTAATATACCATAATTTGGTTCAGTCATTGCTCCCACTGATAGGTACCTACTTTGTTTCCAGTTCTTTACAACAAAAAGTGCTACCATAAATATTTATGTCCCTATCAGTCCTTTCCCTCTGTCTTTGTTCTCTCTGGATGACATACTTGGCACCGAAGTGAGATCATTTGGTCAAAGGACATGTTCTATTTAGGCATCGTTCTACCTTATTCCAAGAGGGTAGATCAGTTCACAAGTTCACCAGTGCATTCATGCAGTTGGCTTCCTACAGCCCCTCTAGGATTTGTGATTCTCCTCTTTTATCATCTGTGCTAATCTGATGGGTGTAACACAGAACCTCAGAATTCTTTTTATTTGCATTTTTCTTATCATTAATGATTTGGGGCATTTTTTAATATAGTAGTTAATAGCTCATATTTTAAAAGATATGCTTGTTCATATCCTTTGACCATTTATCTATTGGGGAGGTGTGTGTGAAAACTCTTCTTATATATTTGTATCAATTCTTATGTATCTTTTTTTTTTTTAAAGAAATTGGGGTTAAGTAACTTGCTCAAGGTTACACGGCTAGTCGTTATTTATGTGTGGGTGCTCATTTTCTGAGGCCGGATTTGATCTCGGGTCATCCCAACTCTGAGACCAGCGCTCTTACTCACTGGGCCACCTAGCCGCCCCTTTAGGGCAATTGGGGTTAAGTAACTTGCCCAAGGTTACACGGCTAGGTTTTTTATTTGTGTGGATTAAGTGTCGGAGGCCGGCTCCGAAATCAGGTCCTTCTGACTCCAGGGCCGGCGCTCTATTCACTGCGCCACCTAGCCGCCCCAATTCTTATGTATCTTGGATATTAGGACTTTATAGGAGAAATTTGCTGCAAGCTTCCCCCATTTAATTTTATCCTTCTAATTCAAATTGCATTGATTATATTTGTGAAATTTTTATTCCATTTTGAGCCATACAAACGTTAGCAGCTGGAACAGCAGAATGCTGAATAGATACTTCTCTCCCTATCTCCAGCCTCTCTAAATTAATTTTCTTGGGCTGGAAATTTGCTTCATTCCATCTTTATGTGAATTCTGCTGTTAGAATTTGTTTAAAGTCATTTTTAAAAGGTATTTGGAGGAGTTTGGGGGAAAGGCAAGTCCTTGCCTTTGCTCTGCCATCTTGATTCTGCCTCCTAAATTAACTTTCATAATGCACTGATCTGACCAGGTCATTTACCTGCTAAAAATCATCGAAAGGTTCCTGAATATCTTTAGGATATTGCAGCCTATGGCTCAGAACCTCAAATTTCTAGGCTTATTACATAGACATACATAGAGGTTCAAATATGGGGGTGAGGTTTTGTAAAAAACATGCTTCTACCCATAGTTTTCTGTGAGAACCTCAATGCTAAAAAAAAAATTATCTATAACCGCAATTACTACCCAACTCTTCCTTACTAGAGTCACCTGGTTCTCTTTCTGGAAATTCCCTACCTTCTCTGTTCAGTTGCCACCATCACTTTCTTCCTCTCCTGAAACCAAGGGGTTAAAGGATTATATTGCTTCTCTACTGCTGCCATTATTTGATATCTGTCTGAGACTGGAAGAAGGGGCTACTGAGATGCACAGGCTTCACATCCCCAAAGACCAAAGGCCTCTGCTCTCAGCTCTCTTAGATCTGGCTCCTTCAGTGCCCAGCTCTCTCTGGTTCTCTTCTCCTGCACCTAGATCAGCTCCCTTTTACAGACCTGATCCAAAGATCAGATCTAAAACAGTCTGTACCAATCATATTATTCTCAGAACCTGAGATAATCACTTATCTTGAGGTATTAATGGGGTAAGTAACCAGGACAAAAGCATTTCCCATGATCTATCAAAGAAATGCCATAAATCATGGACATATTTATATCTTCCAAAGGAAGACTAAGCAAAGTACCAAACAAACAATTTATTATTTAATCTTGTTAAATTGGCCAGACCTGGTTGCATCTTTTACAACAAATATTCCTTAGGTTGGCATTCAATGCCCTCTGATTTGGCCCCAATTTATTGTATCAGTTTAATCTGATTCCCCTTAAAGCACTTTGTGTTTTTAGCCAAACTGAAGTACTTATTAGCTCTTCCCTAATATTGTTCTGCCCTTTGTAGCTTTCCTTCATTACTTAGTTCAGCCCCATTGCCTACCACCTGGTAAAATTTCTCTTTTCCCAAGAGCTCACTCAGGAGTTAATGTTTTCAAAGAATCCTTCAACATCCCTCCAGGTGAAAGTGATCTATTCTCCTCCACTCTGAATCTCTTTTCCCCTATCATGCCTTGTATCATGCTTCTTTGTGCACATGTCACATCCCCTGTTGGTCTATAATCTTTGGGAGAGCAGAAATCACACCATTTTTCTACTTTAGGTTCCTACCACATTGCATAGTACTCACCAGATAGCAACGTCTTTGTATATATTTACTGAATTAAACTGAATGTACTAGTGCTTCTGGCAGGATCATTAGAACAAAGAATAGTATAACTGGAAAAGACCTTAGAGGATATTGAATCCTCCCTCATCTTAAAGAGCAAAAAACTGAGGTCCAAAGAGACAAATCACTCAAAGTCAGACAAGTGAGTGGGGTAGGAGACTATCCAGCAAAGGCAACTGAGGAGGTGAGGTTAGGTCTCACTTGGGCCGAAGCAGAACCAGGACAAAGCAGCACCATGGAAACTGAGGGGGCCAAAAGATACTCTCAACAGATTAAGAACTTTCTAACTACCTACCAGTTGTACAACACTGGAATGGTCTGCCTCTGAAAAGAATAATTTTCCTATTGATGGAGGCATTCAAGGCATAGTTTGGTTGACTACGTGTTAACGATGCTGTCAAGAGGGTTCAGGCTTCTGGTAGGGATGACCTCCGAGGTTCCTTACAATTTAAATTCTAAAATATCAATGAAATTCTGAGACTTGGCTACATTTCAGAAAACAAAAAATTAACTCTGGTGGCAAAATCCCACAAGCTCATCCAAGCTGAATCAAAGCCATAATGCGTAAAAGGAACATTTTGAATCTTCTAGCTCTACCCTCTATTCATCTGCCCACATGCTGACTCAAATTCTGATGAGCAGGCCTACATAAACTGGGAAACCACACCTGCCTAATAGCAGGAATCCATGGAGAGGGCCTTTTCCCAAAGATTTGGAGAAGCATGAGACACTGTGATCAGGAAAGCTATTGATGACCAAATACTTCCCCTCCCCTCCCCCAACCATTTCTGGAAATGCTTCCTTTGGAAGTTTAACAGTGAACACTGCTACCAGCACCATAGCAGTAACATTTGTACTGGAGAGCCTGCAGGCTTGTGACACATTGGTCTTGTATGTTCACCATTAACCTGCAGTAATCCCTTAACTCTTGTGATCCATTTTCTGCACAACTCACTGGACACTCAGTCCATACTACTCCCTACAACGTTTTTTTTTTTTTGGCTTATGTCTTATATCCCCTATAGACTGTAAATCCTCTGTGTGCAGGAACTACTTTCTACTTTTTAGTATTCCTAGTGCCGAGTAGACATCAGTCAATGAATGGTGAGGTGGGAAGAACATGGAGAATGAGAAGGAATGAAGATGAGGTGGTGGAGAGGTAGTTATAAGGAAGAGCAGCAACAGTAGGAAGAGGAAGAAGACTTTCCAAAAATACAGACCATCATTCCAGGGTAAGCATTTCTCCTGGTTCTGGGTATTCCTCCTTATGTTTCCCTGGCCAGACATCCTCTGAGTTCCAGTTCCCCATCCCCACCTCACAGAAAACTCTCCTTCCCATGAGATAAAGACAATGGGAACTACTGAAGGTATATGAGCAGGGGACCATGAGATGATGAAAGGTGGTGCTTTCAGAAATGGAATTATTTCCATGTTGAAGGGATTATGGGGTAGATAAGCATGTTAATATCATTCTTGATGGAGATATGAATTGGTCCAACCATTCTGGAAAATGAGTAGAACACAAGGGAAATCAGTGAACTATTTGTACAGAGATATATCAATGTTGCGCCTAAAGAGATCAAAAAAAGGGAAAGGTTCCATATAGATATATCAAAATATGCACAGAAGCATTGTTTGTGGTAGCAAAAAAACAGAAACCAAATAAATACCCACAGATATGGGAATGCTGAACAAATTGTGGTATATGGATGATACCATAATGAATGTAAGAAACTCGGAGAAACATGGGAAGTCTTGTACTCCTTATATGATGCACAGTGAAATGGTACCAGGAAAATATAGACTACTTCAAAGCTGTAAAGAAAAAGAAGACTACAATGAAGGTAAATGTCATAAAATTGTAACAATCAATCCTAGCCCCCAAGAAATGAAAAAAACGTACCTTCCTCCATTCCTCAAAGAGAGGAGACTACAGGTACAAAATATTGAATACACAGTTTATATACAGTTGTTGTACCATCTGGTTTTCCTTAACTGTTGTTTCAAGAGAAGGCTCATGTGGATGGGGGGGGGAGGGAAGGAGAGGAGAGAGAAGAGAAGGGGGAGAGAGGGGGAGAGAGAGGGGGTGAAGTGAGAGAGAGAGAGAGACAGAGAGACAGACAATGTGTCTGTGTAGAGGGATGGGGTATGTTATTTCCAGAAATGATGTGAAAACAAGTCATTAATAATACTTAAAAATAATTCACATATAAGATAATATAGACCCAGACTAGGACAGAAGAAGTGGAAACAGAGAGAAAATGGAAGACCTAAGACATTAAAAAAGATCCCTACCTCCTCTGGACTTCTATTGTCTCATACACATATACATTATGGTATCAGTTTGCATTGTTTATAGATAGCTCTATTACTTGTTCACTAATTTGTTGTATCCCTGATAATTTATAAGTTCCAATAATCTGTCCAGCAGTGGCACAGATAACCTTAGGAAATGCTTAGTTCCCAGTCATTGGAATTCTTTGTAGATAAGGAATTATAATGAAAGTGATGGGAGGAAAAGAAAAAAAAAGCTAGTTGGCTCAGTGGATAAGAGTTGTTTTAATTTGCATTTCTCTAATCAGCAGTGGGTTAGAACATTTTTTCATGTGACCCTGGGCAAATCACTTAACCTCTATCTGCCTCAGTTATGTCCTTTGTGGACTGAGGATAACAACAGCACCCACCTCCTAGGCTTGTTGTGAGGATTAAATGAGATCATAAAGTGCTTAGCACAACACCTGGCACATAGTAAGTGCTATATAAATGTTAATTCTCATTATTATTATTTTTATTATTTCTATAGCCCTTTTTAATTTACAAATGCCTTGTGAGGCAGAAAGCACGTTAACTATATCTGACAGATGAGGAAACCAAGGCTTAGAGGTTAGGAAACAGAATGGTGTAAACAAAAAAGGTACTTGTCTTTTAGTAAAGAGTTTGAGCCCTGGCTCTGATACTGCCAACCATGCCAAAGCCACTTTACCTTTCTCCAAGCTGCAGTTCTCCATTTATAAAATTGGGATCTTACTTGGACCATCTACCTCACAAGGTTGATGTGAGGAAGTAGTTTTATAAGTCACACGGCACTATGTAAATGTGAGTTATTTTGTACAACTGAGCTACTAATTAAGTCTCAGAGCTCATACTCAAATCCAGATTTTCTAACCATCTATCAGGTATAATGGTTGTACTAATGATCTCTTTCAATGTTAAGATTCTATAGCTTTATGTCTTCTCTATCTTTATATTGTCTTCAATTCCTAGCACAATGTGGTGCTTAACAAATGGGATGTATATCTTGTCTCCCCTTCCCAGACTATGAGTCACTTGTGGGCAAGAACTTCTATTACTCTAGAACTTGGAAGTCATTCCAATCCAACCACCAGCCAACCCCACACAGCTGGTACTTATATAGTGACAATGCAGCTCTTGAACGAGAAGTCTTCCAGGCACACTGAGCTAGAGGCTCTTAGAGTATCTGCAGGAACATTCAGCACTACAAGTCCCTCTCTGAAGATCACAAGCTGTTTTAAGACCAGTGTGCTAAGTTTCTTGGCCCAATTTTCCTCCCAGATGTATTTTTAATTTCTGACAGCCCTGGAACTAGATTCTGAAATGGCAAGCATCATTTAATTGGTCTGCATTTGTTCTGATATGTCTTCATCAGCATCTTCAACTGACCCTTCTGGGTATCCACTGGGAGATGGGCACCTGCTGGGCAATAGGCCAAGAAGATAATCGTTAATGTTGACTACGAATTCTCTTGGCCAGGAGTAGGGGAACAGAATCAGAGTGCAAAGGGATCATAGAGGTCTTCTACTTCAATCCATACCTGTGCAAGAATCCCTTTTACACAGTATCCCTGAAAAGCAGTCACTCAGGAAGAGTAAATTAATTACCCTTCTAAGGCAGAGCCCATTCCACCTTTCAAAAGCTCTACTTACCAGAATGGTTTTTTCCCTTCTGTTGCGTCAAACTCTGCCTCTCACTTTATGGGGGCAGATGCATATTTTCCACCCAATTCTCCTTCTTTGGAAAAGACATAATAATCTCAATTTGGCAGAGAGTTAGCTCTATTCTACATTCAGTTTGCTCTATCAAGTTAATGCAAAAATGCATGAAGTACCCACAATGTACACAGTACTGTACTAGGCATTAGGAATGGAAAAATGAAATCAGATCATGAGCTCCTTGAAGGTAGGAACTAACAGAGCACCAAAATGGCCTCTTAAAGAAACCTAGATCTTTTCCACAAATGAGAACAATATATGTATTTTTTACCAACAACACCAACTAGACAGACATTTCCCTTTATTTCTACAACAACAATGCTGAGTTGTATTTAAGTAACACAAATTTATGAGGTAACTGCCTGGAGTAAAAGGCTACACTCTGAAAATGTACAACAGAATGCTGTCAAAAGTTAATTAGCTCCTGGAATGGGGCAGAGGGTTCCAATCTGTGGTCCTGGCCTCATCAGAAAGTTTCACCAACTAGTAGAACATATGGTCCCTGAGAGAAAGAACTGGCTTTGTTGCACTGATGCCCAGCCTACAGTAGGTCTTTCACAAATGTTTGCTGAATGGTCATTTCTATAAGCATATAGTTACATAGGACCATAAGCATCTTCTATAGATAAAGTGAGACTGCTTTGTAATTCATAAAATTCCAGTTAGGTTCTGTGTGTTTTTCAAAGGTTTTGATGTCTTTCAAACTATTTGCCAGACCATGCACCCCTGCAAAAGACTGCAGCAATCATTTATCCTAGCTGAAATGTCTGTCTAGCAGAAGGGAAAGGAAAAAACCTACCACGTTTTTCCTGGTTCTCCTTCTAAGCTGCCCTTCATCAGACCATAGACAGCATGCAGACCCTTTTCCACAATCACCTCTCTTCTCCCCCCCCCCCGCCCCAATTCTCCAACACCTGTAAAGAGATCTGTAGTGGCAGTGTTGCTAAGCTGAATTCAGGAGCAATCCTCTTCAGAGTTATTTAAGAGGCCAATGGGTGAGCCAGCCCTGGCAGAGCCCTTAGCATTTCCTGACAGTTTTGGCAAATGCACCTTTCTGAACTAGGATTTCTTTCTCTAGAATGAATAAAATTATCTCCCTTCTCAGCTTTTCCAATATCTTATGCTGATCCTATAGAGAAAGTTGGCGGTTGTGCTATTTTGGTTAAAATGGCCATGAAAATGTTTTTATTCTAAAATGGAGAGAGATCACATGAACTGTAGAGAATGGTAGCCCTGGGACTATTCCCAGAAACCTTCATTAAGTTTTTCTCATTGGTTCTCACTCTACACTGATGATCACAGCAATCACAGTGGTAAAGTTAATTGTAATCAGGGTCCCTTAACCCTCTTCTCAAGTCAAGTGTCTAGATATTCTGTCTCAAGCAGAGATACTGATTTAAGTTATTAAAGGTGAGGGAGGAAACAATGATGTTTGACTTTTAACTATGATGGCTGTGTCCCAGTAAATTTTATTTGTTGAAAACACACATGCAGGAAGAAACAATTGTGCACAGACTTGTTCATGTATGTCATATTCCTTTGCTCAAAATCCATATCATTCTTGCTTATCAAATAAAGCATTAACTCCTTAGCCTAGGATTCAAGGGCCTCTACAACCTTATACCTCCCTACCTTTTCAGTATAATTTCATGCCATTTTCCCATACTTATAATATACACTAGTCAAGCTAAGACTAATTGTTGCTCCCCAGAACATCTACTTCCAAAGCTCTGCTCAAATCATTCCTTAAAACCAGAAGGATTGGGGCCACTGGCCATCATCAGCACTCGAGAAGAAAGCCCCTGGTGAAATTCCTGGAGAGAGGGGTTGAGAGAGATAACAGACCATGAAGAGTCTGAAGGGGCATTGAGCTGACCCTTTGAACTCCCCCATCGAATAGATGGATAGACCTTACCAGACTGGCAGCTGATGGCCCCCCCTCCTGGAAAGGTCAATACTATGGAGCTTTTGAAGATGACCACTTGCCTGACACAGTCAAAAGGGAGCTTAGTCTAACCTCCAATTCTGTCTTGGAAGATGATGAGCTTTACTACCATGGCAGAGGCAAGTTTCAGAAAGTTCTCTTCACCCCTGAGAAGAAAAGGAGAGCCTTCGAGGAGGCTCACATCGTCTCTGAGGACAGGCAACACGACATCCAGGCCACCAGCATCATCACCAAATCTTACTCCTGATCAGGAATCACCTTCCAGGCCCGGCAGTGGGTGAAGGAATATAAGAAATGCCAGAAGGACAGGCTAGCAGAGTTGGCCACCCAGAATGCCAAGTCACAGGATAAAGCTAAGAAGCAGCCTAAGAAGCGTAGATGAAAGAGGCCATGGTATGTGAGACAGACTTGCCCACAGAACCTAGGAGGGAAAGGCTCCTGGAGCCCTGGGAGGCCTAGCCTCTGGCCCCTCAGTGCAAGAGGGGCCCCCCTGAACCCCCATGATGGAACTCTCTCCTCTAGTTTTGGCGGCACCCAAGAAAATAGCACCAACCCCCAAGGCCAGAGGCCCATTCCATGTCATTGGCCTTCAGCTCGTGGGACCCATGAAGCAGACAGCCAGCAGCGTCCACTTCATCTTTGTGGTGGCCGACCACTTCACCTGCTGGGTCGAGGCCACCCCCATGAAGACCTGCTCCCCCAAGGAGATGGCCAAGCAGCTCCTCAAACTGGTGCATCGATTCGGCTTCCTGGAGAGGATTGTCAGCACCCAGAGCAGCAGGTTTGTCCAACAGCTAAATCAGATTCTGAGAATGTGGACAACTCTCCAGTGCGACCTTGTAACTGAATATCACCCCCAGACCCAGGGGATCCTGGAAGAGACCAACACCTTTGTGAAGAGGTTGCTCATGCTGGTGGTGAAGGGAGGTGCTGCTAATTGGGACCTCCAGCTACCAAAAATTCTCTTCCTGCAGAAGCAGGTGGAAAGTCTGGAGTCTGAAGAAGAGTCCTCCAGCTTGAAGGATGAGTCAGGAGGCTCGGCCAGCAGTGAAAGTTTGCTCCCAGCTCCCTTGCCCTCGAGCAGCCCCCTGATGAGGAGACAGTCATGGTGACCATCCTCAGCGTGGAGGAAATGTGTCTGTACTGTGGCCAGCTCATTGACATGGGGAACAGTAAGGTTTTCACGATGCTGCAGTGTGACTAATGTCAGGCCTGGGCCCATCAGATGTGTGTGAAATGATGGTGCAGAAACGAAGCCTGGAAAACCAGATTCCAGTGTGACACCTGCTTCCCTGGACGGGAGCCCCACTCCGCACCAGAGTGATGGAGTGACTGCAGTCGGTGGTGAGCATGGAGCTGGCAGCTCTGTGGCCCACATGTGGCCTTTCCTCATGCCCAGCTGGTCCTGGTCTGAGGCTCCCGGGCCTCCAGACTGGCCGGCCACAGGGCATGGCTACCCTAACTATGCTGTTGCTCAGATCAGCCAACACCAAAGGGCTAGTCCGGCTTTCTGCTCTTCTCTTCCCCTTCTCCCCCACACTTAGTGCCCTCCAGAAGCCATCCTAGAATGCCTCTGGGGGCTTCTCTCTAGCTGGGGGGCTCAGATCCTGGCGTGATCATTCACATCACAGCAACCCTAAGCTCTCAGAATAACAGAGAAAGAGGCCTTCCTCACGTGGCTCTCCTGCCCTCAATAGCCCTGGCCCAGCCTCTTGGCGCTGCTTTTCTCCAGTGACCCATAGGCTCACCCCCACAGAGGGCAGAAAGGCCTCAGCTCCCTGTTAAAAGGGCAGGCCAGGACCTGTTGCTGTCCATGGAATTCCAGCCTGCATCTCTCTTGACTCCAGCGCCTCTGTGATCATGGCTCGAAGGAGGGGCCACTCCTCATTGTCCCCTGCCTCAGTGGGGTAGAAACAGGTTTTTAAATCGCATACTGATCTTAACAAAGCAGGACCAGAATTGTTGAGTTGGTCTGAAATCTATGTATTTTATGTTAACCTTGATGTTCCTTTTTTAAGAAATGTGTCCTTTCTCACTAACTCATCTCACTCTCCCTTGTTTCGGAGAAGTCACCCAAGCCTGATGGGCAGGTCAGCCCTGAATGGAAGTGGGGCCTCGTGGCTCTGTTCCTGCAGTCCTGTCCTCTGCAGACCGTAGGGAGGCCCGTTCCATCAGGAGACCTCCCTGGGGCCTCGGCACTGACCACACAGCCTCAAGGAATCTCTCTGACTCGTTGACTTTTGCTTGGGTGTCTCTGCTGTTCTTGGCTACCTCCAAAAGTACTACTTTCAATAAACAAGCACTTAGTGAAAAAAAAAAAAACAAAACCAAAAACTAGAAAGATTTTTCTCCTGTAGACATTGTATATATTCATCAAGGCCCAAGACAAATGCTAGTGATCTCTAATGTAATCTTAAGATAACTGTACTACCTTTAAAACGTAAGAGCACCTATTTCTCTGGGGCCGTACCTTATTGCCTATACTATGAGTTTCTCAAGGGCAGGGATCATATCTTATTCATCCTTCTATTTCCCCCAGTGTCAAGTACAACATGCACAATGTCAAACATTGTATATGTGATAAGTACCAATCTGATGAAGCAGTAGAGTGAAACACAAAGAATACTGGATTTATAGAAGGAAGAACAGAATGTGCTCTGTATTTAGAGTCAAAAGCCCTGATCTATCACTTACTGAATGAATGACCGTGGTAAAAGGACATTACCTCTTTAACTTTTCTGAAGCACCTACTTCCAGGTAGTGGAGAGTGCCAGCCTCCTTAAGCCATATCAATAACAGGTATAGGCTGTTTGACTTTGGGCAAGAACTTCTCAGGGCCCCAGGCAACAAGGACTATAAGTTGCAGGGAAAGCAATCAACAGTCTACATTGGTGGAGGGAGTTTCCTACATCACAGAAGTCACAATTCCAGTTGTATAGTACCCCCCAAAAGTACCTATTAAATGGAAGGCCCTCCTGCATTCATCCCTAGGGACCCAAAGATGAAACTCAGCAAGTAGTTTATAATTTAATGGGAAGTTGGGTTATAGACAGAAATAAAGGTGGCACAAGACAGAATTTGAGAAGTGCAGACAATGTATTCTGAGAGCCACTGAGGAGAGAGAAAATAGTTGCACCTCTTACTTAACAAAGTATTTTGTAAAGAAAGCTGCACTTACTTAAAGTGATATAGAATTCTTAAGTTATTAAAAAGGATGAATGACTGACTCAGGATAACACAACTGCGGTTAAAAGAAGGTAGGATGGTATCGTGTGCTGATCTAGGCATGTTCTACAGGCAAATACCTGGGGAGGAATCTCATTCATGGCTTGGTGATGGCCTTCAACTGCTGCACTGGCTGGTACCAGAGGGTGTCTGCCATCCAAACAGCCCCCTGAGGATAAGAAATGGGAAGGTGCTCATGTTGTCACTTTTTGGAAAAAATGTAATTTCTAAAGCTCTCTCTTCAAGAGGTAACTAGTTATAGCTGCTTGCTCTATTTTCCTCATGGCTTGGAGAAACCAAAGGGGAAGAGTTCAAACCATATGTGGTTGCACTCTCCTTTGGAAAGAGCTACTACTAGTCATACTCAGTGCTTAAACCAGTGGCCAGCTCTATGCCTAAAAACCACTGCCAGGCTTAAGGCTTAGGAGAAAGCATTTGCTCTGCTGTCTCTCAGAAATATAACCATCTCTGGCCTTAAACAAGGAGATTACCTGCTTTATGGAAAGGGAGATGACTCTGAGCAGCTAAGGTGGCAATTTTCCAAGCACTAAACCTCTCCTGGATATTAGAAAAGAGAAAAATAAGCCAAGAGTTAGACTAGCATGTTGTAGTGGAAAGAACACTTGGAGTCAGAAGACCTGGGTCTAAACACTGGCTTTTCTTCTACCTCCCTCTGGGTGTAACTTTGGACAAGTTCCTTCATTTTTCACCTAAGGGAGTTGGACTAAATGAACTTTAAGGGCCCCTCTGGTTCATTTTTTTGAAATTCAATTTTATTTCTAGTTCCACATTTTCTCTCTTTTCTCCCCATCCATTAAGAAGGTAACCAAATCTATTACAAACAAGTACAGTCATGCAAACCAAATTCTCAGGGCCCTTCTAGTTTTAAGTCTTTTTTTATTTTTATTTATTTATTTTTTTGCTTTTTGGAGGGCAATTGGGGTTAAGTAACTTGCCCAAGGTCACACGGCTAGGTTTTTGTTTGTGTGTGCGTTGTGTCTGAGGCTGGATCCAAACTCGGGTTCGGACTCAGGTCCTTCTGACTTCAGGGCCAATGCTCTACTCACTGCGCCACCTAGCCGCCCCTCTAAACCTTTTGATATTGAACTCTACACAAGTAGGAAACTGGGTGGAAAGGAAAGGGGAAGGACTAAGCTAAAATCATTTGATCCTCACAATAATCTTGCCGGTTTAGTAACTGTGTCTCAGTAAGCTGTGTCTCAGAGGATGCAGTATGATGTCACCACTGAGAGAGAATGAGTCCTTAAGCCTCTGGCACTTACAAATTGGGCGATCTTGGCCAAGTCACCAAACTCTCTAAGTCTTAGTTTCTAATCTGTAAACTGTTGAGGAGAGCATTAATTGCATAGGGTTGTGAAGATAAAATGAGAATTTATGTAAAGCACTTTGCAAACCCAAAGAGCTATATGAATTTGGGCTATTGTTATTGTTGTTGCTCCTATGGTTATCATCAATCCCAATGTCCAGGTGCAGGGAAGCTAGGATCTAGTTTTGATTGTGGCCCTGAGTAGCTGGGTAATATTAGGCAAGCTATTTCCACATATATCAAATGGGCGTATCTACCTATACCCACAGCACCTTAAGGTTTATAAATGCTTTCTTCCTATTATCCTTGAAAAAGGTAATCTAAGTATAACTATCTCCATTTACAGAGGAGTAAACAAAGGTTCCAAGAGGCATAGTAATGCCTAATGTTACTCCAAGCGGGGGCTGGAGACTGCCTCCTGATTCCAAGCCCAGGGCTCTTCCACAGGACTACTGCCATCTTAGCAAGCTGACATAAAGATCAAATGAGAGAATGGTTATGAAAGTGCTTAAAGAGGTAGCCATGTAAGCCCTGCTAATTATACCACAATACACCACAATATACACCACAATATAGAGTAACCTGTTTCCTGAGACTCAATCACACAATAGAAAGGGCCCTGGGCTTTAGAAAGAACAGAGATCTGGGTTCTAGTTTCTGTGCCATCACTAACAACACTAACCTCAGTAAAGCCATTTTTTCCATCACTTCACCAACACTAGTCAGCATATTTTCCCCCTCTGTCTTTGCTCTATTCCCTAGGCCTCCTCATCATCTTCATCCATTGAATTCTACCTATCCGTTCAAGGCCTAGGCCCAAAGTTACTATAAAACCTTCCCTGATCTCCCCACCCCTTACTCCAAGCTTATAATGTTTTCTCCCTCATCTGATCTTTCAGCACTTTATTATTCTATGATTCTAAGGTCCCTTCCATCACTGACATTCTGTGTTCTAAGTTCCCTTCTTGTTCTGACATTCTTCCAACTGAAAACAATTATGATCTAGTGACAGTTATAGGTTCCTAGAAGGCAGGGCCTGAGTCTATGTACAGACTCGGAAGAGTCCCATATTTAGACACTTCTCAAACAGTTGTTGAAGAGAACAATTTTGAAGTCAGGGGTCCATCTTATTTGAAGTATTTCTCCTATGGCTTCTCTAAAGGTGGGTAAATCTGGTAAGGCCATATACTCATCAGACTCAGTTTATACCTGCCATGTCTATTCATGTTATGTTATCATCTGGAGCAGACTGTACCTGCTTCTGGCTACAATGACCCTGAGTAGCGCTGATGACCTAAATCTGAAAGGTTTTTTCCTTCTCTCAGCCCCTATTTATATCCTCACTCTATCCTATCTCTGTACATATCAGAATAACCCTTTAGAGGATGTACTGCTTTCGACATTCTAATGGGCTTTCACTTCACTGCCTTCATGGATAGTGCTAGAAATGCTTTGCCAGAGAGCTCACAAACAACGTTAGCACAACAGCTCTAGGAGATAAGCAATGCTAAAATCATTATCCCCTTTTCATGGATGAGGGAGTTAAGGGCAGACAAAGAGAAATAACTTGGCCAAGTTCACTTACACAATAGCTAGCATTTATATAGCTTTCATGTTTGCAAAGTATTTTACATATGTTAACTCATTTAATTCTTGAAAAAACTCTGGGAGGTAGTTACTATTATCCCCATTTAACAAAAGAGGAAACTCAGGCACAGAAAGGTTAAGTGACTTGCTCAGGGCTACACAGTTTAATAAGCCTCTGAGGCAAAATCCAAACTCAGGTCTTCCTGACTCCAAGTCCAAGACTTTATGCCATCTAGTTTCCCAGGTTAATCTCATATGTTAGTCAACTAGCATTTATCAATGCTAGTTATGTGCCAGGCATGGTGCTTAATGCTGGGGATACAAAGAAAGAAAAAAGGTCCTATTCTCAAGGCACTCACAGTCTAATGTGCAAGATAAATATGCAAACAACCACATACATGTTTGTTAACTATAACCAGGATACATTAGGGGCAATCTTAGGGGGAAGGCTCTAAAATTAAGGAAGGTTTCCTAAGGAAGGTGGGACTTGAAGTTAGGGAAGCCAGGAGGGGGGCATGAGGAAAGAGAGAGTTCCAGGAATGGAAGACAGTCCATGAAAAACTCTGAGTTGGGAGATGAAGTGCCTTGTGCCAGGAACATTAAGGAGGCCGGTGTCAATGGATCACAGTGACTAGTGTCACTATCACTGACCAGAGTTTAGGGAAGGGAGGAAGGTGTAAGAAGATGGGACAGGTAGGAAGAAGCCAGGTTATCAAGCTTAATGAGTATAACTGGGATATAAACCCAGGTTTGCTGACTTGTAGTACAGTATTCATTCAACAACATCACACTACCTCTGGGAGAAATAGAGATAGAAGGATGAAATGATCTGGCCACAGTTTCTGGCACAGCTGGAACAAGAACCCTGGATTCTTAAACTATATATATTATTTTTAAACTATATAAACAACAGCTTCCTTAAGACATCAAATGACAGGACTCTGACATAAGTTCTCTCCAAACCTTGGAGCACTTGTTTCACAATTCTGTAATGAACTTGTCATATAATACTATACATCATAATTATTTGTGTCTGGGTCTTATTCCCCTGTTAGACTCTCAGATTCCTATGAGAAGGGACCATATCTTATTTAAATTTTGTATTTCCTCCAGTCACTAACACAACAATCTCTGAATATAGCAGATTTTTAATAAATGTTAAATGAATGAACCCAAACTCTCCACTTTTTGAATGAGGTGTGACGAGAGCAGATGTTTTCATTATCATTTGGAATAATACTAAACAGTATCCAGCAAAGTTGCTGCGGGTAAAGCACTGGGTTTGGAGTCAACAGATTGGGGTTCAAGACTTTGGCTGAGTCACTAATATCTATGTGACAATGGACTAATAAGTCATCTCACCTCCCTTTGAACTAGTTTTCTGAGGTGCAGAAAGTCTGATACTAACTACCTCACTATTGTGAGGACTATTATGAAGATCAAATGGAATAAACATTATGTAAATAACCCTGCCTGGGTTATTTAATAGCACCCTAAACTTGTCTCCCCATCTTCTGGATCTCATATCTCCAAAGTCACTTGGCAAAGGCCACCCAAACAATGCTCCTATTGCAGTCTCTAGTCATTTCACTTCTTAAAAACTTGCAATGGTTCTCCACTGCTTAGTGAATGAAATGCAAACTTCTTATTCTGGCAATTAACGGTTATTGATGGACTCACTGGCATTCAAAGCCCTCCACAATCAGGCTTCAATCTACCTTTGCCAGTTCATCACATACTTTACCTTCCAGCTGGCCTGCTCTTGACATTCCTAAGCTCAGTTATTCTACTTCCACCTTAGAGCCTTTTCATAAGTGGCTTGAAATTCACTCACTCTTCATCTGTTCTTCTACCTTTTAGTTTCCTTCAAGGAACAAATTAGTGCCATTTCCTACATGCAGACTCTTCTGATTCTCCTTTGTAATGATTAGCATTCTAACTCCCCTGAAATGACTTTACAGTTATCCCTAGAACACTACAATTTTCCCCCATCTCAGTTTTGATATATTAAGGGTAGGCATAAAAAATTAAATGGGAAATCTTGGGGAGTTTTATGGAAGCCACAGAAGATATGCAAAAGGCCAGAACATAGAAAAAGTTTAGGAACTCAGAAATGCATAAAATATGTGTATAGTATTGTATAATATCAACCCAAATTTTACAATAAGGTACTGTAAATAAATTATAAAAGAAAAAGAAAACATTATGACTTCTTCTCTGGTACAAAGGGAAGACCAAAAGATTTTATATGGATTTTCCAGATCGTGGGGGGCACTGCACCCCTAGCCCCTGTAATGTGGAAGGGTTCACTGTAATATTACTTTATGTGCTTTTCTTTTTGTGTCCCCAGAGCCTACCACAGTGCTTTGCACAGAGGGTGGAAGTAGGAGAGACTGGATCGAATTTCATTAGAATAGGGAACTTCAGATTGTGAGGAAACTTTCTCTGACTCATGGAGAAAGGCACTTGCTTGTCAATTTGTAGTCATAAAGAGCTGCCTGCGGCAGGGAGAGATTAAGTGACCAGTCCAGAAGCCTAATATCCACTAGGTGTCAAGAGGCAGAACTTGAACCCAAGTCTTCCTGCTTCTAACTTGAGCTCTCTTATCCATTACACTACTGGCCTTGCTCTTAAGAGTTTAATGAATGTTTGAATTAAACTAAATCCAGGTGTTATGACCTTCATGAAACATTTCCTGATTCCTAAAGGTGAACTTTCTTTTCCTAGAACCTTCTTTTGGACTTCTATGACATTCTGCATTATAACAGTTATTTGTATAGCATTAAACACACGTTGTGCATGTATGCCGATGGTGCTGTGGAAAGAGTGATAGATTTGGCCCTGCTACATACTCAGAACTTGGTGATCTTGGACAAGTCACTTTAACTCCCTCTGTCTTCATTTTCCTTTCTATAATATGAGGAGGGTAAACTAAATAATTCCAAATTTTCTTACAGGTGTAAATTATATACATACACACATACACATACACACACTCACACTCACACACACACACACACACACACACACACACACACACACACACACACTTCTGACCTGGAGTTAGGAAGACCCGAGTTCAAAATCCACCTTACTAGCTTTGTGACCCTGAGCAAGTCACTTAACCTTTGTCATCTTCAGTTTCCTCATCTATAAAATGGGGATAAAATTCCATCTACCTCATAGGACTGTTGTGAAGATAAAATATGTAAAGGGTCTTGCTCTACAATATAAGATTCTTGAAAGCAAAAATTGTATCCATCTTTGTTTCCCTGTGGGGCACAGTGCTTTGCTCTGAAACGGAGCTGAATAGTACAGTCAATCCTAATACTGGCATGGGAAATAAACTTAAAATCCAATGTTAAATACAAGTGAGCCCTTGACTATTCATGACAATGTAGAGAAGTACAGATATCAAAACCAGCATAATAAAAATTATTTCTACTTGGACCTACAAAGGGGTTAGACATGTTCACACACACAAAACCATTCATACTCAACAAAGAGTACTAAAGCTGTATCTACTATGTACAATGCACCTTAGAAATACAAAGACTATTAGTGTACAGTGCCCATCTTCATGAAGTGCATAATTTATTAGGATTCACATAAAGGGACTCACACAAATAAATGGCACAAATTAAAATAATATCATAATTCACCAAATATGTATTAAGTACCTGCCAGGTATAATTGTATAAAACACTCTGAAAACCTTAAGTGCTATATTAATGTCAGCTATCATTACTGACTGAAAGCCAGGAACAAGAACTTATTAAGCACCTCATATATACCAGGCACTAAGTGCTTTATAATATTATCTCATTTGGTCCTCACAAATGAGGTAGGTGCTATTATTACCCCCATTTTACAGCTGAGGATAATTGAGGCAAACAGATAAGAAGTTATTTGCCCAAGGTCACACAGCCATTAACTATCAGAGAGCAGTTATTAGCTCAGGTCTTCCTCACCCACTTCACCATCTAGCTGCCTCTAATGATGATGTGGATGAAGTACTATAAGAGCAGATGAAGTAGTCATTTCTAGCTTGGCAGAATCTGGGAAAACACATCTAAGAAGACAGTACTGTTTGAAGGGTGGATCATAACGTCAACGAACAGAAACAGTGAGGAGGGCATTCCTGACAACGGGGAATAACCTAAACAAAGATGCCAGAGTAGAAAATGGGCTCGAGCAGTCCACGTGTTGCTATTTTGCAGCCCCCAAGACTAAAGTCAGCTTCTTCCATTTGTCCCCAAATAGGCCAGCATAAAAAAGGATCAATAATTCTTATCCTTAAGTTAAATGTGAAGAAAAGTCTTGTAGGTCAGTTTATAGAAAATTTTATGAAGACTCATTTTCAAAAGCTATTAAAAATGAAACAGAAGTTTATCTAATGTATAAGCAATGAATCAAGCAGTGGAATGTAGAGGAATAAGCCTAAATCTGGGAGTCAGGAAACCTGAGTTGTAGTTTTGACTCTGTCAAAAAGTATGATCTTGAGAGCAAGACAAAGAGACCCCTCTTTGGGTTTAAGATCCCATATTAATAAAATTAAGGAGTCTGGCTAGATGACCTCTAAGGACCCTTCTTGCTCAGATAGTCAATGTTTCAATAATAGGAAATCTATCTTTTCTGGCATTTATTTTGACAAAAAAGCTGACCAACACATGTATACACCCTTCCCATTCAATGAGTCTCTGAGCCAAAAAAATGATCAGAAACTAAGTAGACAAGATGGGGGGCAGTCATTTTTTCAACAACCTGATGAAAGAGGAACTGTCAGTACTAGGTATGAGTTCAAATTGAGACAAGGTACAAAGAAGTTAAATTCATCCAATTACCAGCACAATAGGATAAAAACTAGAAGTCACTAACAGGGTAGACATTCTGAAAGTAGGGCAAGCACAAATTTCATAGAATCACTAAATGTTAGGGCTATAAAGGGCTTAGGGATAATTTACCTACCCAAGGGTAGAGCAGATTCAGAGAAGACAAGTAGGTAGACTAGAAAAACATTACAAGACCTGAGCAGACATAAGGGTGGTCTGAAGTCCAAGACAAGTGGTCAGGGGTCACAGAGTTTGTAATCATTGAAGGGTTGGGACAAGTTTCAAGAGCATGCACCAGCATCCAGGAGGCTAGTTCGCATAGCCAGTTCCTGATTTGTTTTTTCTTTCCCTTGGTTTTCTATGAAGGGTAGGGGACCAGTCCCCGCAGACTGAACAGGCTCTGCAGTTTAGAACAGGCAGTTGTCAGCACGTGGTAAGAATGGGTTAGTTAGGTAGGGGACTGAGAAACAGTTGCTAGTGGTCTGAAGCTCAGGTCAGGCTCCTCTCAAACAGGAGAGCTGGAGAGCTTGTATTAGACCTAGATACCCTCTCATCCCAATGGAAACTGAGGGCAAATAAGTCCTACAGTGAATTTCAAAAGATGTCATTCAAAAAAAACCCCAAAACAACCAACTTAAGTCTTCTGACTTACACAGTTACAGTATGTATAACATGACAGTTTCCAAGATGGGTAAGCCCAATTAAGGCCAGATATTTAAATACTATTATGCCCATTTTATAAATGAGAAAACTGGAGCTCAGAAAGCTTAAATGACTTGCCCAAGGTCACAAAAACTAGGGGATTCAAATCCTGCTTTCTTGTCTCTAAACTGAATGTTCTAACTACCATATCACAATGCCCTAGTATGGGACTTGGGCAAGAAATTCTTTCTGAATATATGAAATAATGTCTAAAAAGGCATTCTGGGGTAAGGGAAAGGTCACCGGACTCAGAAAGCTTGAATTCTAGTCTCATCAGTGCTACTAATTCGCTGTGTCACCTTAAGCAAATAAATCAGTCCCCCTTACTTGGGCCTGGGATTGTTCATCTGTAAAATGGAGGGAGGTATGGATTGGATAATTTCCAACATCCCCTCTGGCTCTTTGGACAGAGGATTTTGTAAGAGCTGGTATGGGGGGGATGTCAGTAAAGGTGATCTAACCTAGCTGTGGCTTTTTCTAAGGGATCAAAACATTTTAAAGTCATCAGTCTGCATGTTAAAGGGGCACCAAAATGTGTTGAGTAGGGGGGAAAGAAGGGAAGGAGAAGAAAGGAAGAACTCCACTGACCACAGTGCTGGCCCTTAAGTGGTCCTGGAAACCACAATCAACTTCTTGGCACTAGAAATTTTCATCATGAAAGCCTTTAAATCCACCAACAATTCTGAGTATTATTCCCCCTCCCTCCCCAAATCCATCAGCTTGAATAATCCTTCAATCACACTGGCACCATAACTCTGAGAAACATCTCCTTAGACAAAGTGCCTTCCCAGGTCAGACCCAGGGAATAGTAAAAGGCTCCTGAACTGAGTGACTCAGCCCATTCAACTCAATTTTAGCAAGTTCATGTAATCTTTGGGTCCAGGCCTATCTAATTTCAGGTTTCCCAACAGTCAGGCCTTGTACTTAATCTTATCAGTCTTCCAATCAGACGCCCTGTGAACTTCTAAGATAAAATGTTTAACAACACTGAGTTTCTTGTGTCCTGGCAAGTCGTCGTGCCTTTCTGGCTTTGTGAAGATTAGCCAGAGGTGGAAGATGAAGGTTGGAAAGGAAAGGACCTTGCTTACTGCTTTGCAACCTGACTGGTGCCCACACTGCTCAATGAAACTAGGAAGGAAGGAACATCATATGGGGCCCTTAACCACTGCCACACAGTTTAAAACAAACAAACAAACAAACAAACAGATTAACAGTAACAATTTACATTTCTACATCACTCCAAAATTTACAAAGCAAAACGATTTTGGGTACACATCAACCCATAGCACAACTAAGGCTCAGCAAGGAAAGAATATTGACTGTAACCCAGGTCTCAAGTCCAATTCCAGTATTCTTTCCACTTCATCATAATGGAATAAGAGACACATAATTTATTAAACTAGTTCATTTTTTAAGTAAACAAACATTTCAATAGGGTGAACACTGTGGAAGAAATTAGACTGCCCATATCTTTTTAGTCCTGTACATTTCTTAACTTCCAGGCATAAAAGACCAACCCTATTGGTCAATTACTGTCTGAGAAAATAAGATATGCTGTCCCTATTTTGAGAGTCACTAACCCTGGAAAGATGACTAAAAGAGGTTTCTTTGGGAGGGGCTTCCACCACAAATCCAGAATTTTCCTATTCCAAAGCTTCTGATCTGAGCCACTTCATCAGGAAGTAAGACTCCCTCTATGCAAAACCCCTGCGTATCTTCCCTTGAGGAAGAAGGAGGGATCCTACCTTCATCCACCACTCCATTCGACTTAGGAAAGATCAGCAGTCAGGGAATGGATAAATAGGTGTCTCTCTCCACTCTCCTATGCATGCCAGCTGCATCCCTCACATTAAGCTTGAGAAGATAAAGAGTGAATTGGGGGTAGTGACTGGAGTTTAAGCAAAACCAGGAAATAAGAATTCCCTATTTATCCCACAACCAATTCTAGAACCTTAGCCCTAGAAGGGATTTTGGGATAACCTAATCTAAATATTCCTCCCCACTACCCTCATTTTATGGATGGGGAAACTAAGGCCCACAACGTCTTAACAATTCACTCTGCTTTTCAGATTTACAAAGTTCTTTTCTCACATTAGCCCTGTCTGTGATAGGCAACGTAGGTATTATTAACCCTATTTTTTGGATGGAGAAAATCGGTTCTGAGATAAAGCGATTTGCCTGCCCTTGATCAAGCTGTGGGCCAAGAAGCAGGGAAGGATCTGGAACACAAGCCTTCTGCTTTCCATCCCTCTGTGTTAGCCAAAAAGGCGACAGAGACAGGAGGCTGGACTGAATGACCTGGAAGGTTCCTCGCACTTGGGTTCCTTTGGTCCTCACCCGCTCCTGCTCCTTCTCTTCCTCTCCCCTAGGATCACAGAGATGGCAGGACCCCAGGGGGTCAGGTCGGGAAGGGAGGGGAAGGCTGAGGATAGAGAGGAACACCCACTCGGGGAGTCCACTCCGGGGAGGGGCGGTTCCGCGGTGGGGCCTGGAGGGAGGGGAAGTCACGGGGTGATGCCTCGGTCAATTCCATCACATCGAGCCTCGGGTGGGGGAAAAGAGGCCGGAATCCCCCTTTTTTCCTGCCCACCCCCCACCAGCAACACTGGGAAATGGGGCATTCTCTGCGGCCCGCCGCGGCAAAGAGGAAGCAAAGGCTCGGGTCACCAAGAGCTCCCGGCTTTCTGGACCCAAGGGCGGTTCCACTGAAGCAGCTAGGATGGAGGGGGGGGGCGGAGGCGCGAGGGGGCGGCCGGCACCAACGGGGCGGGCTGGGCGGGGAGCGAAGGGTGGCCCGCACCATCAGGGCGGGGGAGGGGGGCGCGAGGGGGCGGCCGGCACCACCGGGGCGAGCTGGAGGGGGGGCGCGAGGGGGAGGCCAGCACCATCGGGGAAGGCGGTGGGGGGGCGAGGAGCCGAAGACCGTTACCTGTCGCTGAGGGCGCCGCCGCCCCGCTCTCCACAGCCCATCCCGCCTCCGGAGGGACGGCCCCCGCCTCGGCTCTCTCCGCCTCGTCCGGCACCTCCAGCTCCATTGCCGCTGACGGGCCCGAGGCGAGGCGGGGGCCGGCGGGGGGGAAGCCCCGCCAGGCCCAGCCGGCTCCTCGGCGGAGGGAAGGGAGCTGCTGCCGCTGCTGCTGCCGCTGCTGCCGCTGCTGAACAACAACCGCCGGGAGGGAGAGTCCGGGCTGACAAGGGGAGAGGGAGGGAGCGGGGGATGGGGGGGGAAAGGAGGGAGGGAGGGGACGGGGAGGGAGGAAGGGAGTGGGGAGGAGGGGGCGGGTCCACGGCCTGCCTCGTCACGCGCCCTCTCTCCCTGCCAACCGGGAAAGAGATTGGGAGTGGGGAGGGGGCGGGTTGACGTCTTCACGCTGAGGGCGGGAGAGCGCCTCCCTGGGGCGAGCTGGTGGAAGGGCAGTCACAGGGTAGTGCCGTGTGACCCTGGCCGTCCGGGAGGCGGGCGTGGTGACTGGAAGGAGGCTGACTCCATCACATTCCCAACAAATGCTGTCCAGCTCTCCCCATCATGACATGAACGCCGGTGGTGATGAAGACAGCTGGCCTTTGTGCAGGGTGACCCCCAAGCCTTGGTGCGGTCTTCAGCCATCAAAGCTGATTAAGTAGTGCTTACTAATGACTACTTATGCCTTGCCAGTGCGTTAAAGTTTGCAGAGCCTTCTACAAATAATATCTCAGCTTTATCAACACAACAACCTTGGCAACTTTCATTTTACAGAAGAGGAAGCTGAGGCAGACAGAAGTTATGTGACTTGCCCAGGGTCACACAGCTAGTGATTGTCTGAAGCCAGATTGGAACTTCCATCTCCCTAACTCCAGGCCCAGCACTGGTTTGAAGTCTTTTGAGGAAAGGGAACCCACTCCATCCAGGGGCAGCTTATTCCTTATCTAATGTTAGGATGTTCTTGACATGGAGCATCCATCTTTCTCTTTACAACTTCCATCCAGGCTCCTAGTTCTGTCCTCACAGGCCGGAGAGTCTCATCCATGTGACAGCTAGCTCTTGAAGATGGCTTGGTCCATACTTGTTTCACTCCGGAATCTTCTCTAGGTTAAAGGACCTCATTCCTTCAGTTAATCATCATGGCATCAAGGTCATCATCCTATTTGATTTTCTCTGGATGCCCTTCAGATTACCCATGTCCTTTCTAAAAGGATGTGGCCAGGTTATACACAATACTCCTGATGTGGTCTGACCTTGGTATAACCCAGAGACATTGTCACTTCCTACTCCTGAATGGTAGGCCTTTTTTGTTGCAATCTAAAGTCAGATTTTTTTTTTTTGGCTGCCATTCGACTCACATATGGAACTCTCAATTAACTGAACCCCCTCCTCCCCATCTTTTTTCAGATGCATTTCTGTCTAACTCTGCCTCCCTGGGAAGATTATTTTTAAAAATCGAAGCATATGACTTTACATTGACATTTAGGAAATTGTCTTTTCAATTGATTTGATTGTATTCTTAAAATATTTCTCACATTATTTCTAAAACTTAATTCTAGGATATTAAAATTATCACTCTCTAATATTAATAATACCCCTCTATCAATATTTACTTAAATTTATATACTTAACCCTAAATCATACAAATTTCTGAACCCTATTACTTTCCCTAAAACTCTTAAAATAGGGTTCAAAAATTTGAACTCTTGCTGTGACCCTAAAAAACATATAACCTTCCTATCAGTGGCCCTATTTTAAACTTGAATCCATATTCCAGTCTAGCTCTACCTTTGTCCCACAAAAAATTGTATTACTTATCTTAATCTTATCTCTACACTGAACATACAGTGTGAATATAAGTATGCACATACATATATATGTATACAAATCTAGTAATAGGTGAAACTATAAATAAATGAAATTTAATTTTTTTAAAGGAAGGGAAGTTAAAAAGGGAAAAAAGATAAAATCTAGAACTAGGCACAGCTTCATTTGTGAGCACTGTAAAGGAGAAATACTTATGAAAAAAGAATCAAGGGTAAAGGGCGGGGGAGCAACTATCATTTGGACTAGATTCTGAAAAATAAGCAGAAGGAAGAAAGAAGTTCCTGAAATTGAAGTAAAGTAGTAAAAATTCTAGGTGCTAGATATTTTTTAAAAAAATCTAGGGGGGTGGCTAGGTGGTGCAGTGAACAGAGCATCGGCCCTGGAGTCAGGAGGACCCGAGTTCAAATCTGACCTCAGACACTTAACACACAAAAACTAGCTATGTGACCTTGGGTAAGTAACAACCCCAGTTGCACTCCAAAAAAGCAAAAAAAAAAAAAAGTGATCTAGGATTATTGAGATCATGTTCTGAATAAAATAAGCAACTTACCTCAAAAGTGAGATGAAAAGAGAAGAGATCTTGGCTGGGAGGTAAAGCAAGGAACTTCCCACCAGACCAGTAGAGAGCCACCAAAGAGTGAATGTCAGACAAGGAAGTAAGAGATCTCTGGCAGAGGTCTTTGATCACATATGGAGGTGTTTAATCACAGGTCTTGAGAAGGATGCACAATTTGATGGTGAGACCTGTAAAAGAAGCAAGATGAATAAAAAGATAATAAAAGACCTCTAGAAAAAGGCTCTAATAGGACATAGAAAGACTAGACCCAAACAGACTGAGAAGCAGTTAGATTCAGCTGAGCATTCTGTCCTAGCAAGATCTCTCTGGATCCTGACATCATTTGGTGTGTTATCTCAGCTTTGTGTCATCTGCAAATTTGAGAAACATGCCATCAGTATCTTTGTTCAAGTCATGGATAAAAACGTCAGACAACCCAGGGCTTAGCCTGCTACTTGTTAGCTCTGTGATCTTTGGTACTATGAAATGAGTTTGGACTGTGTGATCATTAAGGATCCTTCCAGCCTAGATCTTTTGAGTGTGTCTGTGTGTGTAACAAAGGTCTGGCACATTCATAGACCTCAGCAGTTTGCTCAGCTATCCATGTGAATAATGCTGGGGAGAAGACTGATGACTTGTAAGGAAGCACCCTGGAGGCTCATGCATGGTCCTATAACTAGTTTTGGGCTACTAACCACTTGGTGCATGGGAGGCTCTTTGATCCTGGCTTCAGTCATCTCTCTGCTTCAGACTGTTTGGCTACTCTCCTCTTGGTGAAGTGGCTCCACCCATTGAGTCTGGTGAAATAAAGAGAATCTCCAAGATTGGGACTTCCAAAAGGTCTGAAGAGGAAGCCACCAGATTTCAAAAATCAGAGTATAGGCCAGGTTTTATAGCCAGTGCAATGTCATGTTCTAAGGAACAAGGAGTGACCTATGGGAGTAACATTGAATGCAGTGTAACATCTCTTATACCCTACTGCCTGCTTCTCTCTGATACTACCACTAACCTTGTGCCAGAACTCATAATCTCATACCTAGACTATTGAAATAGCCTTTTGGTTGCTCTCTGTACTTCAAGTCTCTCCCTGCTCCAATTCATCATCTCCTCAGCTGTCAAACTGATTGTCTTTAACATTCATTTTTGTAAAATATGTTCCAAATACCAAATTCTCTCCCTCTCTTCCCCTACCTATTGAGAAGGGAAACAATGATATCAGTTATGCATGTGAAATCATGCAAAATCATATTAGCCATATTGCAAATAAAAAGCAAGAAAAAATAGTAAAAAAACATTCTTCAATCTGCACTCAGAGTTCATCAGATCCCTTTTGTGAGGTGAGCAACATTTTTCATTATGAGTCCTTTGGAATTGTCTTAGATTATTGTACTGATCAGAGTAGCTAAGTCTTTCACATTTATTATATTATTGCTGTTCCTATGTAGGATGTTATCTGGGGTCTGCTCATTTCACTTTGCATCAGCTCATGTAAGTCTTCCCAGGTTTTTCTGAAAGCTTCCTACTTGTCATTTCTTACAGCACAATAGTATTCCATCACAATTGTGTACCACAACTTTTTCAGCCATTTCCCAAATGATGGGCATCCCCTCAATTCCCAATTAGAAATAGAAAGAGCTACTATAAATATTTTTGTACACATAGGTCTTTTTTTTTTTTTTTTTTTTTTGCTTTTTGGAGGGCAATTGGGGCTAAGTGACTTGCCCAAGGTCACACAGCTAATATGTGTGTTAAGTGTCTGAGGCCAGATTTGAACTCAGGTCCTCCTGACTCCAGGGCCAGTGCTCTATTCACTGTGCCACCTAGCCACCACTACATAGGTCTTTTTCTCTTTTCTTTGGTTTCTTGGGGATATAGACCTAATAGTGCTGTTGCTAGATCAAAGGGTATGAATAGTTTTATAGCCCTTTGTGCATAGTTCTAAATTGTTCTCTAGAATGATTAGACCATTTCACAACTCTACCAATAGTGTACTTGTTTTTCCACATCCCCTCCAGCACTTATCACTTTTCTTTTCTGTCATGTTAGCCAATATAATAGATGTGAGGTGGTGCCTCAAAGTTGTTTTAATTTGCATTTCTCTAGTCAACAGTGATTTAGGACTTTTTAAAAATGAGACTATTGATAGTTTTGATTCCTTCTTCTGAAAACGCTGTTTATGTCCTTTGACCATTTATCAATTGAGGTGTAGCTCTTAATTTTATAAATTTGGCTTGGTTCCCTATATATCAAATTGATTATCTTTAAGGGCAAATCTGATCATGTCATTCCACAAATCTAGTGGCTTATCAGTACCAGGATCAAATATAAAATCCTCTGGCATTCAAAGCCCTTCACAACTTGGCTGACCTTCACCTTCCTTTCCAGTCTTCTTAAACTTTCCTCTCCATGTATTCTGCAATTCAGAGTTTCCTTGCTGTTCTTCAGACAAGACACCCCGTCTCCTGACTTAGCCTTTTCACTGGATATTCCCCTTGACTGGAACTCTTTTTCTTCCTCTCTACCTCCTGACTTTCCTGGCTTCTTTTGAGGCAGCTAAAATTCTACCTTCTTCAAGAAGTCTCTCCTAAACCCCCCATATGCTCATATTTCCCCTCTGTTGATTATTCCCAATTATATACATACACACACACATACATATATATGTAATCTTGTTTACATTTTTGCTACCATTAGATTGTGAGCTCTTTGAGACCAAGGACTGTCTTTTTCCTCATATGCTCAGTTCTTAGCATAGGGCATATTTCATAGTAGGTGTAAAAAGCATATAGTAAAGGCTTACTGACTTAAATTGATTTGTTTTGATGTGGAATAAGTTGAACCCGCTCTCCCTAGAGGCCAGGGTGATATAGGGGAAAGTATGTTGGGACAGGGGCAATGTGTGTACATTTTTTCTTGCTGTATCTCTGAATTAAACATACCTTTTAAAAAACTGCCCAATTTTGCATGTTTAAATGGAACTGGGATACTAGTAAAGTACCTGACAATGGGGTAACACAACTGGTGGGATGGGACTTGCTGATGACAATAGAGAAAGACATCTTAGTATCCCCTTGAATCCTGAGGGAAGATATAATTGGCCTGACTCTGGGAAACATACATGGTGTGTGTGTGTGTGTGTGTGTGTGTGTGTGTGTGTGTGTGTGTGAGGTAGTAGGGAGAGGATATTTACCCTATTTACTTAGTAGAAACATGATTTTTTTGGTAGAGGGGAGGGGATGAAAGGTAGTTCAGGTCAGTGACTTTATCTGTGTAGGAAATTCTTGGCATGTGAGACTGACTACTCCACTGATACCTGTGACTTACATTCTGGAGGACTGAAAAATGACTGGCATGGGGACATGAGACATGAGGCAGAGAGACTAGCCTCTCCCATAATCACACAAATAATACAAGTTAAAGGCAAGAGTTAAGCACAGATTCATGAAACTTAAGTCCTGCCACCTTGTCTTCAAATATCTGAGGGTATTATGTAAAAGAACTAGACTTGAAATGGGTAAAACTTGGAGACAAATTTCAGCTCCATATAAGAAAGAATTGTCTAGCAATTAGAGCTGTCCAACAATGGCCTCATGAGGTGGTAGGGAGACCTGGATCCAAGCTTCAAGTGCTTGGCTACTTAGCAGGAAGGTTTTAGAGACTCTTTACATTTCTCATAATTTTATGATGTTTTTAAGGTCAGGAAACTCAAATACTTGTAGCTCCCACATTAATCAACACTGTAATGATCTTTATTTTTGTTCAGGGTACTCAGGTTTATAATCTTGGCATTATCTTTTCACTTTTCACTCTTACCCTGCTGGGGGAAAAAACCAATCACCAACTAACATCCAAATTTACATTATAATAGGCATATATCTGTGAATTTATGAGAAACTCAGTGTTGATAATTTATGTCTCTGTTATGTCTACCATAACTTGGAGGATTAACTTTCCAATCAGTTGCAGAATCTTGTAATTTCCATCTCTACAATATTGCTCACATCCCTGGCCACATAGTCATCACCCTTGTTCAAGCTTTTATGGCTTCTCACCTGAACTATTGTAATACCCCCCTAATTGGTTTGTCTTCTTCATGTCTCTCCCCATGCCAGTTAGTCCTCCACACAGTGATTTTCCTAAAACTTAGGTGTCTCTGATCATGCCATTTCCCTTCTTAACAAATCCCAGTGGCTCTCTGTTTCCTCTAGTGTGTACCATACTGGAATGCTCTCCCTCCTTATCTTCACTCCCTGACTTGCCAGGTTTTCTTCAAGTCCAGGCTAAAACTCTACTTTTTATAGGAAGTCTTTTTTAATCCCTCTTAATTCAGTGCCTTCCCTCAGTTGATTATTCACAATTTTATCCTGTATATAGTTTGTTTGTATATAGTTATCTGTATGTGGTTTCCCCCATTAAACTGTGAGCCCCTCAAGGGCAGAGACATTTATTTTTCTTTGCATCTAGTAGGTGCTTAATAAATGTTTAACAACTAGCTTCCTTTTAAAGCTCTTCACAACCTGGCCCAAGCCTGCCTTTGCAGCCTCTTCTTGCATTCTGCTGTCTGGCCAAACTAGTCTTCTAGCTCTTCTTCACATATAGCACTCTACCTTCCATCTCCATGTCTTTGGAGATGTCTACTCCCATGCCTCCTCACTTCTCTTATTTCCTTCAAAACTCAGCTCAGGGTTTCTGCCAGAAACCTTTCCTGATCCCTTCACCTGCTGGTGCCACACATAAAATTGCCTTCTATAAAGAGTTTTCTATACACTTGTACATTTTGTCTCTCCCAGTAGACTTTGAGCTTGAGGGTAGAGATGTTTTCATTTTTTTTTTACCTTCAGTGCTTTGGCACATAGTAGCAGTTTCATAGTTGATTTGATTGGCTGACTGGGAATTCGAGGGCACTTTATAGAATGACTCAGAGTACTACAGTAAAAGGCAAGAGATGCACGGTTTAGTAGCAGCTGTTTTATTGTCTCACTTGGACAAGTGTGACCTTGGACAAGTCACAAGCATCTGGACCCTCAGTTTCCTTGTTTGTAAATTAGAGATAATTTTCCTAGTATGGGAATCTTGGAGATCCACAGCTTCTGAAGAATCAGAGTTGTGGTTGACCCAAAGGGCAAAAGGAGGTGCATGGTGGGCATAGTTACACTACAACATTTCTTCAACAATAATGATGGTGGTGATGATAATTACTATTTATATAGCAATTTTAAGATTTGCAAAGTGCTTTATGTACTACCTTGTTTGATCCCCACAACAATCCTGAGAAGTTGGTGCTAATAATAACAGAAATCTATATAATGCTTTAATCTTCAAAAATTGCTTTACATGCATTATCTCATTTTATGAGAGCTGGCTACTATAGGTATTATTATTCCCATAGCTAAACCAATATTTAGCTTAGAAAGCTTAAGTGACTAGATCATGTTACTAGTAAGTGTCAGAGGTAGGATTTGCA
This sequence comes from Gymnobelideus leadbeateri, assembly GCA_011680675.1. Lineage (NCBI taxonomy): Eukaryota > Metazoa > Chordata > Mammalia > Diprotodontia > Petauridae > Gymnobelideus > Gymnobelideus leadbeateri. Next base: position 41,280 of record WOXC01001810.1, read on the forward strand.
CTTTGACTTTAAGTCCAGGACTTTCTATTACTCCACGCATGAAAAGCTTCATGCAAAAAGAGGAGTAGGGGATATAATCCACAATATCCAATTTATGCAAAGTTTGAGTGAAAGGGGAAAGGGTAGAAACCAGCTACATACATAGTAGGCAAGAAAAGGACAATGACCTTGCCCCTGAGTTTTGTTTCTGTGATTTTTCTCTTTCCCATTCATTTTTCATGGGACACCAAAAAAAATCTTACAGCTGAGAAATTGGGGATGGGGGGGTAGCTTTAAACCCAGGGAGCCCTTGACTTTTGGTTGAAAAGGTAACTCTAAACAAGGCTTTTTAACCTGGGGTCTATGAAATTTAAAAATGTTTGTTGATAGTTGTATTTAAGTGTAATTGTTTCCTTTGTAAACCTATGTGTTTTATACATTTAAAAACATTATTTTGAAAAGGGATCCATAGGCTTCACTAGATTGCACAATGAGTTTATAACACACAAAAAGGTTAACTTCTGCTCTAAACTAGTGCTGACTGTGCGAAGCTTAGCAATAGGGAATTAAACAGTGAGCCACAAGGAATTTCTAACCCCAAATCAATGAAGTATCTAATAAAGACCTTGAACTCAGTGAGCAGGAAATAGAGGTTAAAGCAATAGATCTAAATATGAAGATGCCCATTAGATAGAACTGTTTTGCTTTCCCAGACACTTGGCTTCTGGGGTAAGGAACCTTCTAGAGAGAAAACATCCATTCTAGCCAAGGCCCTGAGAACTGATAAACTTCCTATGGGAAGAAATCTTGAGTCTTAGGTATATGAGGATTTTACCTTTCTAAGAGAACTGAGGCAAGTGACCTCAGCGCTTCAAACTGGAAGAACAATGACAGAGCCTCCTCCTCTTATAAGGAAGAAGTAGCTCCTTAGCTATGAATTCCAGCTGCTAAGAGCTAGTATAAGAAAATAAGGTAAAAATAGAAAAAAATTCTCTGGTTACCTCTTTAAAGAAACCTTCAAATAAAAATGCCTAGGAATGTCCTAGCCAAAATTCAGAACTTCTAAATCAAAGAAAAATACTGCAAGAAACCACAAATAGGGGCGGCTAGGTGGCGCAGTGAGTAGAGTGCTGGCCCTGGAGTCAGAAGGACCTGAGTTCGGATCTGGCCTCAGACACAACGCACACACAAACAAAAACCTAGCCGTGTGACCTTGGGCAAGTTACTTAACCCCAACTGCCCTCCAAAAAGCAAAAAACAAAACAAAACAAAAACCCACAAATAAAGAGTACAAGAGAGCCAGATACAGGATTACATGGGATTTAGCAACTGCCATTGTAAAGAAGAGGAGCCCTTGGAATATTCAGGTAGAAATTAGGTATACACCAACATCTCATACCTTATAGCAAGATAGGCTCCAAATGAATACATAATTTAGACATAAAAAGTGACATAATTAACAAAGTAGAGGAGCAAGAAATTACCTTTCTAATCTATGGATATGGGAAGAGTTTATGACCAAAACAAAGGACCAGCAAAGATCACAGAAAATAAAATGGAAATTTTTGATTAAATAAATTTCAAATCCCCCCCAAACAAAAGTAGAATTAAAATTAGAAAGGAAACAGGCAACTTGGAAAAAAAACCTTTTCAGAATATTTCACTAATAAAAGTCTTATATCCAAGATATGTAATGATTCAGCTCTATAAGAGCTATTCCCCAGTACAAAATGGTCCAAACAGGTTTTTTTTTTACTTTTTTGATATAAATTTAATTTGATTGAATTTTTGTTTTATATTACTTCATTTCTGAATATATATACCCCCCCTCCCATCCAGTGAGTCATTTTTGGAACAAAGATTAAAAATTAAAAAGAACAAAACAACAGTTGAACAAAACTAACCAACATGACAGCTGTGTCTGACCACATATATGATATTCTATAATTGTAGTCCCTTACCTCCTCAGTGAAGGGAAAGAGGCACATTTTCTCAAATCTTCTCTGGGGACATTTGGTCATTAAAATTATATAACACTCAATTTCCTTTTTAATAATAACAGCAAGTTGGCATTTACATAAGACTTTAAGGTTCACAAAACATTTTACATGTATGGTTTCATTTTTTTCCTTATAACAACTCTGGGAGATAATTGCTATTATTATCCCCATTTTATAGGTGAGGAGACTGAGGCTGAGAGAGAGTAAGTGACTTGGTGGAGGTCACACAGCTAGTAAGCGCCTGAGACAGGATTTGAACTCAACCCTTCCTGATTTCAGCCCAACCCCCTTCCTAAATAAATAAACCACCTAAGTGTTTTATTTTTTTTTCCTTCTTTGGATTTACATTGGTGTGTGTGTGTGTGTGTGTGTGTGTGTATGTGTGTGTGTGTGTGTGCACATTTTTTCTTGCTTCTGCAGACTCTATCAATTGACAGAAGTCTAAGCTTAAATTCTTCATATTTATCATTTCTTTTTTTTTATTTTAAACAAGAAGTTCATTTAAACAACAAGATGTTTGACTTGAAGGGAAAACTATCTAGGATCGATTTTTTTTTCTTTTTGGAGGGCAATTGGGGTTAAGTAACTTGCCCAAGGTCACATGGCTAGGTTTTTTTGTTTGTGTGTGTTAAGTGTCTGAGGCTGGATCTGAACTCAGGTCCTTCTGACTCCAGGGTCCGTGCTCTACTCACTGCGCCACCTAGCCACCCCTAATCAATTTTTTTTTATAGTAATTTATTCCTGCTGAGAGACAGAGATTGCCCTACATGTAACCGCTACATACAAAAAAGTTACAAAATCGTTTTTGGTTTTACAATGATAAAAGAAAAACATTGATATTATTCAATCAAACAAAGTATGCAAGGATTTTTTGTTGTTGTTGTTGTTAAACAGAGCAAAATAACTTACTGGAATATAAAGATAAAAGTTGAATGAGCATGCCCCTAATGGAGAAAAGGGATATTTTCACAGAACCAGTTTGTTTTTTCCCCTCCCCATCTCCATTTGATGTTGATCAAAACATACCATCGGCCATTTAGTTAACAAAAAATACGAATTATACCTGTGCACATACACCAGTTACTTTATGTACAATAAAGGAATGGGGAAGGGAATCAAAGAAGAGAGAAAACTATACTGCAGTAGTCAGGATGTGGATGAACCAAATCTTGGTTTTCTAATTGTGAATGTATTGTTTTTCTTGGGAGCACAGTTCTGGAGTAGAGGTGTAGTAGTAAGCTCCTCCTGTCTGCTGCTGGAATACATCAATTGTATCTTCATCCTCCATTTATTTCCAACTATGCAGGTGTGTCTGTTTCATAGATTGGTTGCCCATCAAATCAGAATCTGATCTGCCTCATTGACAAACCCTGTCATTCACCATATGCTTTCATTAGTTTACTAAGTGGTGTGTGCCTCTTAATCTTAAATTACACCACCGAACCATCTTGCCTTGCTACCTTCAAATTAATGTGGTCGTTGTTTTCAGTCTTGACTCCTTCCTTTGGCTTTCATCAGCCATGGCAAGTCCGGGGGTCTCCTCAGCCACTGCTTCACAAAAGAGGCACCAGGATGGTCCTCTCCAAGGCAACGAAGGGAGAAACAGCAGTGGCAGGAGCAGGAGCAGGAACAGGAGGAGGAGGAGAAGGAGGAAGATGATGGTGGTGATGGCAAGGAAGAGGAGAAGAAGAAGGAGATGGAGGAAGAGGTAGAGGAGGAAGAAAAGGAGGAGGAGGAGGAGGAGGAAGAGGATCTTATCATTTCTTACAGTGCAGTAATGTTCATGTACAATCATATTTCATAATTAAGTTAGCCATTCTCCAATTGATGGGTGCCTACTTTGTTTCCAGTTCTTTACTATCATAAGAAGTGCTTTTATGAAGGCAATTTTCAAAGGAAGAAATCCAAGCTATCAACCATATGAAAACATGCTCCATCACTAATAATTGGAGAAATGCAAATGGAAACAACTCTGATATTCTACCTCACACCCATCAGATTAGTAAAGATGACATAAAGGGTAAATGACAGTTGTTGGAGAGGCTGCAGTGAGACAAATATACTAGTACACAATTGATGGAACCATAAATTGGTCCTGTCATTCTGGAAAGCCATTTGGAACAATGGCCCCCGAATCATTAGAGCATGCATACCCTATGACCCAGGGTATCACTACTATATCTACTACTAGATTACCACTAGACCTATCTTCCAAAGACATCAAAGAAAGAGTTAAAGAACCCATAGGTACAAATACATATGTATGTGTGTATATATGTATTTATACACATATAGATATATCAACTTTTTTTGTAGTAGTAGAGCTGGAAATTAAGGAGGTCCTCATCCATTGGGGAATATTAAACAAATTATGGTATATTAATGTAATGCAATATAATTGCTCCATGAGAAATGATAAAAGTTTCAGAGAAACCTGAGAAGACCTGTAAAAACTGATGCAGAGTAAAGCAAGCAAAATCAGGAGAACTATTCATACAATAAGAATAACATTACAAACAGAAACAACTTTGAAAGACACGAGAACTCTGATGAATGCAATGACTATGATTCTAGATAGCATGTGATGACAAAACTTGCTACCCACCTGTTGAGAGAGGTGATGAACTCAAGAAACAGAATGAGATACACCTCTTCAGAGAAAGTCAATATGAGAATTGTTTCACTTGACTATGAATGTTTGTTTCAAGGGCTTTGTTTTACTTTTTTTTTTTTCTAATGGGAGTGGTTGGGAGGAAGAAGAGATATGGAGGGGATGGGGAGAGAGAGAGAGAGAGAGAGAGAGAAAGAGAGAGAGGAAGAAAGGAGGAAAAAAGATGAAAGAAGATAGGGTCTTACTTTTATGTTGTCTCCCTCATTAGACTGTGACTTCCTTGAGAGCAGGGACTATTTTTTTTTCTTTTTTGTTGCTTCCTCAGCTTTTAGCACAGTGTCTGACACATAGGTCCTTAGTAAATGCTTATTAATTGAACCTGGGTGGGGATACTCCTCTTTGGTTTTATAATTGTTCCTTTTGGCACATTTTAAGAACTTCCCTGGAGTGCATGTGTGGGATCTGGGCTCACACCATTATTTTAACTGAAAGTCTGGATACTGCATTTTAGGAAGGGCACAAATAAACTAGAGACCATCCGGAGGATGGCAACTAGGATGGTGAAAGAAATTAAGTTCTTGTTGAAGGAAATGAGAATGTTTAACCCAGAGAAAATAAGAATTGGAGCAGAAGGTGGAGGAGTGGGGTTGCTGTCTGTGCTGTCCGCATGCGGTTGAAAGGAAAAGGGGTTAGACATTCTGTTTGTCCCCAGAGAATTAGATTAAAAGCTGTGGGTGGAAGATAGATTGGGTTTATTACAAAGGCAACTTCTACTGACATTGGGGGGAGTGCAGGAGTAAGAACTGGAAAAGGTGCTAATATTGATTCCATTTGCATTAATTAATTGCTTACTACATGCCTGATACTGCTCTAAGTGCTGGAAAAGGAGAATCATCCAGTTTAATTAGACTGACTGAGGACACCTGTCTTGAGGTCAGCATGAAAGGGTAGGTTGGAGCCAGATTGTTTATTTATGTTTATTTATATGGAAGAGGTAGACAAGAGTCACTGAAGGTCCTTGATCAGAACTGTCCGCAAAGATAGTTTTTTAACTTTTTTTTTCCCAAATGCTTTATTAACTTCTGGTTTACATCATTCATTTCCGCCAGATTTTGAGTTACATTTTTCCCCTACCCACCACCCTAGAATAACAGTCCCACAGGATATCCCCTCATCCAATCTGCTCTCTCCCATATCTTCTCCCATACCCCCTTCCACTTTGCCATTAGGGCAAGGTGAATCTCTGTGCCCCAATGCTTGCACATCTTGTCTCCCAGTTACATGCAAAATAATATTAATAATAGTATTTATATATATTTGAAACATTTAATTTTAAAACTTAGAATCCCAGATCCATTCCCTTAGTCCCTTGTCACCCACTCCCGCTGGGAAGATAAGCAATTCAGTATATGTTGTACATGTATAGTTATGCAAAACATTACCATAGTAGATATATTGTAAAAGACTGACTATATTTCCCTCCCACCCATCCCACCCCCCACCTGGTTCATTCACTACTTTGATCCTGTCCCTCTTTAAAAGTGGGTGCCTCCAACCTCACCTCCCCCTAGCATACCTTTCCCTCCATCCTCCCCCCACTCATCCCCCTTCCCCCTACTCTTCTGCAGGGTGAGATATCCCATTTAGTATGTATGTCATTCTCTCCCTGAGCCAAATTCAATAAGAATATGGTTTTGCCTTTTTGCCTTCCTGTTCTTCCCCTCCCCTGTGACTACTTCCCCTTGCCTCTTCTACATGAGATAGTTTACCCCTACCCCCGCCTCTCCCCATCTCCTCTTGCCACATTCCTCTCTCACCTCTTAACTTCACCCCTTAACTATCATTCCTTCCCACCAAATTCAACCTGTGCCCTCTATCCATGTATACCTGTAAACATATATACACACATTCACATATGTATTCATATGCCCACATACCCTTCTTCAATTATTTTCATACTGAGAAAGGTTTCATCAGTCACAATTATTTTTTTTCCATGTAAATAGTTTAACTTTGATAAATTCCTTTTGATTTCTTTTCCCTATTTACCTTCTCAAGTATCTCTTGCTTCTTGTGTCTGAATGTCAAATTTTCTATTCAACTCTGGTTTTTTCCCTCAAGAATGCTTGAAAGTCCTTTATTCCACTGAATGACCATATTTTCCCCTGAAACAAGATACTCAGTTTTGCTGGGTAGGTGATTCTTGGTTTTAATCCTAGGTCCTTTGTCCTGTGGAATATCATATTCCATGCCCTTCAATCCCTCAATGTAGAAGCTGCCAGGTCCTGTGCTATTCTGATTATGTTTCCAAAATATTGAAATTGTTTCTTCCTGGCTGCTTATAGTATTTTCTCCTTGATCTGGGAATTCTGGAACCTGGCTATAATATTCCTAGGAGTTTTCTTTTGGGGATCTTTTTCAAGAGGTGATCTCTGGATTCTTTCAACTATTTCACCCTCTGGGTCTGAAACATCAGGGTAATTTTCCTTGAGAATTTCTTGAAGGATGGTTTCTAGGTTCTTTCTTTGATGGCTTTCAGGTAGTCCAATAATTTTTAGATTGTCTCTCCTGGATCTATTTTCCAGGTCAGTGGTTTTTCTCATGAGATATTTCACATTGCTTTCTATTCTTTCAATTGCTTGAATCTATTTAACAGTATCTTGATTTCTCATAAAGTCACTAGCTTCCATTTGCTCCAGTCTAATTCTGAAGGAATGAATCTCCTCAGTGAGCTTTTGAGATTATTTTTCCATCTGGCAAAGTTGGCTTTTTAAGTCATTCTTCTCCTCATTGCCTTTTTGAGCCTCTTTTGCCACTTGAGTTAGTCTATTTTTTAAGATGTTATTTTCCTCAGTCAGGCTGTTGACTCTCATTTCATACTTTTCCTGCACCTTCTCATTTCTCTCCCCAATTTTTCCTCCACTTCTCTTATTTGGTTTTCAAAATCCTTCTTAAGGTCCTCTCTGGCCTGTAACCCACTTATATTTTCATTTGGGGCTTTTGGTGCAGTATTTCTAAACTCACAGTCCTCCTCCTGTTCCATGCTTTCATCCTCTTTGCCCCCAAAATAGGAGTCTAATATTGAATTTTTCTGTTTATTTTGTTTCCTTTGCCTAGGCATGTTGCCACTTAATTACTTGACTTTTGGGCTTGTTGCCACAGTAGGACTCTGCCACCAGAAAGGGGAGCTTTGTCCCAAACGTTGGGGTCTTCTCAACTGCCGGAGGTATTAGTTGGGTTCCCTCTCTGAAGCCCCCACACACTCTGGCAAGCTGTACACATACCCCAAGACCTCCACCCCAGACCACAATCCAGATCCAGGGAGGTTAAAGCAAGAGCGATTACCCCCGGGCCTGATTGCCAGATCCCTCTATAGTCTGCAGGCCAGGAGCTGAAGCTGCAACGGAAGCTGCAAAATGGCGTCTGTGCTGTGTATCCTCAGCTGCTTCTAGCCCCCAGGGGAAGAAGCTGGCGCACTCCCAAATACTGGTCCCAAAGTCCATAGGGCACTAACCTCTCATTTTGTGTTGGAAATTCTGTAAAAGCCACAGCTGCTGGTGTTCTGGGGTCCCTCCAGCTGGCTGCTGGACTGACCGCTCTGGGGCTAAAACCTTTGACTCACAAGGTCTGGGGCTCCACTCCCTGAGCACTGTGCTGTTGGCTCCCAAAGCGCAGGGCTGGCCTCTCCCTGCCGGGCTGCCGGGCTGTCCTCAGTGGGAGGTTAGCTTCTCTGTGTCATTCTGTGGGTACTGGAGCTCCAGAGGTTGTTCAGAGTTCCCCTTTTACATAATTTTGAAGTGGTGTGGGCTGGAGTGCCTTGGAAGTGCTATTTCTATTCTGCCATCTTGGCTCCGCCCCCTGCAGTTCAGTTTTGTAACTTTTGAAGGCAGTTCTGGAGAAGGACAAGGAAGTAAGGAAGGAGACTAGCATTTATTAAATGCCTTCTGGGTGCCAGACACTTGACAAATATTATATCATTTGATCCCTCCAACAAACCTTGGAGGAGTGCTGTTTAGAGTTGAAGAAATTTAGAGTTGAAGAATTTAGAGTTGAAGAAATTAAGACAGAGGTAAAGTAACTTGCCTAGGGTCACACAACTAGTATCTGAGGCTAGATCTAAACTTGGATTTTCCTGATTACAGACCACTGTTACTGAACCACTGGGCCACCTCACTGACAAGACTTCAGACAGGGAATGTCAGGTCTTTTTTTTTTTTGGAGGGCAATTGGGGTTAAGTAACTTGCCCAAGGTCACACAGCTAGGTTTTTGTTTGTGTGTGCATTAAGTGTCTGAGGCCGGATCCAAACTCAGGTCCTTCTGACTCCAGGGCCAGCACTCTGTGACACCTAGCAGCCCCTGGAATGTCAGGTCTTACTGCCTTAGGGAAGCAGTAGGAAGTCAGAGAAATCTCCCTTAATCAGGAATGAAGAGACTTGGGTATCAGTCCTGGTTCTGTGCTATGTAACTTTGTGTAAATCACTCCCCCTTTTAGTGCCTCAGTTTTCTCCTCTAAAAAATTAGGGGATAAGACTAGATAATTTCTAAGATCCTGTCTAGTCCTACTATTATTTATTATAAGCTTCCTTCTATCTCTGAAAGTCTATCATTTTCTAAGGTGGGTTTTCAGCTTAGGGTCCATGAAATTGCATTTTTTTAAATACTTTGCTAACTTGTATTTCAGTGTATTTGGGTTCCATTTATAATGCTAAGTATTTTGTTTCATGGATTTAAAAACATCATTCTGATAAGAGTCCACAGGCTTCCTTAGACTAACAGCCAAAGGGGTCCAGGACCCATAAAATGTTTAAGAACCCCAGACCTAAAGGTTTCAATGGGTTTCACATCCATTTAATCCTCTTAGATCCCAATGAGGAATAGGTAATAATACTTCAGTACTTTCTAGTCATTTGTTATCCCTTGTTCTTATTAGATGAATGGGTCATCGACTTTTCCAGTATACCCAAGGTCATCCCCCAAGTTGAATGTAGGCTCCCCATACACAATTCTCACAGGTTCAAGGCTTTCTGTGGGTCCACATACACTCAAAACTTAGCTAATAAATGTCCACATATATGTTTTTTCTATTAAATTTTTTTCATTTTTGTCCTGAACTTACTTAACAAACACTAAATAAAATGGGTATTTACATATACAGAGTAAAACAGAAAAAGAGGATAGTCTATTGTGGGTCTTTATTGCGTACAACTTGCTTTTATTTTTAAGTACAGAGTAAGATTAACCTGCAACTTTCAAAGCTGTAATGCTTATCTGATCTTTTTGACCTTCCTTCTTTTCTCTGCATTAAAAAAATATGTCAATAGCTCTCTTTTCTTTAATCTCTCCCTCTGCTCCTCATTTTCTCCCTTCTCCCCTGAAAAATTCTCTTCTTCCCTCATTCGCTCCTTCCTTCCTTTTTTTCCTGGTCCAATTTCCCCTCTTCCATCTACTAGAAAAAAAATAGAACAAAACCCTTTATATATATATATATATATAAAATCAAGGAGTAGCAAGCTTCATTATTAGTCATCTGAATTTTGTTTGGTCATCTCTTTACAACAGCTGGATGACATAGTGGATAGAGCCCTCTACCAGGAGTCAGGAAGACCTGAATTCAAATCCAGCCTCAGACATTAGCTATGTGACCCTGGCCAAGCCACTTAACCTGTTTGTCTTAGTTTCCTCATCTATAAAATGGGGATAACAATAATAATAATACCTACCAGGGTTGTTGTGAAGATCAATTGAGATTAATAACTATAAAGTACTTAGCATAGACCTAGCACACAATAAGCACTACATAAATGTTAGCTACTATTTTTTATTATATCATTCCTCAGAGTTCTCATGTCTTTCAAAATCACTTTTCTTTGTGCTGTTTTTCTTATTGTATAAATAGTTGTCTGGTTCTTCTCACTCCTCTTTATCAGTTTATGTAGGTCTTTCCAGGCTTCTGCTATAAAGTCTGCTTCCCTTCCCGACCTGCTCATCCCCATGCCAGCCCTTATCCAGGCTCTATCTTGGGGCCTCTTCTCCCTCTCTACTTTTTTTTACATAGTGATCTTGTCATCTCATGGATTAAGTTATAATCTCTAGTAAATGATTCTTAGACTTATTTGTCAATGCCTAACCTTACTTTTAACTTCCAGACTCACATCTCCAATTACATATTAAATATCTCCAACTGGATGCCTTATAGACATCTTAAACTCATCATGTCTAAAATAGAACTCATTAAAATTTCCCCCCAAAACTCTCCTCTCCCAAATTTTCCCATTGTAGCGTCAAACACCCCAACATTCCCAGGGTGGCTGCCAACACAGGTTCTTAGATCTGCTTTTCAAAAGGAAAGCAACTCAAAGTTGATTAACAAGCTCACTTTAATCAATCAAACATATATTACCTATTTCAGGGGGAAAAAGTCAGCATCCCCAACTTCAGTGTATACAGACAGATCAAACAGACAGGCTTCTAAACTGTCCGACCATTATCAATACCAAAATCACAGTTACCAGAGAGTGAAGCATCAACATCTGGGTTTTCAAAGCCGGGTGAGGGGGGTGGGGTCTCAATGGCTACCCAGAGACTAATCTGGTCAAATCACACAACACTTCTCAAAGTGAGCCCCAACGCAAAGCCTCCCATCAGGGTTTATATAGCCTTCTCCTGGCTCAGAGAGTAACAACCTTCTTGACCCACTGACCAATCACAAAGTATCAAGGTGTGGGTTTTCCTGAAAAACAAGCCTCCCACCAAAAGCTGCAGGGTCAGGGAAGATCTTTAAATTTGCATTTCCATTACAGCCATTAATGTCTAAGGCATCACTGTTTTCTCAGTCACTCAGGTACCCAACCTCTGACACAGACACTAACTTATCACCAGCTCTCGTCACCTTTCACCCGGACTATCGAGATGGCCTTTTGGTTGCTGGCTTTTCTGGTCTCTTTCTGCTCCAGTCAGTCTTCCATTCAGCTGTCAAGTTAATCTTAACCATAGATATGACTAAGACAAATTGTCAGCAAAACATGTAAACAGAGAACTTACAACAATTGGAGATGAAAGAAGGAAAACTGTAAGAGAATGTTTTGCTCAATTATATGCAACAAAACTGATAAGCTGTCGAACTGATCTTCTAAAGTTTAAGTCTGACCATGTTACTCCACTCCCACCTAACCCCCACCCCCACCCCCACTGTAAATAATTTCTAGGGGCTCTCTATCACTTTCAAAATCCTCTGTCTGGCTTTCAAAGCCTTTAATAATCTGCCAACTCCCTTCCCCAACCTTCCCAGTCTTCTTACAAATTACTCTCTTTCATATACTCTGTGATCTAGGGATACTGGCCATCTCGATGTTTCTCAATTTAAACACTCCATCTTCTGATTTTGAGCATTTTTGGCTGTCCCCCATGCCTTCTCTCCCTTCTCATCTCTACCTCCTGGCTTCCTGCAAGTACCAACTAAAAATCCCACCTTCTCTAAGAAATCTTTACTGATTCCTATTAATGCTAGTGAATTCCCTTTGTTAATTACCTCCAATTTATCCTGTTGTATCTTTTTTGTACATAGATGTTTGCATATAGTCTCCCCTTAGACTTTGAGCTCATGGACTGTTTTTTTCCTTCACTGAATCTCTAGTACATAGTACTGTGCTTGGCATGTAGTAGATGCTTAATAAATGTTGATTGACTGATAAATGAAATGATAAACATTTCACAAAAAATTTAAATACCCACATTCTTTGATCAAAGTAATGAATATCCCAATTACAGAAAAAGAAATTGAACAAACCATAAATCATCTCCTCTCCAAACCCAGGACCAGATACATTTGCAAGTGAATTATATTAACCGTTTTAAGAATGATTACTTTAAATATTATGTAAACTGTTTGCAAATATAGGAGGTGGGATCCTGACAAACTCCTTCTATGATACAAATATGATCTTGATACCTCAACCAGGATGACACAAAGCAGAGAAAGAAAATTATAGCACAAGATCTTTAATGAGTATTGATACAAAAATAATAACTAAAACGTTAGCAACAAGGCCACAATAGCATAATAAATATATCATACATTACAACCAGGTTGAACTTATACCAGGAATTCAGTGTTGGTACAAAATGAGCAAAATCATAAATATGACAGAGAGATCATATTAAAAATAAAAATGTGGGGGCGGCTAGGTGGCACAGTGAATAGAGCAACAGCCCTGGAGTCAGGAGGACCTGAGTTCAAATCTGGCCTCAGACAACTTAACACAAAACTAACGGTGTAACCTTGGGCAAGTCACTTAACCCCAACTGCCCTCCAAAAAGCAAAAAAATAATAAAAATAGTAAAAACCACAATATTATATCAATAGATGTTTTAATAAAAAGCTTTTGACAAAATTCAGCAACCATTTCTAATAATTAAAAAAACCCACATGCTTAGGAATAAATTTTTGTTATTGTTCAGTTGTTTTTCAGTAGGGTCTGACTCTGACTCCATTTGGTGTTTTCTTGGCAAAGATACTGGATAAGTAGTTTTTACAAATGAGGCAAACAAGGTTAAGCAACTTGCCCAGGGTCATATACCTAGCAAATGTCTGAAGCCAGATTTGAATTCAGAAAGGTAAGTCTTCCTCACTCCAGTCCCAGGACTCTATCTATTATGCCACCTACCTGCCCCTAGGAATAAACAAACCTTTCCTTAACATGGTAAATAGTAGCTATATAAAACTTAGAGTTAATGTCATATATAATGAATAAAGGCTAGAGGCCATTTAAATAAAATAAGAGGTAAAACAAAGATATTCATCATTACTATTTGATATAATATTAGCAACTCTGGCTATAGCAGTAAGACAAGAAAAAGATATTGAAAGACTATGCATAAGGCAAGGAAGGAAAAAAAACCCTTACTTTGTAAATCATATGATGGTTTATTTATAGAACCCTAGAGAGTTAACTAAAAATTAATTGAAACAATTAACTTCAGGATAGTTCCAGAAAATAAAAAGAATCTGTGTAACTCATGAGCATTTCTGTATATTATCAACAAATCATAACAGGAATAAGTATGGAAACTTCATTCGAAATAACTATAGAATAGGTAAAATATTTGGCAGTCTATCCAACCAGGATGCACACAGGGTTATGTGAATCCAACTACAAAATACAATTTATAGAAATAAAGGAACCTAAATAATTACAGAAATATTTATTGCTTGGTTAGTCTGTACTGATATAATAAAATGATAATATTATCTAAATTAATTTACTAATTCAGTGCTATACCAATCAGACTCCCAGGGATTAATTTTTAGGGCTAGAAAAAAAAGCTACAATTTATCTGGAGGAAAAAAGGTCAAGAATCTTGAGAAATACAATTTCAAAGTGACAAGAAAGGGAGCCTAGCATTACCATATTTTGAACTATACTACTAAACAAATATTTGGTACTAGCTAAAAAATAGAAAAGTTGGTTAGTGGTTTAGGTACACAAAATGCAGAGACAAACATAATATAATGTTTGATAAATCCAAAGATCCCAGCTACTGGGGGAAAGGTTAATCATTTGGCAAAAATTGCTAAAAAAATTGGAAAGCAATATGACAAAAAATTAAGTATGGAACATTATCACTATAGGCTAAAATAAGCTCCAAATTAATACATGATTTAGATATATAAAGCTGCATCATAAACAGGTTAGAGGAGTAAAGAAGGAAATACCTTTCACAGCTATGATTAATGGAAGAGTTCATGACCAATAATGGGATAGAGATGATCATAGAAGATAAAGCTATTCCCCAGTAGATAAATGATCAAAGAATATAAACAAGAAACTCTTAAAGGAAGAAATCCAAGTCATCAACAGCTGCATGAAAAATGCTCCAAATCATTAACAATTAGAGTAACGTAAATTAAAACAACCTAAAGTTCTATTTCATATGCATTGTATTGGCAAAGATGACAAAAATGAATAATGAAAACTGTTGGAGGGTATAGGAGAAAAAAGGCAAGCTAATGCAATGTTCCTGAAACCGAATTGGGACAATCATTTTGGAAAATAATCTGGAATTATCATAAATTCACTAAACTACACATATCCTTTGACCTAAGTGATATAGCTACTTGGCTTATACCACAGAAAAATAATAAAAAAAAAAAAAGTAAAAAGACTCATAGGCACAAAAATATTTATAGAAGCCTTTTTTATGGCAAAGACCTAGAATGGCTTGGGAATTTTGGTATGTGAATAAATGACATTTTGGGGGAGTGTCTGAATAAAGTATGGTATATGAATGAATGAAAAGAGTGCCTAGAAACTGAGGACAAACCACACAGAAGAGAGATCCCAGGGTCATTTCTTGGGGTGGGGTAAAAAAAGCAGGTGTGCAGGGGAAAGAAATCTTTCCCCTTTCACTGGTTCAGTTCATTTCATCCATGCTGTAGGTGGAGTGAAATTTTCCCCTTCTGGATGAGCACAGAAGAAAGCATGAGCCAGAAAGCAAGAGAGAGAGAGAGAGAGAGAGAGAGAGAGAGAGAGAGAGAGAGAGAGAGAGAGAGAGAGAGAGGCTCAGCTTCATCAGTTTTAAAGATGCACCCTGTTCCAGTTAGTAGCCAATGAAAGTGGTAGGGGAAGAAGGTGACTCTATTCTAAAACATCTCAGTTTGCCTAGGCAAGCCCACTTAGAAATACTTCCTTGTTAGAAGATCTGGAAATGTCCAGACAAACCCAGGTTATACACATATGGAAGGTTTGAGAAGTCAGATGGAAAGGAACCAAGGTCCTTAGGGTGCAATGGCAAAACAGATGGCAATGCAATGACCAACTGTGATTTCACAGGATCAATTATGAAGCCAGAGAGGTACAGAATGAAACATGTTTTTTCAGACACGGCCAAGGTGAAAATGTATTTTGCTTGATAGCATATGTATTGCAAGGATTTCATTTTTTTCCTTTTTCATTTGGGGGCAGATGAGTGGTTAGTGATAAGGTTGTGAAAAAAGAGAAGGAAAAGAAAAGAAAATATGGTCATTGATATACTAAAAACAAAAAACAAAAAACACACAGGACTGAAAGGAGGCCAGAAAGAAAAAAAGACAAACTGACTAGCTTGAAAAGTTAAGTGCTAAATTTATTATGTGGACAGTTCGAGCTTTATGTAAATTTGCATTATGCAAATTTGACTTTACATAAAGAATTCTGAAAGAAATCCACATTCTAATTTCAGTTTTAAAATCGTGCAGGATTTCATAATGTTTAATTGTAAGGAGAAGCTGATAATGTAGATATTGAAGCAACAAAGAAGTTCCCAGAGTTCCTGTAAAAAATAATAGATGAAGGTCCTTACCAGAGCAAATCTTTAGTGCAAATGAAACCAGCCCATTTCATCAAAGAATACCATCTGGAACCAACATCTTGGTGAAGGAAAAATTATGCCGGGGCATAAAGTTTCAAAAAAATAGAGTTACTCTTGTGATTGGAGGGAATGCATGTAGGACTTACAAATTCAAACCTATTCTTGTGCATCACTCAGAAAATTCCAGAGAACTGAAAGGAATCAGCAAGACAATTCTACCTGTGCATTATTTTGCTAACCCTAAGATATAGATAATCCTTATAATCCATTCAGCAGTGGATTATTTACTGCTTTATTCCCAAAATTGAAAAGTTTTGTAATGATAATGGCAATCCTTTCAAAAATTCTACTTATTTTGGTTAATGTCACTGGTCCCACTCCCATTCTGGATGATTTTAATTAAAATGTAAAAGTGGCCTACTTTCCTTTAACACTACCTCATTATTATAACCTGTGGATCAGGGAGTGATTGTGAATTTCAAGGTGTATTATTTAGACATGACATTTGCCCAGGCAGTTGCAACTTTGGACACAGAAAAGTATTTGACGTTGAAAGATTTCTGGAAGTTCTATAATATTTACCATGCAATCTGGAATATTGCTGAGGCATGGGAAAATGTAACAGAAACATGTATGAAGAGGTTGGAAAAAAAAGTGTGCCCACAGTTTGTTCTGTTGTTGTGGATTTGAAAAAAAATGAAAGGAATAAAAAGACTGTAAAAATAGCACAAGAATTGGAGCTATAAGTGGATGAGAATGATGGAGAAGAATTGATTGAGTCTCTGAGAGAAGAACTGTTGAATAAGGATCTAATTGAGCTGCTAGAGGCAAACATTGCAAAAGAAGGAAGGGAAGCTTCAGAACCGAGGTTGAACCAAAAAGGTTCACAATAACACAGTAGGCAGAAGTATTTCATCAGTTGAGTAATTTTTTTTTCTTGTATTGAAAAGATGGATCCAAATGCTTCAAGATTTTTAAAAGTTGGGGTAGCTAGGTTGCACAGTGAATAGAGCACTGGCCCTGGAGTCAGGAGGATCTTAGTTCAAATCTGGCCTCAGACACTTCACACTTACTAGCCATATGACCTTGGGTAAGTCATCTAACCCCAGTTGCCCTGCCTTCCCCCCCTCCAAAAAGCAAAAAAAAAAAAAAAAGATTTTTAAAAGTTCAAAGATTAGTTCAGGATAATATTTCTTGCTATCATCAGATGTCTGAGAGAAAAAGAGAGAGCCACTATCCAAATATTTGTCCACAACTTCATTAAAAAAAAAGGTACCCAGCCAACCACCTACACTAGATGCAATGGGTGGGGAAGGAGCAACATATTGTGTACCATTGTTAACCCTATTGTTAGTATTGTGCATACATTATTATTAACTTTACCTTTCATTTCATAATTTTGCTTAGTATCATAATATAGAATTTAATATTCCTGCATTTTAGTACAGCTAGGTGGAACAAAGTGCTGGGCCTAGAGCCAGGAAGACTCATCATCTTCCTGAGTTTAAATCTGGCCTTGGACACTTACTAGCTCTGTAACCTTGGGCAAGTCACGTAACCCTGTTTGCCTCAGTTTCCTCATCTGTAAAATGACCCAAGAAGGAAATGACAAACTACTATAGTGTCTGCCAAGAAAACCCCAAAAGGAGTGGGGCAGAGTAAAAGCAGGAACTTACTTGGATTCGTCCCCAATTACCTCAAATACCTGTAAAAAATGACTCTAAACAAATTTTAGAGTTACAGGACCCACTAAAAGACAGAGTGAAACATGTCTCCAACTGAGGACGGTCTAGAAAACTGACAGGAAGGGTCTTTTGCACTGGGCTGGGAGGGAAGTGAAGTCCTGCATGGGCTTCGCCACCACAGACCAGCAGCACAGACTGGCTGGTGCAGATCTCAGGGGTCTGAATCACTGGAAGCTGTGGCAGTTTCCTGACTTCTCAACCCACAAACACCAAAAAGAAAGTAAAAGGTCAGTGGGGGAAACTGTTGGAACTGCAGCAGCAGCTGCTTCTTGAGCTCCAGGTGCAAAGATAGTAGGGAGACCAAGCAAGTAACCAGAGGGCAATTGCAGGAATCTCTCTGCTGGCACTGAGGCAGGATACTCTTGCTTTGCCCTCCTTGGATCTGGGTCACAGTCTTGGGTGGCAGTCCTGGAGTGAGGAACACTGGCGTGGCAAAGCTTGTTGAGGCTGTGGAGAGGCAGCCCTTCTCATAGTACTGAGGCTGGTGCCTAAGAGAAGCTCTGACAATGGCTGCACAAAACCCCAGAAATTTGGGACACAGCACTCTCCGCTCTAGAAGCAGAGTTCTACCATGGCAAAGAGCTCAAAAATCAAGTATTTGGCTGGCAAGATGAACAGAGGAAGAGACTATAGACTATAGAATCTTTTTTTGGTGACAAAGAAGATCAAAACATAGAACCAGAAGAAGACAACAAAGTCAAAACTCCTGCATCAAAAACCTCCAAGAAAAATGATTTGGTCACAGGTCATGGAGGAGCTCAAAAAGGATTTTGAAGATCAAGTAAGAGAAGTAGAGGAAAAATGGGGAAGAAAAATGAGAGTGATGCAAGAAAATCATGAAAAATGAGTCAACAGCTTGCTAAAGGAGACCCCCCCAAAAAATACTGAGGAAAATAACACCTTAAAAAATAGACTAACTCAAATGATATAAGAGGTCCAAAAAGCCAATGAGGAGAAGAATGCCTTAAAAAGTAAAATTGTCCAGATAGAAAAGAAACTTCAGAACCTCACTGAAGAAAATAATTCCTTCAAAATTACATTGGAGCAAATAGAAGCTAATGACTTTATGAGAAATCAAGATATTATAAAACAGATGCAAAAGAAAGAAAAAATAGAAGGCAATGTGAACTATCTTGTTGGAAAAACCACTGACCTGGAAAATAAAGCCAGGAGAGATAATTAAAAGTTATTGGACTACCTGAAAGCCATGCTCAGAAAAAGAGCCTAGGCATCATCATTCAAGAAATTATCAAGGAATCAGAAGAAATTTGTATACAATCACAGACATATCATATGTATGATGACCAAATATGACAGCAATGCAGTGATATAAGTCAATCCCAAAAAACTCAAGAAAGAGAGAAATGCGACATCCAGAGACATAACTAGAAAGAACTGAGCCTGAATCCTGATGGAAGCTAACTAATTGATCTTTTTCTCTTCATTGTTTGGTTTTATTTCTTCTTTATCATTTTCCATCCCACCTAGTACAATACACCTTTGTAATTGGACCAATCTCTAATATGAATGTATTTACAAATCCTAAAACAAAACAAAACAAAACAAAACAAAAAAACAAACAAAAAAACCACCTGATATTCAAGAACCAGAGGGTAAAATAGAAATGGAAAGAATTCACCAATCACCTCTTGAAAAAGATCCTCAGAAGAAAACTCCTAGGAATATTATAGCCAAATTCCAAAGTTCCAAGGTAAAGAAGAAAATATTACAAGCTGTCAGGAAGAAACAATTTGAGTATTGTGAAAACACAATCAGGATAATACAAGATTTGGCAGCTTGGGATTGTAGGGCTTGGAATATGATATTCCAGAGGTCAGAGGAGCTAGAATTAAAACCAAGAATCACCTACCCAGCAAAACTGAGTATAATACTTCAGGGGAAAATATTATCATTCAATGAAATAGAGGACTTTCAAGCATTCTTGATGAAAAGATCAGAGCTGAACAGAAAATTTGACTTTCAAATACAAGAAGCAAGAGAAACATGAGAAGGTAAACAAGAAAGAGAAATCATAAGGAACTTATTAAAGTTGAACGGTTTACATTCCTACATGGAAAGGCAATATTTGTAACTCATGAGACTTTTCTCAGTATGAGGATAGTTGAAGGGAATATATATGTATATATCTATATGTACATATGTAGGTTATATATAGGTGGGTGTATGTGTGTGTGTGTGTATATATATGTATGTGTATGCCGCGTGCTGCTCAGTGTCCAGCACTTAGCATGATCCGGAGACATGAATAAGAAATGACCAGGCCATGTGGGTAGTTCAAGGAAGAATGATGAACTCCATTTATTGATCCTCAGGACAAGGTTTTTATAAAGCAAGGAGACAAAGGAAGGGGACTCAAGTTTTCTAATAATTACCTTAGTCTGTTGTATCCTGGAAGTAGCATGGAATAGATAATTTGATAAGGATTTCTTATCTAGGAGACTAAAGTCTTAGGGTAAGCCCTTTGACCTAGGCCTCAGGTACCTGAGGTATCTGCTAATGCAGCTGCAGTCATAAATGGATACAATTGAGAGCAGACTTCAAGGCTGAAGCGCAATCCTCAAGAGTCATCATATTTAGAGCTGGCCGCCCAAAGATACCTGAGTGCAGAATCAGATATGTCTTGGAGCAGAGCCTGTTGGCCTCAGAACTCAAATACCATCCTTATAAGTGTAACCCATATCAAAAGAACTCTGGAGCTGACTTAGTGAAAAGTCACATCTCGAAGAGGTCTTTGTTGTTCAGGTCCACTGATATCAAGGTAATTATCTGAAGTCCTGGCTCAGGCCTCTTTGGCTCACCACATGTGTATATATGTGTGTACATGTATACATAGACAGAGGGCAGAGGTTGAACTTAATATGAAGGGATGATATCTAAAAAATAAAATTAAGAGGTGCGAGAGGAATATATTGGGAGAAGGAGAAAGGGAGAGAGAGAATAGGGTAAATTATCTCATGTAAAAGAGGCAAGAGAAAGCTATCACAATGGCAGATCATATCAGGGAGGTGAAAGGGAATGAGTCAACCTTACTCTCATTGGATTTGGCTTAAGGAGGGAATAACATACACACTCAATTGGGTATCTTACCCTACAAGAAAGTAGGGGGGAAGGAGATAAGAGGGGGGGATGATAGAAGGGAGGGCAGATTGGAGGAAAGGGTAATCAGAAGCAAACACTTTTGAAAAGGGACAGGGTCAAAGGAGAAAATAGAATAAATGGGGGATGTAACAGGATGGAGGGAAATATAGTTAGTCTTTTACAACATGACTACTATCGAAATGTTTTGCATAACTACACATGTATACCCTATATTGAATTGCTTGTCTTCCCAGTGGGGGTGGGTGAGGAGGGAAGAAGGGAGAGAATCTAGAACTCAAAGTTTTAAAAACAAATGTTAAAAAATTGTTGTTACATGCAACTGGGAAACAAGAAGGACAGGGAACGGGGTATAGAAATTCATTTTGTCTTACAAGAAAGTAAGAGATAAGAGGATAAGTGGAGGGTTGGGGGGGATATATGAGAGGGCAGACTGGGGGAAGGAGTAATCAGTATGTGTACCATCTTGGTGTAGGGCATAGGGGAGAGATGGGGAGAAAATTTGGAACTCAAAGTCTTGTGGAAATGAATGTTGAAAACTAAAAATAAATAAATAAATTCTGAAAAAAAACCAAACAAACCCAAAAGCAATCATGAAAAGTCAGACACAACTGAACAACAACAAAAATTTTAGTACATTTTATGACTTGGGTAAAGGTATTTTGTGTATGCCTTTGTTATATGGGCTAAGTGAAATGTATGGATAGGGGAGCATTAGCATTGTGTAAAAATCACTTTATATAAAAGTCTGTGGAATTACATAAAGTGAGAACTGTCTATACTTAAGAGGAAGAATAAGCTATACCCAACAGAGATTCATGATTTCATATATAACTTCCATGTTCTGTTTTACTTTGTATATGGAAATTATTATATAAAATATTATATATAAAATTATGCATTGTATATAATTATATGTTATGTATAATATTATATATAAATAAAAATATATTTATATAAATTATATTTAAAATAATTATTTGGTGCTTGTTAAATTCAGAATAAAAATAAAAGGAATATAGAGTCTATAACTAAAGATAATTACAGTATTTTAGATGTGGAGTTTCCAGGGTGGGTATATTGGAATAATCACCTCCCTAGATCTGGTTACTATACCCTTCTTAAGGAAACCTATGATTGCATTATCTTTCTTGGCTTCCATATAATCACTGGTGACTCAGATTGAACCTGAAGTCTACTAAAAACCCTAGATCCTTTTTATATGAATTAATCTGACCAGACATCCTCCAACCTATACTTATGAAATTGATGTTTTGAACCTGTGTTAGACTTT
This sequence comes from Gymnobelideus leadbeateri, assembly GCA_011680675.1. Classification (NCBI taxonomy): domain Eukaryota; kingdom Metazoa; phylum Chordata; class Mammalia; order Diprotodontia; family Petauridae; genus Gymnobelideus; species Gymnobelideus leadbeateri. The sequence continues at coordinate 63,373 of WOXC01001810.1, forward strand.
ACATTTTTTCCTGTTAAATTTTATCCTATATAGACTGCACCTAATGTTTTTACTTGTTACTATCTTTGGGATCCTGACTTAGTGAGTTAGTTATCTCTTCCTGCTTTCTGTCATCTGTGTAACTGCTAAGTATGACATCTATTCCTTCGTTCAAATTAATGATAAGTACAAACGGCATTAGGCCAAGCACAGATCTCGGGGACCCTCTTCTAGCAACCTCCTTCAAACTGATAATGAATTATTAATAATTATTCTTTGGCTATGATTTACTCAATCAGATCTGAATCTACCTAATTGGACCACGACTGAGCCAAAATCTCTCCAGATTTTCCACAAGAATAACACGAGAGGTTTTGTTAAAATGTTGTGGTAAAATGTTAGTAAATGACACACATTCCCCTGATCAATAGTTTAGCTACTGTGCCAATCAAATTATTGTTACTTTGTGTTTACTATGTATATATTTTGTATTTGCTTATTTGCCTTTAATTTACTAGTAAAATATAAGATCCCTGGAGTCAGGAGCTATTTCTTTTTTTGCTTTGTAACCTCAACACAAAGCATATCTCAAAGGTGCTTAATAAATGCTTCTTGAATTGAAATTTGACAGTTTTTGGTGAAAGCTGTTCTCACTGCTTATGATCATTGCCTCCATTTCTGAATGTTCACTTTAACTTTTTCACCTTTTTAACAATACATTCTAGAATTTTTCTAGGAAATCTGACATATTTTATAGACTTTCTTATCTTCCCTCCTTTGAAAATATATTTGCCCTTCTACAGTTCTATGACACCTTAAATATTCTTTATAATCTTCCAAAGATCACTGAGAATATTATTGTAATCACATGTGCCTATTCTTCCAACACAATAGGATATAGTTCATGTGGACCATTTAATATGAACTCATGAAGGACAGCTAGGTTCTGTCTTACAGGAGAGTTTAAATCAGCTCAAAGTGAAATGCATAAATTGACCACCAGATGGTAGTGTTATGGAGCTATCTTTGGAGATCTTTTCAGTCACTTGGGTGCATATGCACAAAAGAGTAACTTTTTATTTTTATTTTTTAATTAAAAAAAGTTATACTGATGTCTTTTCCTGCTCATCACAATTATTTCTGGAAATATTCTCTTTCACTTTCCGTACCCAGTAAGCCCTGCCTAGTAAAAAACAAAACAAAACATAGTTTTTCAGCTGTATCCAGCTCTTCCTGCCCCCTTTTGGGGTTTTCTTGGCAGATACTGGAGTGGCTTGCCATTTCCTTCTCCAGTTCATTGTATAGACGAGGAAACGGAGGCCAACAGGGTTATGTGATTTGCCCAGGGTCACAGAGCTAGTAAGTATCTGAGCCCAGATTTGAACTCAGGCAGATGAGTCTTTCTGAGACTAAGTCCAACACTCTGTGCATTGTAGTACTTTACTACACTGTACTAAAATGCAGGAATATTAAATACTGTATCATGATAAGAAACAATTACAAAAAATTACAAAATTACAAAATGAAAGGTAAAGTTAATGATAAAGTATGCACAGTACTACACAGTAAAATTAACATAGACATGCAATATATTGCTCCTTCCCCACCCACTGCATCTAGCCTTTGTCACTGGTGGTATCTGTGCATATTTTTAAATGAAATTTTAGAGAGATGTTTGGACAGTGGCTCTCCTCATCTATCTAGTGATAGCAAGATAAGTCTTCCTGACTTCAGGCCTGGAATTCTGACTTCTGCCCTACCCAGCTACCCCCAGCAAGTTAAAAAAAACAACAACAAAGACTCAGTAAAACCAACCAACCAATACATTTAATGGCATATACAACATTTCATATCCATAGCCCTTACCTTTTCCTCGGTGTAGAAGCTGCCAGGTCCTGGGCTATTCTGATTGTGTTTCCACAATATTGAAATTGTTTCTTCCTGGCTGCTTGTAATATTTTCTCCTTGATCTGGGGATTCTGGAACCTGGCTATAATATTCCTGGGAGTTTTCTTTTTGGGATCTTTTTCAGGAGGTGATTGGTGGGTTCTTTCAACCTCTATTTTGCCCTCTGGATCTAAAACATCAGGGCAATTTTCCTTGAGAATTTCTTGAAGGGTGATTTCTAGGTTCTTTCTTTGATCATGGCTTTCAGGTAGTCCAATAATTTTTAAATTGTCTCTCCTGGATCTATTTTCCAGGTCAGTGGTTTTTCCTATGAGATATTTCACATTGCCTTCTATTCTTTCATTTGTTTGGATTTGCTTAACAGCATCGTGATTTCTCATAAAGTTATTAGCTTCCATTTGCTCCAGTCTAACTCTGAAGGAATGAATCTCCTCAGTGAGCTTTTGAGATTCTTTTTCCATCTGGCAAATTCGACTTTTTAAGGCATTCTTCTCCTCATTGCCCTTTTGGGCCTCCTTTGCCATTTGAGTTAGTCTATTTTTTAAGGTGTTGTTTTCCTCAGTCAGACTGTTGACCCTCATTTCATACTTTTCCTGCATCCTTCTCATTTCTCTTCCTATTTTTTCCTTCACTTCTCTTATTTGATTTTTAAAGTCCTTCTTAAGGTCCTCTATGGCCTGTAACCCGCTCATATTTTCCTTTGGGGCTTTTGGAGGAGGATTTCTGACCTCACAATCCTCTTCCTGTTCTATGATTCGATCCTCTTTGCCCCCAAAATAGGAGTCTAAGGTTGCATTTTTCTGTTTATTTTGTTTCCTTTGCCTTGACATGTTGCCACTTAATTACTTGACTTTGGGGCTTGTTGCCACAGTAGGACTCTGCCACCATATAGGAGAGCTTTCATCTCAAACGTTGGGGTCTTCACAGCTTTCTGGCAAGCTGGATACCCACCCCAGACCTCCCCCCCCAGATCACAATCCAGATCCAGGGAGGTTAAAGCAAGAGTGATTAACCCCCAAGACTGATCGCTTGATCTCCCTACAGTTTGCAGGCCAGGAGCTGGAGCTGCCACTGAAAACTACAAAATGGCGTGTCTCCTCAGTGGCTTCTAGCCCCCAGGGGAGGAAGCCGACGTGTTCCCCAAATACTGGTCCCAAAGTCCATAGGGCACTAACCTCTCACTTTATCCTAGGCATATCTGAGTTGAAAATTCTTGAATCACCACAGCTGCTGGTGTTCTGGGGTCCCTCCAGCCGGCTGCTGGCCCAGCAGCCCTGGGGCTAAAACCGTGGCTCATGGGGACCTGGGCTGGGCTCTCCGCACTGCGCTGCTTGTTCCCAGAGCACTGCGCTGGTCCTTCTTGCAGGGCTGCTGGGCCGTCCTCAGCAGGAGGTTAGCTTCTCTGTGTCATTCTGTGGGTTCTGGGGCTCCAGAAGTTGTTCAGAGTCCCCTCTTACATAGTTCAGAGGTGATCTGGGGGGAAGAGCGCCTTGGACGCACTGTTTCTACTCCGCCATCTTGGCTTCACCCCAATCCGCCCTTACCTTTTCAATGGAAGGAAAAAGGGCCAGGATTGATCATTATAAATAGGATGCACTCAATTTTATTTGATTGTTCTGTCTATTTCCATTGTTGTAGTCATTTATATTAGTCTTCTGGCTCTGTTTAGTTTACTTGGCATCCATTCTCACAAGTTTTACTGTGGTTCTCTCAATTCTTTACAGACATTGTTTGTTACAGTATAATAATATTCTATTATATTAATGTACCACAGTTTGTTTAGCCATTCCACAATCAGTGGATGCCCACTTTGCTTCCAATTTTTTGTTACAACCAAAAGTACTATTATAAATATTTTGACGTATAATGAAACTTTGTTTCTGTCTTTAATGAGGTCCTTGGCATATCTACTTAACCAAAGAGTCTCTGGTTCAAAATGTTTGGATATTTTATTTCAATTGCTTTCCAGAAGTTTTAGACTAATTTCTAGTTCCATAAATGATGTAAAAGCTCTCCTACATTCCCATAATCCTTCCAAAAGTTTCTATTTCCATATTTTGTTATTTTGTTAATTTTTTGAGCATGTTTAGCATGAAGTGAAGCCACAGAGTTTTAAAATTTGCACTTATCTAATAATTAGTGCTTTGTAGCAATCTGGTATAATTAATGTTTGTCATTTTAAAATGAACTGCAATTTTCTTCCTGACCACTGGAGGGCATCTGAGTCTGCCAATGCCAGTGCTTGTGTTCTAACTACAGGTATTGCTGACTGGGTTCCAATTTAATCTATAAGATGAAATATTGACCAAATATTAAAATATGAAATCTGCTCCAACTCCTTAGGAATGTTAAATTCTTTCATGTCATTTCATATGGCACTTGTAAATTCAGCCACTTATTCTGTTATATTGACATAGTTTTTAATAGCTTGTAATAAAGTACAGATGAAATATATGAAGTGTTTCCATCCTCCTAGTGTGGAGGAGAAAGGCTCTTCATACACATACCCATAGCTCCTGAAAAGGAATGAGGGGAGTTGTGGTATTTCCTCCCCCTTATCCCTACCAATCTCTGGCCACCTACCTGCCTCAGGCTTATAGATTAAAAGGGAAAGTTGGGAAGATGCATATCCATAGCTCACTAGCTTGAAGTGAAAAGAAGTCATAGTGGTTGCCAGACTTTAATTGATTCTGGGTGTTGCTGTTCTTTGCTCTGATCCTTACTGTCTGGGTTAGCCTGAATATTCCACTAGATTCCAAGTTCCCTGAGAGCATGGACTTGGCTTTTGCCTCTTTGCACATTCCTAGTGCTTAACACAGCACCCAGCACATAGTAAGTAGGTGCTTAATAAATGTTTATCGTTTAATTGGATAATATCTCACTTGTGTTTGCAGCTCACTCTTGTTGTCTTTGTCTTCAGCTTTGGCATTGCCACTTCAGAGAAAGAGGGAAAAGGGGAGATTAAAAAAGGAGAAAAGATGCAAAGCACAGTTGTCAATCTTATTCTTCTGTGTCAGGCTTCCTCAGTGGTTACATAAAAGAAAGAATCTTTGCAACCTTGGAGAGCAAGTCGCCTTCTCTCAGCAGCCATGTTTCTCTAGATCTGCAGGCTTTGGATATCCCTCCCTGAACTGCTTTCAGTTCTGAGGCTTTGCATAAAGCAAATTACCTAGGGCTATAGCCCCTTCCAGTCATTTGACTCCTGTTTTTTTTTTTTTAGAACAGAGTTAAAGAGGGGCAGCTAGGTGGCGCAGTGAATAGAGTGCCGGCCCTGGAGTCAGAAGGACCTGAGTTCGGATCCGACCTCAGACACTTAACCCACACAAACAAAAACCTAGCCGTGTGACCTTGGGCAAGTTACTTAACACCAATTGCTTTAAAAAAAAAAAAAGAAAAGAAAATAACAGAGTTAAAGAGCCTGTAATCTGGTCTCTGACCCCCATCCTTTTAGGTGAGGGGTTCTCAACATTTTTTTAATATCCTGGACCCCCTTGGCAGCCAGTCTGGTGAAGCCTATGGGCCTCTTCTCAGAAGGATGTTTGTAAATGCATTAAAAATACATAGAAAAACAAAAGAAAGTAGTGGAAATATAGTTATTAAAATGTTTTTCAAAAACACCATTTCGTGGATCTCAGATGAATTCTTGTCCTAGGTGAGCCTCTTATACCTGTGATGCAGTGAGCTAACCCTAAATAACCCTACTTCTCTTCCTAACTTTTCCATTTCTGTTGAAGGACATCTTAATCTTTCCCAAGAAACTCACCCAAGTTCTTTATATCAGAATCGTCCTAAACCCTTAACTCTCCTTCCTCCTCTCATTGCCAGTCAGTTATCAGATCTTGTCAACTCCGCCTCCATAACATATTCTTCATCAATTTCCCTCCATTCCACTTAGGTAGCCATCATCCAAGGCCTTCATCACTTGAAGCAGACTTCTTTTTTTTGGGGGGGGGGGTTTAAATGTGTTTATTTTAGACAACCTACATGACATGTTTTTAAAAACAATGCCTCCACTCCAAATAAATCAAGGTCAAAAATAAATGAATAAAGCTCAAGATATCAGTTCAAGTTTGTCCAAGTCCTGGTGTTGTGTAGATGACAAAAAGCAGCAGCCAGTTATGATGACAGGTGATTCAAAGTAATCAGCTGAATTTGTTAACATTTCTCCATTTCTAAACCACCCTTAAAGAAAATCATATATGGAGTCACACCATCCTCACGGAAGTCCAACAGAGCCACCACGCCATCTGGATTCATGTTTTCGCCTATGAAGAACTGATAGTTTTTAAAATTAGCAAGGATATGTTTGATCTGTTCTGCAGCTCCCGTCATAAAAGGTTTTACTCTATCTGGCTTGTGTTCTTCAAGTCTGCTTTTGATTGATTTCATATAGTCTTTGATGTACTTTTTGTAGGATTATTTTGTGAAACTAGTTTCTTGCAGATGATGGTTTATTACTATGTCAACTCCAGTGATTACAGTGGCATCTGTTCCTTCACCCTCAGGACCTTCAGCAGAGGCATTCCCACCGATGAGTGAATCATCAATGGTACCCTCTATCCTACTGACCATCTTCCCCTCCACCTCCAGGCACAGCCCGTTTGCGATCTCCCGGATCTTGTAAATGTCGGAGAACATCTCATCATGGCTGATGAGGTCCCGGTAGATGATCATGGCGGCTGAAGGAGGGAGGCAGCGGCCGTGCTAGCGCCTCGGGGGCCGGGGCTCGGTGTGAGCGCGATGCAGCTGGAGCGGCACTTAGGGGGGAGGGGGGAGCGGGCGGAAAAGCTGAAGCAGACTTCTTGAACCTACCTTGAGTTCCTTTGCCTCCAGTCTACCTTCCTTAGAGCTGCCAAATTGATGTTCCTAAAACCCAAGTCTGACCATGTCACTCTCTTTCTTTTTTTTTTTTTTTTGGAGGCAGGAAGGCAAGACAATTGGTTAAGTGACTTTGCCCAAGGTCACACAGCTAGTAAGTGTGTCAAGTATCTGAGGTTGAATTTGAATTCAGGTCCTCCTGACTCCAGGGCCAGTGCTCTATCCATTGTACCAACCACCTACCTCTTCTATTGCTTCTTGGATAAAATTTGAAGTCCATTGGTGTTTAAGTTTTTCATAGTCAGGTTCCAACCTATCATTCTAGACCAGGGTTTCTAACCTGGTTTCCAGGGACCCCCAAAGAGGACTGGGCAGATGGAAGGCAACTAAATGGCCCAGGATAAAGTACTTGAGTTCAAATCCATCCTCAGATACTTACTAGCTATGTGCCCATGAGCAAGTCACTTAGTCTCTGCCTGCCTCAGTTTCCTCATTTGTGAAATGGACATAATAATAGCACCTATCTTCCATCTTTTTGGGAGTATAGTACCTATCTGTCTTATTGTGAGAATAAAATGATGTGCTATTTATAAAGCAATTTACAAATGCTAGATGTACTTGGTATTTTTTTTTTAAAGCAATTGGGGTTAAGTAACTTACTCAAGGTTACACAGCTAGTTATTTATTTATGTGTGGGTGCTAATTTTTGGAGGCTGGAATGGATCCCAGGGCTGGCTGCTCTTATTCACTGTGCTACCTAGCTGACCCCTGTTCTTGCTATTTTTAATATTATTTTTATGTACTTATAGTTAGCATCACTATAGATTATTATATTATTATTATTGATTTCAGGGATCCATGAACTTGGATGGGAGCAAAATTACAGTTTTGCCTTTACTAAACTTTTTGCAAGCTTGTGTATTTTGCTTTATGCATTTAAAAACATTATTCTCGGGGCAGCTAGGTGGCACAGTGAATAGAACACTAGTCCTAGAGCCAGGAGGACCTGAGTTCAAATCCGGCCTCAGGCACTTAATACAAAAACTAGCCATGTGACCTTAGGCAAGTCAGTTAACTCCAAATGCCCTCCAAATAGATAGATAGATAAGCAATTATTCTCAAGAGGGTTCCAATGACTTCACCAGATTGCCAAAAAGGTCCATAAAGGCTCAAGAGTTCCCTATTCTATAATGATTTCACATAATTCCCCCCCTGCCCCCCATGAACTCTATATTCTAACCAAACCAGTCAATCAGTCAGTCAATAAGCACTTATTTAAGGCCACTCTGTGTCTGGCACCGTGCTAAGCACTAGGGATAAAAAAAAAGGCAAAAAACAATTCCTGTTTTCAAGGAACTTCTGGGTCTAATAGAGGAGACAACATACAGACACCTATGCACCAACAAGATTTGTACAGACTGAATGGGAGAAAATCAATAAGAGTGTAGGCACTAGCATTAAAGTGGATGAGGAAAAGCCTCTACCAAAAGGTCAGATTTTAGCTACATCTTGAAGGAAGCCAGGGAAGCCAGGAGATGGAGATAGAGAGGGAGAGAGTTCCAGACATGGAGGAACAGGCAGTGAAAAATTCCCAGAGTTAGGAGATAGAATATCTCATGAAGTGAGCATCAAGAAGGCCAGGGTCATTGAATTAAACAGCAGAGAGATTGGGGGAAGAGGAAATGAGGGAGAGAATGTGTAAGAAGATGGGAAAAGTAGAAAGGGATCAGTTTATACAAGGCTTTAAAAGCTGAAATGGGATTTTATATTTGACCTCAGCAGCAATGGGGAGCCATTGAAGTTGATTACATATAGGGCTGATACGGGCATGTTTTAGGGACAGCTTAGTGGAGGATGGATTGGAAGTGGGTGAGACTTGAGGCAGTGAAAACAACTGAAAATCTGTTTTAATACTCCAGGTGGAGGGGGCAGAGTCAAGATGGAGGAGTAAAAACAGGATCTCCTTGTGGCTCTGGCTCCCACCCCCTCCAATTCATGTAAAAGGTGACTCTAAACAAACTTTGGAGCTACAGAACCTACAAAATGACACACAGAAGCTAACTTCCTGCTGAGGACAGCCCGGCAGGCCAGCAGGAATCAGCAAGGGCAGCACTCTGGGAGCTGACCTCAGCCCCTTGCGAGCCTGAGGTTTTAGCCACAGGGTGGCCTAAACAGCCACTGGCTGGACAGACTTCAGATCACTAGTAGCTGTGGCAGTTTCCAGAATTATCAACATATAGATGCTAAGGAAAAGTAAGAGGTCAGTGCAGTGTGAACTTTGGGATCCAGTAGTTGGGAGTGTGGTCAGCCTTTGCCCCAGGGGCAAATAGAGGCTGTGGCGCAGGTACACAGCAGCACAGCCACTGCCACATAGCAGCTTCAGCTCCTGGCATTCAGAGTGTAGGGAGACCAAGCCATCAGTCTGAGGGGTAATCACTCTTGCTTTAACCTGCTTGGATCTGGATTTCAGTCTAGGGTGGAGGTCCTGGGGTGTGTGACCAGCTTGCCAGAGTGTGTGGAGGCTTCAGAGGGGGCACCCAACTAATATCTTTGGAAGCTGATAAAACCCCAGCATTTGGGACAAAGCTCCTCTCTCTGGTGGCAGAATCCTACTGTGGCAAAAAAGGCCAAAAGTCAAGCAATTGAGTGGCAACATGAGCAGGCAAAGGAAGCAAACCAAGCAGAGCAATCCAACTTTACACTCCTATTTTTGGGACAAAAAAAGATCAAAACATGGAACAGGAGGAAGACAATGAAGTCAGAACTCCTGCACCAAAAGCTTCCAAGAAAAATATGAGCTGGTTACAGGCCATACAGGATCTTAAGAAGGATTTTGAAAACCAAATAAGAGAAGTGGAGGAAAAATTGGGAAGAGAAATGAGAATGATGTAAGAAAATTATGAAATGAGAGTCAACAACCTGACTGAAGAAAATAACACCTTAAAAAAATAGACTAAATCAAATGGCAAAAGAGGCTCAAAAAGGCAATGAGGAGAAGAATGCCTTAAAAAGCCAAATTTGCCAGATGGAAAAAGAATCTCAAAAGCTCACTGAAGAGAATCATTCCTTCAGAATTAGGTTGGAGCAAATGGAAGCTAGTGATTTAATGAGAAATCAAGATACTATTAAAAGATCCAAACAAATGAAAAAATAGAAGGCAATGAGAAATATCTCATGGGAAAACTGCTGACCTGGAAAATAGATCCAGGAGAGATAATTTTAAAATTATTGGCCTACCTGAAAGCCATGATCAAAAAAAACAACCTAGAAATCATCCTTCAAGAAATTCTCAAGGAAAATTGCCCTGATGTTTTAGAAACAGAGGGAAAAATAGAGATTAAAAGAATACACCAAGGGGTGGCTAGGTGGCGCAGTGAGTAAGAGCGCTGGCCTCGGAGTTGGGATGACCCGAGATCAAATCCGGCCTCAGAAAATGAGCACCCACGCATAAATAATGACTAGCCGTGTAACCTTGAGCAAGTTATTTAATCCCAATTGCTTTAAAAAAAAAATACACCAATCACTTTCTGAAAAAGATCCCCAAAATTAAACTCCTAGGAATATTATAGCCAGCCTCCAGAATTCCTAGATCAAGGAGAAAATATTACAAGCAGCCAAGAAGAAACAATTTGAATATTGTGGAAACACAATCAGGATAACACAGGACTTGGCAGCTTCTACACTGAGGGATTGAAGATCTTGGAATATGATATTCCAGAGGTCAAAGGAGCTGGGATCAAAACCAAGAACCACCTACCCAGCAAAACTGAGTATCATGTTTCAGGGGAAAATATGGTCATTCAGTGGAATAGAAGACTTTCAAACATTCTTGATGAAAAAAACAGAGTTGAATAGAAAATCTGACATTTAGATACAAGAAGCAAGAGATGCTTGAGAAGGTAAACAGGGAAAAGAAATCATAAGGAACTTATCAAAGTTGAACTACTTACATTCCTACATGGAAAAACAATAATTGTAATTTATGAAACTTTTATCAGCATGAGAATAATTTAAGGGAATAGAAATATATGTGTTTATGTGTGTATATATATGTATATGTACACACATACATATACATATATGTCTATATAGGAGGGTATATGGGTATATGAATACATATGTGAATGTGTATACATGTGTGTATGGGTATACATAGATAGAGGGCACAGGACCTATTTAATGGGAAGGGATGATACTTAAAAGGTGAAATTAAGAGGTGAGAGAGGAATATAATGAGAGGAGATGGGGAGAGACAGAATGGGGTAAACTATCTCATATAGAAGAGGTAAGGGAAAATGGTTATAATGGAGGGGAAGAACAGGAAGGCAAAAGGGAATGGGTCAACCTTATTCTCATTGAATTGGGCTTAGGGAGAGAATGACACACACTCTAAATAGGATATCTCATACTATAGGACAGTAGGGGGGAAGGGAGTGAGAGGGGGGATGATGGAAGGGAGTGCAGGTTGGGGAGGGAAGGGAAGTTGGAAGCACCCACTTTTGAAAAGGGATAGGATCAAAGTAGAGAATAGAACAAGTGGGAGGTGGGATAGGAGGGAGGGAAATGTAATCAGTCTTTTACAATATATCTACTATGGAAATGTTTTGCATAGCTACACATGTACAACCTATATTGAATTGCCTATCTTTCCAGAAGGGTGGGTGACAAGGGAAGAAGGGAATGAAATTATTAACATTATTTTACATGTCACTGGGAAATAAGATATACAGGCACTGGGGCATAGAGATCCACTGTACCCTGCTGGAAAGTTGGAGGGGGTATGGGAGAAGATATGGGAAAGAGCAAATTGGAGGAGGGGATATCCAGTGGGATAGCTATTTTGGGGTGGTGGGTAGGGGAAAAATGGGGAGAAAATTGGGAACTCAAAATCTTGTGGAAATGAATGATGCAAACTAGAAGTTAATAAAGCATTTGATTTAAATAAAATACTCCAGGTGGAGTATTGAAACAATATCTCATTGTTAAAACAATTGACCTGGAGAACAGATCCAGAAGAGATAACCTAAGAATTATTGATCTACCAGAAAGCCATGATGAAAAAGCAACCTGGACAACATCCTCCAAGAGATAGTTAAAGAAAACTGCCCTGAGGTCTTAGAATCAGAGGGTAAAAGAGTTATCAAAATAATTCACTGGACTCTTCCTGAAAGAGATCCCAAATTGAAAACTCCAAGAAATATAGTAGCCAAATTCCAGAATTATACAGTCAAGGAAAAAATACTGCAAGCAGCGAGAAAGAAACCATTCAAATATCATGAAACTACAGTCAGGATCACATAGGACCTAGCAGCTTCTACATTCAAAGATCGGAGAGATTGGAATATGATATTTCATAAGGCAAAAGAGTTTGGACTGCAACCAAGGATCAACTACCCAGCAAAACTGAACATAATCTTTTAGGCAAGGAGATGGTCATTCAATGAAATAAGGGACTTCCAGACTTTCCTGATGAAAAAGCCAGAGCTCAATGGAAAATTTGATCTCCAAATACAAGACTCAAGAGAGACATAAAAAGTTAAACAAGGAAAACACACACACATACACACACACACACACACACACACACACACACACACACACACACACACACATACCTGTGATTCATCAAGAGCAAACTGTTCACATCCCTATATGGGGAGCTGACACCTATCAATATTGAGATTTGTATAATTATCATGAAATTCAAAAGGGATATACATAGATAGAAGGTGTGGGTATAAAGGAACTAATCTTATGATAAAAAACCTTATTAAGGGGTACAAAGGGACTGTAATGGGAGAAAAGGAAAGGAGGAGGCAGAGAAGGATAAATTATGCCACAGGAAGAGGCATAAAAACATACTATTGTAGAGGGAAAGAAGGGAGGGAACTTTATTCTCATTGGTTCTGGTTCAAGGAAGGATCAACATAATCAGTTAAGTTTAGGATTCTAATGTGAAAAGACACAAAAACTCATTATAGCAGAGGGAAAGGAGGGAGTGAGAGGAACACTGTATGAAATTACTCTCATTGGTGTGGGTTCAAGGAGGGAATAATATATTCCATTAAGTATAAAAATCCATTGTGCTCTACAGGAAATAGGAGGGGTCAGGGGGAAAAAAGAGGGGGTAATTAGAAGAGAGGGAAATAGTAGTAAGGGGGAAGGATAGGTAAAGGGAGAGAGGTGCACAGGGAGGGAATACTGAGGGAAGCAGTGGTCAATAGGAAAACTCTTAAGGAGGGAAAGGGAGAAGGAAGAAATAAAAACATAAACAGGGGAGGGAATAGGATGGAGGGAAAGATACAGATAGTAATCATAACTGTGAATGTGGATGGGATGAACTCTCCCATAAAAGAGAAGCAGATAACAGAATGGATTAAAAACCATAATCCTACAATATGCTGTCTACAAGAAACACATTTGAAACAAAGGGATACTCACAGGGTAAAGATAAAAGGCTGGAGTAGAATATATTATGCTTCAGCTAAAGTAAAAAAAAAAGCAGGGATAGCAATCCTTATCTTAGATAAAGCAAATGCAAAAATAGATCTAATTAAAAGAGATAAGAAAGGAAACTATATCCTGCTAAAAGGCACCATCAAAAATGAAGCAATATCATTACTTAATATATATGCACCAAGCAGTAGAGCATTCATATTCCTAGAGGAAAAGGGAATTAGAGGAAGAAATAGATAGCAAAACTATACTGGGGGGGGGACCTCAATCTCCCCTTCTCTGAACTTGATGAATCTAACTTCAAAATAAACAAGAAAGAAATTAAGGAGGTGAATAGAATTTTATAGAGAGTTGATATGATGGACCTCTGGAGAAAATTGAATGGAGATAAAAAAGGAATATACCTTCTTCTCAGCAATACATGGCACATACACAAAAATTGACCATGTACTAGGGCATAAAAACCTCACAATTCAGTGTAGAAAACAGAAATATTAAATGCATCCTTCTCATATCATGATGCAATAAAAATCATATGCAATAAAGGGCCATGGAAAGATAGAACAAAAACTAATTGGAAACTAAATAATTTAATCCTAAAGAATGAGTGGGTTAAACAAGAAATTACAGAAACAATCAGTAACTTCATTCAAGAGAATGACAATAATAATGAGACAACATGCCAAAACTTGTGGGATGCAGCAAAGGTAGTGCTTAGGGGAAAATTTATATCCCCTGAATGCATACATAAATAAATTAGAGAAAATGGAAGTAAATAAATTGGGCATGCAACTGAAAAAGCTAGAAAAAGAACAAACTGAAAATTCCCAATTAAATGCTAAATTAGAAATAATGAAAACCAAAAGAGAGATTAATAAAATTGAAATTAAGAAAACTTTTGAATTAATAAATAAAACTAAGAGCTGGCTTTATGAAAAAAAAAACACCAATAAAACTGATAAACCCTTAGTCAATATGATAAAAAAGAAAGAAGAAAATAAGATTATGAGTATTAAAAATGAAAAGGGTGAATCTACCTCCAACGAAGAGGAAATTAAAACAATAATTGGGAATTATTTTGCCCAATTGTATGCATATAATACACCTTGATCAGGTAGGAATTATTCCAGGAATGGAAGGATGGTTCAGTATCAGGAAAACTATTAGTATAATTGATCACATCAAAAATAAAACTAGCAGAAACTATATGATTATCTCAATAGATGCAGAAAAGGCTTTTGACAAAATACAACATCCATTCCTATTAAAAACACTATAGAGTATAGGAATGTAGTGAACTTTCAGAAGTCTCATGGCTTCACCAATGAAATGTTCCCTCCCATATATTATTGTCTGAAAGGCTCCAGAGTAGACAAGCAAGAGGATGTATTATGAAAGGAAAGTTTTGTGGTTCCTTGACCTTGCTCCCCTGTCCTATACAGTTATCTACAAAGGTTACTGGGCAGATAAGTAAGAGGGTGTGTAATCCTTTTTGTTTTATGCCTCAGGATCTGGTCCTAGAATAATACCTAACCTTAAGCAAGGGTAAAGAGTAAACAGGATTAAGGGAGGCTCCCTCTACATTATCTGCATTTCTTTGATAGGATCTTCCTACATTGTCTACATGCTCTTGGGGGGCATAAAAACTGTGAGCTCCTTGCATCTTTGGCTCTCTATGAAATGGTCCTGTAATAAACAGACTATTGATTACAACCCCCTTCTCTCATTATTCTCACCACTCGCTAGCCCACCAACTGAGCTGGCTGCAGTTTAGGAATAAATGGAGTCTTCCTTAAAATAATAAGCAGCATTTATCTAAAACCATCAGCAAGTATAATATGTAATGGGGATAAGCTAGAAGCATTTCCAATAAGATCAGGGATAAAACAAGGATGTCCACTATCACCCCTCTTATTCAATTTGGTAGTAGAAATGTTATTAGTAGCAATAAAAGAAGAAAAAAACCCAAAGGAACCAAATTAGGCAAAGAAGAGACTAAGCTATCACTCTTTGCAGATGATTTATTGATATGCTTAGAGAATCCTAGAGAATCAAATAAAGAACTACTTGAGATAATAAATAAATTTGGCAAAGTTGCAGGATATAAAATAAACTCACATAAATCCTTGGCATTCCTATATATTTCTTATGAAGTCCTACAGCAAGAAATAGAAAGAGATATTCTATTTAAAGTTGTTGTAGACATTATAAAATATTTGTGAATCTATCTGTCAAAACAAACCCAGGACCTATATGAACACAATTACAAAACACTTCTCACACAAATAAAGTCAGATATAACTAATTGGAAAAACATCAGTTGCTTGTGGCTGGGTTGAGCTAATACAATAAAAATGACAATCTTACCAAATTAAATTAGATATTTAGTGCCATACCAATCAATCAATCAAAAAATTACTTTATAGAGCTAGAAAAAATAGTAACAAAATTCATTTGGAAGAACAAAAGGTCCAGAATATCAAGGGAATTAATGAAAAGAAATGCCAGGGAAGGCGGCCTAGCCATACCAGATTTTAATCTGTATTATAAAGAAGCAGTCATCAAAACTACTTAGTACTGGCTGGGGAACAGAGTAGTAGATCAATGGAATAAACTGGGTACATGAGACTCAGCAGTCAATGACTATAGTAATCTTCTCTTTGATAAACCCAAAGACCCTAGTTTTTGGGATAAGAACTCACTATTTGACAAAAACTACTGGGAAAACTGGAATATAGTCGTTATGAGAACGGGAATTTAAGATCTTCCCTGCCCCTAGGCCCTTTGATAGGCTTAAGTGCACCTGGAGCCTCTGGAAGGAGGCTTGGTTTTCAGAAATGCCCACACCTTGGTGCTCTGTGATTGGGCAGTGGGTCAAGAGGGTTGTGACATTCTCTGACCCAGGAGAAGGCTATATATAACCTGATGTGAAGCTTTGCTTTGGGACTTACTTTGAGAAGAGTTCTGTGATTTGACCAGATGAGACTCTGAGCAGCCATTGAGAGCCCCCTGACTTTGAAAACCCAGATGTTGGTTCTTCTCTCTCTGGTAACTGTGATTAGATATGGGTGTAATGGTCAGACACTAGAGGCCTGTCTGCTGATGTTTCTCTGTCTTCTTGTAATTTCTGCTTGTAACTTGTTTGTATTCTCTGAAGTTCAGGGTGCTGACCTTTTTCCCCTGAACTAGATAAATGACATATGTTTGATTTAAGCAAGATTGTCAACTCATGTTGAGCTGCTTTCCTTTAGAAAAGCAGATCTAAGAACCTGTGTTGGCAGCCACCCTGGGGATTCTGGGGTGCTTGCTGCTACAATAATATGGCAGAAACTGGGCATAGACCGGTACCTAACACCATATACCAAAATCAAGTTGAAATGCATGCATGATCTAAGTATAAAGGATGATACTGGAAGAGCAAGGAATAGTTTATCTGTCAGATCTATGGAGAAGGGAAGATTTTATGACCAAACAAGAGTTAGAGTGCATTATAAAATATAAAATGAATAATTCTGATTACATTAAATTGAAAAGTTTCTGTACAAATAAAGCCAATGCAACCAAAATTAAGAGGGAAGTGGAAAATTGGGAAAGAATTTTTATAACCAGTGTCTCTGATAAAGGCCTCATTTCTAAAATATATAGAGAATTGAGTCAAATCTATAAGAATACAAGTCACTTCCCTAATTGATAAATGGCCAAAGGATATGAACAGGCAGTTTTCAGAGGATGAAATTAAAGTTATCTATAAGCATATGAAAAAATGCTCTAAATCACTATTTATTAGAGAAATGCAAATCAAAACAACTCTGAGGTACTACATCTCACCAGCCAGATTGGCTAAGATGACAAAACAGGAAAATGATAAATGCTGGAGAGGATGTGGAAAAATTGGAAATCTAATGCATCGTTGGTGAAGTTATGAACTGATCCAACCATTCTGGAGAGCAATCTGGAACTATGTCTAAAGGGCTATAAATAAATGCATACTCAGCAATGCCACTTCTAGGGTTGTATTTCAAAGAGATCATAAAAATGGGAGGAGGACCCCTATGAACAAAAATATTAAAGCAGCTCTTTTTGTGGTGGCAAAGAATTGGAAATCAAGGAGATGCCCATCATTTAGGAAATGGCTGAGCAAGTTGTGGTATATGAATATAATATATTGGGATACTATTGGGCTATAAGAAATGAGGAGCAGACAGACTTCATAATAACCTGGAGAGACTTATAAAAACTAATGTTGAGTGAGAAGAGCAGAACCAGGAGAAATTTGTACCCAATTATAGAAACAACGTATGTGTAATGACTAACTTTGATGGACTGGGCTCCTCTCAGCAATATAAGGTTATAAGACAACTCCAAAAGACTCCTGATGGAAAGAAATGTCCACATCCAGAGAAAGCTGCAGAGTCTGAATGCAGATTGAAGCAAACTACTTGCTCTCTTTCTTTTTCTTGTTTTGTTTTGATTCCTCTTTCCCATTGTTCATTCCATTGGTTATAACCCTTTACAACCTGACTAAAGTTTAATGGGAAGGTAAAAAAAATAAGATAAAATAATACTATCCATCCCTTCCCGTGTGCTCTCTGGAATGCCTGCTCCAGAGGAAACAAAGTCGCTTACATTTTAGACCCTTTTCTTTCGTGATCTTTCCATCTTTTGGCACTCTGGGTGGAGGAGTTGGAATACTTTTAAAAATGGTTCTTCTTATTTTATTGCCAATTTTGTTTAGCATTTTATTTTTTCCAATTACATGTAAAAACAATTTTAACATTCCTTTTTATTTTCAAATTCTGAGTACCAAATTCTCTCCCCCCCATTGAGAAGGCAAGCAATTTGACATAAGTTATACATGTAGAGTCATGCAAAACACATTTCCATGGAAGTCATTCTATGAAAGAAAACACAGACAAAAAAAAAAACCAAGAAAGATAAAGAAAGTAAAGAAAAAGTATCTTTGATCTGTATTCAGGTTCTAGCAGTTATTTCTCTGGAGACGTATATTTCATCTTAAATCCTGCAGAATTGTCTTGGATCATTGTATTGCTGAGAATAGCTAAGTTATTCATTGTAGATAATCATACAATATTGCTGTTACTGTGTACAGTGTTCTTCTGGTTCTGTTCATTTCACTTTGCATTAGTTCACGTAAGTGTTCCCAGGTTTTTCTGAGAGCATCCTGTTCATCATTTCTTAAAGCACAATAGTATTCTATCACAATCATTTACAACAACTTGTTCAGCCATTCCTTAGCTGATGGACACCCCCTCTTAATTTCCAATTCTTTGCCACCACTAAAATAGCTTCTATAAATATTTTTGTACATGTGGGTCCTTTTCCTTTTTGTTTTTTATCTCTTTAGGATACAGACCTATTAGTGATATTGTTTGTTCAAAGGCAGGGGTGGGGATCTTACAGCCTCAAGGCCACATGTGGTCCTTTAGGTCCTCAAGTGTGGCCCTTTGGTTGAATCCAAACTTCACAGAACAAATCCCTTTAATAAAAGGACTTGTTCTATAAAACTTGGACTCAATCAAAAAATTGCACCCAAGGACCTAGAAGGCCACATGTGACCTTGATGCTGCAAGTTCCCCACTCCTGATCAGAGTATGCATAGTTTTATAGCCCTTTGGACAAAGTTCCAAATTGCTCTCCACAATGACTAAGTCAGTATACAACTTTGCCAATATTACATTAGTGTTTTAATTTTCCTATATCCCCTCCAACATTTGTCATTTTCCTTTTCTGTCATATTAGTCTATCTGACAGGTATGAAGTAGTAGCTCAGAGTTGTTTTAATTTGCATTTCTCTCATCAATAATGATTTAGAGCATTTTTTAAATATGACTATAGATAGCTTTGATTACTTTGAAAACTGCCTGTTCATAATCTTTGACCATTTATCAAGTGAAGAATAGCTTTTATTTCTATAAATTTTGCTCAGTTTTCTGTTTTAGAAATGAAGTCTTTATCAGAGAAACTCACTGTAAAGTTTTTTTTCACAGCAATGATTACCAACTATTTATTTTCCTCCTTCCTATTTATCCTACTCTTTCCCTCTTTTTACCTTGTCCATTCTCAAAAGTGTTTTGCTTCTTTTACCTCCCCCAAACTACCTTCCTTTCTATCAGCTCCACCCCTCTTCTCTTATCCCCTGCCCTTCCTACTTTCCTTTATGGTAAAGATAGATTTTTACACCCAACTGAGTGTGTATATTATTCCCTCTTTGAGACAATTCCAATGAGAGTAAGATTCATGTGCTCTCCTCCCTGCTTTCCCCATTTTCCCATACACTGTAAAATCTCTTTCAGACCTTTTTTTATGTCAGATAATTTATCCCATTCTATCTCTCCCTTTCCCCTTCTCCCAGTGCATTCTTCTTTCTTATATCTTAATTTTATTTTTTAGATAATCAGACCAATCACATTCAACCCATATCTCTGGTTTCTACCTATCTATGTGTACTCCTTCTAACTACCCTAATGATGAGAAACATGTTAGGAGGTATATATATATATATATATATATATATATAATTTTTCCATGTATGAATATAAACAGTTTAACCTTATCGAATCCCTTATGATTTCTCTTTCCTGTTTATGTTTTTATGCTTCTTTTGCATCTTGTATTTGAAAGTCAAAATTTCTATTTGGCTCTGATCGTTTCATCAAGAGTGCTAGAAAATCCTTTATTTCTTTGAATGTCCATTCAGCCCCTCCTCCCCACCCCCGAAAGGATTATACTTTGTTTTTCTAGGTAGGTGATTCTAGCTCTTTTGCCCTCCAGAACATTAAATTCCAAGTCTTCCGATCCTTTAATGTAGAAGCTGCTAAATCTTGTGTTATCCTGCTGTGCCTCCATAATATTTGAATTGTTTCTTTTTGCCTGCTTGCAGTATTTTCTTTGTGATCTGGGAGGTTTAGAATTTGGAGAAATATATATGTGTGTATACATGTATGCACACACATATACATATATTCACATATGTATACATATACATGCATATATACTCCTTGGGGTCTCTTTCAGGAAGTGATCAGTGGATTCTTTCAATTTCTATTTTGCCCTCTAGTTCTAGAATATCATAGCAGTTTTCCTTGATAATTTCTTTTTTTTTTTTTGCTGTTTTTTTTTAAATATTACTTTATTTATTCTTAGCTTTCAACATTCACTTCTATAAGTTCTAAATTTTCTCCCCCTCCCTCCCCCCTTCCTCCCCAAGAGGCATGCAATATGATATGGTTCTACACATATATACTTATTGAACACATTTTCACATTAGTCATATTGCATAGAAGAATTATAATGAATGGGAGAAAACATGAGAAAGAAAAAACAAAACAAAAAACAAAAAAAGAAAATAGTCTGCTTCACTCTACATTTCAACTCCATAGTTCTTCTTCTGGATAGGGATGGCATTTACCATCGTGAGTCCTTTGGAATTGTTTTAGGTTCTTGCATTGATGAAAAGGGCTAAGTCTATTAAAATCAATCACTGTACATTGTGGCTGTTTCTGTGAACAATGTTCTCCTGTTTCTATTCACTTCAATCAGCATCAGTTCATATAAATCTTGCCAGGATTTTCTGAAGTCTGCCTGTTCATCATTTCTTATAGCACAAAAATATTCCATTACATTCATATACCACAAGTGGTTCAGCCATTCCCCAGTTGATGGGCATCCCCTCAATTTTCAAATCTTGGCCACAATAAAAAGAGTTGCTATAAATATTTTTGCATATGTGGGTCCTTTTCCCATTTTTATGATCTCTTTGGGATACAGTCCTAGAAGTGGTATTGCTGGTTCAAAGGGCATGCACATTTTTATAACCCTTTGGTCTTAGTTCCAAGTTGCTCTCCAGAATGGTTGGGTTAGTTCACAGCTCCACCAACAACAAATCAATGTTCCAATTTTCCCACATCCTCTCCAACATTTATCATTTTCCTGTTTTGTCATGTTAGCCAATTTATAGATATGATGTGGTACCTCAGGGTTGTTTTGATTTGCATTTCTCTAATCAATAATGATTTAGAGCATTTTTTCACATCACAATAGATAGGTTTAATTTCTTCCTCTGGACACTGCCTATTCATATCCTTTGACCATTTATTTATCAAATGGGGAATGACTTGTATTCTTGTAAATTTGACTCAGTTCTCTCTATATTTTAGAATTGAGACCTTTATCAGTGACATTAGTTGCAAAAATTCTTTCCCAGTTTTCTGCTTCCCTCCTAATCTTTGTTGCATTGACTTTGTTTGTAGAAAAAGTTTTCTTTTTTTTTTTTAATAATAATACGTATATATATTTTAAGCATTTGATTTTTTTTTAAGCAATTGGGGTTGAGTAACTTGCTCAAGGTTACACGACTAGTTATTTTTATGTGTGGGTGCTAATTTTCTGAGGCCAGAACTGATCCTGGGTCCTCCTGACTCCGGGGCCAGCTCTCTTACTCACTGAGCCACCTAGCTGCCCCTAAACATTTGATTTTAAAACTTTGGATTCCAGATTTTTTCCCTTCCTCCCTTGTCACCCACCTTCACTGAGAAGATAAGCAATTCAATATAGATTGTACATGAGTAGCTATGCAAAACATTTCCATAGTGGATATATTGTGGAAGACAGACTATATTTCCTCTATCCTATCCCACCCCCCACTTGTTCTGTTCTGTACTTTGATCCTTTCCCTTTTCAAAAGTGGGTGCTTCCAACTTCCCTCTCTCCAAGCCTGCCCTCCCTTCTGTTATCCCTCCTCTCTTCCTCTTCCCCTCTACTGTAGGGTGGGATACCCTATTTAGTGTATATGTCATTCCCTCCCTAAGCCAAATTCAATGAGAATAAGGTTGACTCAGTCTCTTTAGCCTCCTGTTCTTCCCCTCCATTGTAACAATTTTCCCTTGCCTCTTCAATATGAGATAATTTACCCCATTCTGTTTCTCCCCATCTCCTCTCACTTATACTCCTCTCTCACCTCTTAATTTCACCTCTTAAGTATCATCCCTTCCTATTCAATTGGTCCTGTGCCCTCTGTCTATGTATAACTGTAGACATATTATACACACACTCATATATGTATTCATAAGTTACAATTATTGTTTTTCCATGTAGGAACATAAGTAGTTCATCTTTGATAAGTTCCTTATGATTTCTTTTCCCTGTTGACCTTCTCAAGCTTCTCTTGCTTCTTCTATCTAGATGTCAAATTTTCTATTCAACTCTGTTTTTTTCATCAAGAATTGTGTAAAAACTTTTCAATTTAATGGAATCAAAATTATCCATTTTGTGTTTCATAATATTCTCTTTTTATTGTTTGGCCATAAATTCCTCCATTCTCCATAAATCTGATAGATAAACTATTACTTGCTCCCCTAATTTGTTTATAGTATCAGATTTTATACCTAAATGTGTACCTATTTGGACTTTATTTTGGTATCAGGTATCAGTCAGATGTTGGTCTTTGCCCAGTTTCTGTGATACTATTTTCCAGTTTTCCCCAGCAGTTTTTGATAATTTTTCAAAGATGATATCTAGGCTCTTTCTTTGATTGTGACTTTCAGGCAGTCCAATACTTCTTAAATTATCTCTCCTGGATCTATTTTCCTGGTAAGTTGTTTTTTCAATAAGATATTTCACATTTTCTTCTTTTTTCCCCATTCTTTTGACTTTGTTTGTTTCTTGATGTCTCATAGTTATTAGCTTCCACTTACCCAATTTTAACTTTAAAGGAATTATTTTCTTCAGTGAGCTTTTGAACCTATTTTTCCATTTGGCTGATTCTACTTTTTAAGAAGTTCATCTCCAGTGAATTTTTGTATATATTTTTCAATTTGTCCAATTCTTCTTTTCAAGGCATTCTTCTCTTCATTTGATTTTTGTGTCTCTCTTACAATTTGGCCTATTCTGTTTTATAAGATTTTATTATTTTCTTCAGTATTTTTTGTGCCTCCTTTGCCAAACTGTTAACTCTTTTTTCAAGATTTTCTTGCATTACTCTCCTTTCTCTTCCCAATTTTTCCTCTACATCTCTTGATTCTTAAAATCCTTTTTGAGTTTTTCATTTGCCTGAATTGGCCTGAGACCAATTCATATTTTTCATTGAGGTTTTGGATGCAGAAATTTTGATTTTGCTGTCTTCTTCTAATTCAGTGTTTTGGTCTTCCTTGTCACTGTAGTAATTTTCTGTGGTCAGAATTTTTTTGTATTGTTTGCTTATGTTCCAATTCCAATTCCTATTTCTTGACTTTTAACTATTCTAAAGTGGAGCTCTACTTCCCAAGGGGAGGAGGCACTGTCCCAAGCTTCAGGTTTTTTGTGCAACTGTTATCAGAAGTAACCCTGAGAATCTGTAAGTTTTTGGCTTTTTCAAGATAGTATGACCTAAGGGGTGGCTAGGTGGCACAGTGAATAAGAACACCAGCCCTGGAGTCGGGAGGACCCGGGATATGTTCCAGCCTCAGAAATATGAGCACCCACACATAAATAATGACTGGCTGTGTAACCTTGAGCAAGTTACTTAACCCCAATTGGTTTAAAAAAAAAAAGATAGTATGATCTAGGGAGAAATGTGTTTATTACTCTCCTGTGCTGTGCACTATGTGAGTGCACCACAAAAACTCTTTTCAACTCTCTAATCTAATCTGCTCCCCTGTGGCTGCAAGTTCTGCTATGCTACTGCTTCTCTTCACACTGGGACTAAGACCCAGGATAACAACCCAGATCCAACTATAGGCAAGGCAATAGTCTTTCCCCTGGTGCCAGCTAAGGGACCCATGTAAATCTCCTTCTGACACATCATCTAATCCCCTTACCATCTGTGGGCTGACATGTCTGGAAAGGGCTACTGCTGCCACTGATTCAGTCACCCCAAGGCCTGCTCCTGATTTGCTTGGATGTATTTGAGTTGGACAGTGCTCCTCTCTCTCACTCTGGTACAACAAATCTTTCCTGCCAACCTTCTAAGTTGTCTTGGGCTGGAAAATTTTTTTCACCCTGTTCTCTTGTGGGTTCTGCCACCCTAGACTTTGTTTAGAGTCATTATTTAAAGGTATTTGGAGGGGTTTGGGGGAGATCTCAGGTGAGTCCCTGCCTTTACTCTGCCATTTTGGCTCTACCTCTGGAGTTGGAATACTTTTTTGTCCTCATTGCCACTTTGTCCTCATTCCCAGTTTGGTATTTCCAAGGTGTAAATGCTTACACTAAAAATTTAACAATCTATCACAAGCCTGTATGATCTGACTTCAGCCCACTCCTCTTATAATTCCTAGCTCCATTCTGGGCTAAATTAAGTGGAAGCCTTTTCCCTATGGGAAAGCTTTCCTGATTTCTCTTCCTAGTTATTTGGGATCCTATCCCACCAAATTATTTTTTTATTCACTTTGTATTCACTTATATATATATCCTATATATATTTATTCATGTATGTATTGTCTCATCTGATAGAAGGTGGGCTCCTTGAGGGCAAGGATTTATTTAATCTTGGGTCTAGTATCCACAGTGTCTCCTAGAAGAGGGTCTGGCACATAGCAGGTGCTTAATGCTTATTGAGTTGAAATTGATCTTTTTAAATTAGCCTTGTTTGTTTTTTGTGATCATTACATCCTTTTCTGGAAGTTTACTAATCATCCCTTTAACAACAAGTGCTATTTTTTTCTTGATTTTGCACCTTTGAAACAATGCAGTGTTTCCATTCTGTATTATATAACTTGAAGTGGTAGATTTTATCTTTTTTTGTTTTGGTAATATCTAAATCAAAATTTTAAAATTGTGATAGAAAAAAAACCAATAAATGCTAAAATTTTCCTAATAATTGAAGTTAATTTCATAAGTTTATAGCTTGTAGATTACATTGTTTTTCCTTTTTTTTTTTTTTTCAAAATCCTGGTATTTGCCCATATCCAAACATGTGATACCTTTCCCATTTGCCATGTTATATCAAAGATCACTAATCAAGGCTTGGCAATTGCATTTTCCAGGTTTCTTTGTACTCTGTCATGTAGTTCATTTGGGTCATATGGTCTGAATTAATGAAGAAGCACTTACCTTTTAATCTTGATTTATCTTTACCTTTTTGTCTGTCCCTTTTTGTCTTGATTATCAACTTCCCTTTAGTCCTTTGTCTTGCCATTTCAAAAGTCATCCTCCTTGGCAGAGAAAAACATAAGAAAGATAAGTAATGAACAGTTCAGCCTTCAGTTTTCATCATCCTATTTGCTATTTTTTCAGTCATGTCTAACACTTTGTAACTCCTTTTGGGGTTTTCTTTGCAAAGATAATGGAGTGGTTTGCCATTTTCCTTTCTAGCTCATTTTATAGATGAGGAGACTGAGGCCAATGGGGTTCAGGGACTTGCCCAGGGTCATATAGATTATAAATGTCTGAGGTAAAACTTAAACTAGGTCTTCCTAACTCTAGGCCTGGTGCTTTATCCACTGAGTTACCTTGCTTCCCTATTCTATGTTCTGTAATTATTCATCTTCTACCTTCTTTGATATGCCTTTTGTCTTCCAAATGGCAAGAAAAAAAATCTTTACTTTAATCTGAAAGTGAGTGCTCTTGCTACTGTTCTGACATGAATGTGCCATGCTTTATTTTCATCCTATACTTCCTGTCCTTTCTTATCCCTTCTCTTTATGTTTTTTTTTTTTTAAACACAAGCTGTTCGATGAAATAGAGAGAAAACAATAAGTTGGGTGACCTCACAGGGGCAAGAATGGGATAGGCTCAGTGGCACACATAAAGGGACTGGGCTAGGAAAGGAAAAAGATCAGCTCTTCCTCAGATACTGGAATAAAGGTAGAGAAAAAGGGTGAAGATATGATGGTGTTCTGTGGCATGGACTTGAGAAAGATGAAAGTGCTCACAATAGATGGTCTCCATTTTCTCTGTCAAGTAGGAAGCAAGTTCAGATGATAAGAAAGACTGGGTTAGGGGTAGTACAGAAACCTTAAAGAGAGAGGATACATTTTGGAATAGCTGGGAGGAAAGGAATAGAAGAATAATTAAGTGACTCCAGTGGAGATTAGATAACTAGAAACTAGAAAAACTGTGTAGCTTCCTATAATAGTGTTCAGTAGCACAGAAACAGTAACAGAGAAGGTGGCTCAAGCATCAAGATTGTGATGGGACCAAAGTGAAGCCAGAACAGACCTCCCTCCATTATTAACTTGTTTTTTGGATCTGGTCTTTTGATGTGCTTTGAATCTACCTAATTGTACAACTACCCAGCTCAAATCTTGGTTCCACAAGAATCAAGCTCAGATTCCACTAGAATAATGGGAAAGAATTGAATTCCCTGCTAAAATCCAGTTAAGTCATAGGAAGATGAATAACCTGGAGCAAACTTCCAACTTCCATGCCCTATATGATCAGATTTGCAAGATGGAAGAACCAGATCATTGTTCTTGTCTCGTGAGGAGCCTGTATGTGGGCCAAGAAAAAACAGTTAGAACCTCAAATGGAACAAAAGATTGGTTTAAGATTGGAAAAGGAATATGAGAAAGCTGTATATTGTCACTTTGTTTATTTAATTTATATGCAGAGTACATCATGCTAGGATGGATGACTCAAAATCTGGAATTAAGGTTGCCAGGAGAAATATCAACAATCTCAGAAATGCAAATGATATCACTCTGATGGCAGAAAGTGAAGAAGAATTAAGAAGCCTCTTGATGAGGGTCAAAGATGAGAGTATAAAAGCTTGCTTGAAGCTTAACGTCAAAAAACCCAAGATTTTGGCAACTGGTCCCATCACTTCCTGGCAAATAGATGGAGAAGACATGGAAGGAGTGTCAGATTTTATATTCCACAGCTCAAATATTACTTTTGTACAGTGACTGCAGTCAAGCTATTAAGAGATGCTTGATTTTTAGAAGGAAAGCTATGATAAATCAGGACAGTATACTAAAAAGCAGAGACATTACCTTGCTGACAAAGGTCTGTATATTCAAAGCTACGGTTTTTCCAGTAGCAATATATGACTGTGAGATTTGGACTATGAGGGAAGCTGAACACTGCAGAGTTGATGCTTTTGAATTGTGGTGCTGGAGAAGACTTTTGAGCAAGTAGATCAAATCAGTCAATACTTAAAGAAATTAATTCAGGCTATTCTTTGGAAGGTCAAATACTGAAGCTGAGGCTTAAATAGTTTGGCCACATAATGAGAAGATGAGACTCATTGGAAAAAGATGAGGGTCATCATAAAATGATGATGTATAGGGTTAGGGGTGCTCAAGACCCTAAAATACCAACACTTCAGGTCCTGCCAAATGAATTCAACTCAAATCTTCTCTCAGCCAAAGAAAAGCAATCTATTAAAGGTTCACTTGTACTGGATACAGAGTAAATGTGCTAGAAAATTCCATGGCACTCTCACACCACATGGAGACAAGATGGGGTCTTATAGAAAGTTTGTGGGAGGAATCTAGGGATAGTCTAAAGGAGGAATTTGGGGAGGGTCTTCAGGAGGAGTCAATGATGGCAGACTCCAGTAATGAGTTTGGGGAGGGTCCTCTGGAAGAGTGAATGAGGTCAGGTAACAGTTGGGTTGGGTATAAATATTTTTTTTAATTTAATTTAATTTTATTTTATTTTTAAACAAATGCTTTATTAACTTCTGTTTTACATCATTCATTTCCGCCAGATTTTGAGTTACAATCATTTTACCCCCCTGTTGTTCCCCTACCCACCCTCCCAGAATAGCAGTCCCGCAAGATATCGCTTCCTCCAATCTGCTCTCTCCCATACCTTCTCCCATACCCCCTTCGACTTTTCCTTTAGAGGAAGGTGAATCTTTGTGTCCCAATGCCTGCACATATTATCTCCCAATTACAAGCAAAAGAGTATTAATAACAGTATTTATATATATTTGAAACATTTAATGTTAAGACCTTGAATTTCAGATCCATTTCCTTCCTCCCTTGTCACCCATTCCCTCTGGGGAGATAAGTAACTCAGTATATGTTGTACATGTCTAGCTATGCAAAACATTATCATAGTAGATATATTGTACAAGGCTGCTTATAATTCCCTCCTACTCATCCCACCCCCAACCATTCCCTACATGATCCTGTCCCTCTTCTATAGTGGGTACTTCCAACCTCCCCTCCCACCAAGGATGCCCTCCGGGTATAGATATTTTGATAGGCTCAAGGGCGGGAAGTAGATGGACAATGGAGGGCCAATAACAAAGGTTTGGACAGAGCCACAATGAAAGGCTTTTGGTCTCATCTCTTTTTGGTCTCTCTCTTTTTGGTCTTATCAAATGGGATGATTCAACAGAGTTCAGGGGGGTTCCCAAAGTCTTTTGGATCTTTATCTGTGTCATTCCCACTAACTACTATCTTTTCCATTTATAAATTAATTTCCATTTATTTTCTCACTTCATGATCCTGTTGGCTTGGTTATTGGAGAAGGAAATAAACCATTTCAGTATCTTTGCCAAGAAAACTCCACGACCAGTGTGGTCCACAGGGTCACAAAGAGTTGGACATGACTGAACGACAATGAGGAGGAAGCTTGAATATTCTCCATAAACCTTTCTCCACCCTAGCAATAGGGGAAGAGTTTAAATGGTCACCACATATTTCCTGCTTTTCTCTGCTCCTCCTCAGCTTCTATTTAAACTGTTAAAAAATATCCTGGCTGGGGGGCGGAGCCAAGATGGCGGAGTAGAAACAGCTCGTCCAAGCCTCTCTGCCCCCAGATTCCCCCCAAACTATGTAAAAGGGGACTCTGAACAACTTCTGGAGCCCCAGCACCCACAGAACGACACAGAGAAGCTAACCTCCCACTGAGGACAGCCCAGCAGCCCTGCAGGAAGGACCAGCGCAGCGGTCTGGGACCTGGCAGCGCGCAGAGCGCAGGAGCCAAGCAGAGCCCAGGTCCTCGTGAGCCGAGGTTTTAGCCCCAGGGCAGCAGGGCCAGCAGCCGGCTGGAGGAACCCCAGAACACCAGCAGCCCTGGCAACTCCAGAATTATCAACATAGACATGCCTAGGACAAAGTAAGAGGTTAGTGTCCTATGGACTTTGGGACCTGTATTTGGGAATGCGTCAGCTCCCTCCCCTGGGGGCTAGAAGCTGCTGAGGAGACACGCCACTGTGTAGTTTTCAGAGGCATTTCCGGCTCCCAGCCTACAAATCGTGGGGAGATCCAGCGATCAGTCTTGGGGGGTAATCATTCTTGCTTTAACCTCCCTGGATCTGGATTGTGATCTAGGGTGGAAGTTGTGGGTGGGTTTACAGCTTGCCAGAAACGGAAGTTGCCCCCCACACATTTGGGACGAAAATTCCTCTATCTGGCCTTAAAGCCATAGTGTCTCAACAAGCCCAAAAGTCAAGCAATTAAGTGGCAACATGCCAAGGCAAAGGAAACAGAAAAATGCAACCCTAGACTCCTATTTTGGGGGGCATAGAGCGGGAAAAGGACTGTGAGGTCAGAAGTCCTGCTCCAAAAGCCCCAGGGGAAAACATGAGTGGGTTGCAGGCCATAGAGGACCTTAAGAAGGACTTTAAAAATCAAATAAGAGAAGTGGAAGAAAAATTAGAAAGAGAAATGAGAAGGATGCAGGAAAAGTATGAAATGAGGGTCAACAGCCTCACTGAGGAAAACAACACCTTAAAAAATAGACTAGCTCAAATGGCAAAGGAGGCCCAAAAGGGCAATGAGGAGAAGAATGCCTTAAAAAGACGAATTTGCCAGATGGAAAAAGAATCTCAAAAGTTCACTGAGGAGATTCATTCCTTCAGAGTTAGACTGGGAGCAAATGGAAGCTAATGACTTTATGAGAAATCAAGATGCTGTTAAGCAGATCCAAACAAATGAAAAATTAGAAGGCAATGTGAAATATCTCATGGGAGAAACCACTGACCTGGAAAATAGATCCAGGAGAGACAATTTAAAAATTATTGGACTATCTGAAAGCCATGATCAAAGAAAGAACCTAGAAATCACCCTTCAAGAAATTCTCAAGGAAAATTGCCCTGATGTTTTAGATCCAGAGGGCAAAATAGAGGTTGAAAGAATCCACAGATCACCTCCTGAAAAAAGATCCCCAAAAGAAAACTCCCAGGAATATTATAGCCAGGTTCCAGAATCCCCAGATCAAGGAGAAAATACTACAAGCAGCCAGGAAGAAACAATTTCAATATTGTGGAAACACAATCAGAATAGCCCAGACCTGGCAGCTTCTACACTGAGGGATCGAAGGGCATGGAATATGATATTCCAGAGGGCAAAAGAACTGGGAATGAACCCAAGGGTCACCTACCCAGCAAAACTGAATATTTTGTTTCAGGGGAAAATATGGTCATTCAGTGGAATAGAGGACTTTCAAGCATTCTTGAGGAAAAAACCAGAACTGAATAGAAAATTTGACATCCAGACACAGGAAGGAAGAGATGCCTGAGAAGTTAATTGGGGAAGAGAGATCAAGGGGAACTTATCAAAGTTGAACTATTTACATTCCTACATGGAAAAGCAATAACGGTGACTGATGATATCTTTCTCACTATGAAAATAATGGAAGAAGGGGGTGTGGTCATATGAATACATATGTGAATGTGTGTGTATATGGTTACAGTTATATATGGATAGAGGGTATAGGTTGAATTTGTTGGGAAGGGAGAATACTCAAGGGATGAAATTATGAGGTGAGAGAGGAAAGTGGCAAGAGGAGATGGGGAGAGACAGGGTAGGGTAAACTATCTCATGTAGAAGAAGCAAGGGGAAGTGGTTGCAAGGGAGGGGGAGAATAGGAAGGCAAAAAAGGCAAAACCACATTCTCATTGAATTTGGTTCAGGGAGAGAATGACATATGTACTAAATGGGATATCTCAACCTGCAGCAGAATAGGGGGAAGGGGGATGAGAGGAGGGATAATGGAGGGGAGGGCATCCTTGGGGGGAGGGGAGGTTGGAAGTACCCACTATAGAAGAGGGACAGGATCATGTAGGGAATGGACCAGGTGGGGGTGGGATGAGTGGGAGGGAATTATAAGCAGCCTTGTACAATATATCTACTATGATAATGTTTTGCATAGCTAGACATGTACAACATATACTGAATTACTTATCTCCCCAGAGGGAATGGGTGACAAGGGAGGAAGGAAATGGATCTGAAATTCGAGGTCTTAACATTAAATGTTTCAAATATATATAAATACTATTATTAATACTCTTTTGCTTGTAATTGGGAGATAAGATGTGCAGGCATTGGGACACAAAGATTCACCTTCCTCTAATGGAAAAGTTGATGGGGGTATGGGAGAAGGTATGGGAGAGAGCAGATTGGAGGAAGTGATATCTTGTGGGACTACTATTCTGGGAGGTTGGGTAGGGAAATAATGGGGGGGAAATGATTGTAACTCAAAATCTGGCGGAAATGAATGATGTAAAACAGAAGTTAATAAAGCATTTGTTTAAAAAAAAATATCCTGGCTATTGAAGTGTTTACTGAAGAGAAGAGAAGAGAAGAGAAGAGAAGAGAAGAGAAGAGAAGAGAAGAGAAGAGAAGAGAAGAGAAGAGAAGAGGAGAGAAGAGGAGAGGAGAGGAGAGGAGAGGAGAGGAGAGGAGAGGAGAGAAGAGGAGCGGAGGGGAGGCAAGGAGAGGGGAGGAGAGGAGAGATCTCTTTAAAAGATGGGGACATTTTTTTCTGCAGCACAAGATTGGGGGAAGGAGAGGCACTGAGGAAGAGAGTTTGTTTTTTATAACCTTGCAAAAAGCTTATTGTTGGACACGACTCCACTTTGCCCTTCTCTTCATTGATTTGGAAAGCAAACAGCTCAACTTTCCCTTTCCTTCATTGATTTTTTTTTTTGCTTTTTGGAGGGCAATTGGGGTTAAATAACTTGCCCAAGGTCACACGGCTAGGTTTTTGTTTGTGTGTGCCTTGTGTCTGAGGCTGGATCCAAACTCAGGTTCTTCTGACTCCAGGGCCAGTGCTCTACTCACTGTGCCACCTAGCCGCCGCCCCCCCCCCCCTTTATTGATTTTTAAAGCAGAGAACTCCACCTTCCTCTCCCTTAATTGATCTGTAAACAGGCAGGATCCCCACCCCTTGCTTTCCCTTGATTGATTGATCTGTAGGTGGGAGTCCCAGCCTAGGGTTTTGAGCTGGCGGGAAATTCAAATGTACACTGACCAATCACTGTAGTTTCAGCTTACATCACTGTAATTTTAGCTTAAGTAACCTGGCTATGGAACCTCTATAAAACCGGCACAATGTCTGTGCCAAAGCACTGTCTGATTTGGGCATGTACCCCAAAAGTCCCATGGTAATAAAATCCACTTTTAAAATTTAATCTCAGGGATCTTCTGTCTCGCTTTATTGGGATACATTATGAATAGAGGTCTTTGAGATTTAATAAAGGCATCCCTAGAAATTGATGAGGTAGAGGCTCTGGGAACCCTCTTGAACTCTGATTGAATCTTCCCATTTGCCTGAGGCCATAAGCTTTTCATTATAGCTCTGCCCAAATCTGTTACCAGCCTAGATCTCCTTTGTCCTAGCCCCCCTCACAGTGAAGAGGTTACCTATAAAGAGGGTTAGGGTTGCTCTGAAGACCCCAAAATACCAACATGCCAGGTCCTGCCAAATGAATTCAACTCAAGTCTTCCCTCAGACAAAGAAAAGTAAAGTTCTTTAAAGTTTGCTTGAATTGGGCACAGAATAAGTCTAAGCTAGGTCATTCTATGGTGCTCTCACAGACTTGGAGACAAGATGGGGTCTTATATACAGAAGGTTGTGGGAGGAATCTAGGGGTGGTCTAGAGGAGGAGTTTGGGGAGGGTCTTCAGGAGGAGTTAATGAGGTCAATGAATGGTTAAGGATGGGAAGTTGCTGGAGGCTACCTGGAGACTACAGACAATGTTGTGCTAGGCCAGTTCAAGGGCTTATTGCCTCATGCAAATGCCTCATCAAATGAAATGATTAATCAGGTCAAGGGGGGTTCCCAGAGCTTGTACCTCAAGGACTCAAGGAGAGCTCGAGGGGGCTCCCAGAGCCCTCTTCTCTTGAGAGCTGAATAAAACTTCCTGTTCTTTCCTCAAGACACCTCTTGAAGAGGAAAAGGGGATAAGGATAGGGAAGGGTACCCTGATCACTAGCAGTGACCAGAAACCCTGCAATTCAGTCTGGAAAGAATTCACCAGGCTCAAGCAAACTTTGGAGCCGAGATTGTAAAGTTTATTCTTATGCTGCACAAGCACAGCGGGCAAGGATTCTTAGGGAACCTGCAAACTTACAGAGATCACAGGCATAGTTTTAAGGTGTCAATTGTGCTCACTAGGTGAATAAGGGTGGGGTCAGGGAGGAGTTAAGGAGTGGTCAGTGTTCAAAGGACCATGCACTTTTAATATCAACTGCGCAGGTTTATTGCCCATGATTCACTGGGAAATAGCTCAAGGGGGGACTAGCTGGACGTGTGGTTTTAGGCCTGACATGTCACTAAGGTCAATCCTCGGTCACAGTCACTAAAGAGTGCCCAGTCTGCCACCCACCAAGGTCATCAGAGACTGTGTGGGTATATAATTGACTAAGGAGTTACCTATAGATAAGGTATTGAAGAATTTATGGTGCAGCTGGCCACTCTAAGGGAGATAACATTTAGTGAAAGATTTATAGATAACTTATTGTTTCAAGCAGAGATAAACAGGTCATGAGTTGTTGCTTGGCAGAGTGCTGGAAGGGGGAAGGGGCAGAGTCAATGCTCTGAGGCTGGGGGGGTGGAAATGTGATTGTACAGACTGGTTTTACAAATTGATTTTACAGACATAGATCCCAAAGCACCCCATTTACAAACTGATGTTACAGATTGATATTACAGACATATATACATAGATTGATGTTACAAACATATATACATCCCAAGTACCCCCATCACTCTGACTTTTAATTTTTTTGGGTAGGGGATTTTTGGGGTTCCCCACACCCCACACAGCAGCTACCTTAGTATAAGAGGACTGAGGTATAGGTAGAAGCTGAAAGCTTCATGGGATACTGTACAATTTGCTCTGAGATAGAGGGCTTCCCTGCCCAGGTGCCAGCTTTAAAGACGCTGACAGTGCCTCCAACTGTCATTATTCAGAGCCAGATGGCTCTTGTTCTGACACAATGCCCCTGATGATTAGATTTAACTGTATTTATGCTTTCTTTTGTTCATATACAATTGTTTAGTGGGAAGTTTAAAATACATATGAACTCTTATTTCACAAACTAGGGCACTCTTTCATCATGGCACATTAAAACCAAGCTAGAGTTTAGTAAAAAATCGAAAACAAAACAAAACCCCAAAATCTAGCCTTAAGGAATTTCCTGAAGCATATCAAGGATGGAATGACTTGCCAGAAGCACACAGATATTTTCAGATGTGGGGTTTGAAACCATAGTGGGAGGGAAGAAAGGAAGGAGGGAGGGAGGAAGGAAGGAAGTTAGGAAGGAAGGAAGGAAGGAAGGAAGGAAGGAAGGAAGGAAGGAAGGAAGGAAGGAAAGTATTGATGAGGTATGGGCTCTGGGAGCCCCCTTGACTTCTCCTTGAGTCCTTGAGGTAAAAGCTCTGGGAAACCCCCTTGGACTCTGATTAAATAGTCTCATTTGCTGAGGCATTTGCATGAGGCAATAAGCCTTACATTGTGGGCCTAAACCTCCCTTTGGCATTCATCTGTTACTAGACTTCCCACCCTTGAGCCTATTAAAATATCAATTCACTAGGGGTGGTTAGGTGGCGTAGTGAGTAGAGCGCCCGGCCCTGGAGTCAGAAGGACCTGAGTTCGGATCCGGCCTCAGACACTTAACCCACACAAACAAGAAAACCTAGCCGTGTGACCTTGGGCAAATTATTTAACCCCAATTGCCCTAAAAGGGGCGGCTAGGTGGCGCAGTGAGTAAGAGCGCCGGCCTCGGAGTTGGGATGACCCGAGATCAAATCTGGCCTCAGAAAATGAGCACCCACACATAAATAATGACTAGCTGTGTAACCTTGAGCAAGTTACTTAACCCCAATTGCTTAAAAAAAAAAAGAATTTCAATTCACCCTTGAACTGGCCTAGCCCATCATTGTCTGTAGTCTCCAGGTAGCCTCCAACAACTTCCCACCCTTAATCACTCATTGACCTCATTAACTCCTCCTGAAGACCCTCCCCAAACTCCTCCTCTAGACTACCCCTAGATTCCTCCCCCAACCTTCTGTATATCTTGTCTTCCTGTCTGTGAGAAAGCCATAGAATAGTGAGAGTGCCATAGAATGACCTAGCACAGACTTGGCTGAGAGAAGACTTGAGTTGAATTCATTTGGCAGGACCCGGCATGTTGGTATTTTGGGGTCTCCAGAGCAACCCCAACCCTCTTTATGGGTAACCTCTTCATTTTCAGCTGCCCATATAGTCCAGGTGTCCACCCAAGTGACAAATATCCCACTCTAGTTTAAAGGAAAGGACTTCACATAATCCCTCTATCCTTTCCTAAGAGTCTCAAATCCAATCTCCCTAAGTGGCAGCTTGCTGTTTCCTAAATTTATGCACCATCTTGAAGGAAACAGTCACAGTATACCACTATTAATTACTGGTGTTCACATAGCAGAAAACTGTTTAGCTATCTGGCCCACAGATAGTCAGTCCTTCAATGAGTGGACTAGTGACTGTTTCCTTATTTCCTCCTGTCCATTCCTGCCTTTATTTAAATCCTCAGGCCTTCCTTTACCCATGCTGTGAATGCACTGCTTTCTCATCTCTGCCTGTGGAAGTCCTATTCCTTGAGACCCAGTTCAGGTACCAACTCTTCCATGAGGTCTTTCCTTTCTTGTACATATGTGTAATGTTTCCCTCACTAGATTTTTTAATCATTATACTGGGGGCAGCGATGATGAAGATGTTTCACTTAGCACAGTGTCTTGCAGATATCTCTTATCTCTATCTCAATATTTCTACAGATATAGAGAGAAATATAAAGGTATAGATATATTCAGTACTTGGTAAATGTCAGATGAATTAAATGTTGAGTTTCTCTTCTCTTGGAAAGAGGGGAGAGAGACAGATAGACATATAGATAGAAAGTCAGAGATAGAGACATAGAGAGAAGAATAGAAAAAGCAAGAGAGACAAAGGTAGAGACAGTGTGTGTGTGTGTGTGTGTGTGTGTGTGTGTGTGTGTGTGTGTGTGTGTGTCTGTGTCTGTGTCTGTGTCTGTGTGTGGTCAGGCAGCAAAAATTCTGTAATTCTTGGATCTTAGTCCTTGCTTTCCCACTAACTGTGAGAACTTGTCCAAATTATTTTCCCTTCTAAGTCTCAGTTTCTTCATCTACAAAATGAGAGAATGAGATGAGATTATCTTGAAGATCACTCCCTATGAAGGTTACCTTCTATGTTCTAAGGTCCCTTCCAGTTCTGGCATTTTGTGTTCTGTGTCCTCAAGACCCTTCTACCTTAAATAGTCTATAATCCAAGATCCTTTAAAATTGTGATATTGTTGTGCCTGGTTTTCCCCATATCTCTCACCCCCACCTCAAGGAAAAGTGAGCAGATTGCCAGGTCAGCTCTGCCCTCCCCCACTGGGTCTCCTTCCTTTCCACTCAGCTCACCTATATAGAAATAGGCGGGCTTCTGGGTCAGAGAAGGAGTTTCAAGGTGTGTACTGACCAATCACTGCTTATGTAAGGCCCCCTTTATAAGCTGAGTTTCTGCTCCAGATCAGGGCTGTTGCAGGCTGCTGCTGCTACTATTTTGCTGTACTTGAGATATGTGGCCTGATCAGCCAACATGGCCTTTTAATAAAAGTTCCCTTCAACGTCCAATATTTTGTTCTATGTTCTAAGGTTGCTTCCAGTCATTACATTTTATGTTCCATGGTGTCTTCTGTACTCTTCCTTTGCCAGACCTGAGTCTTGTCTTCAGTTCTGGGCACCACAGGTTAAGAAAAACCTTAGTAAGACAGAGAGTATCTGGATGAAAGCAAGCAGGGTGTTGAAGGGTTCTGAGTCCATGTATTATCAGGAGAGGTTGAAGGAACTGAGGTGTTTACCTGGAGAAGATGAGACTCAGGAGGGACATTGTGATAGCTGTCTTCAAATATTTGAGAAACTCATGCAATGCAGGGATTAGAATTATTCTAAGAGCAGAGTCAAGAGCAATGGGTAGAGATTGCAAAGGAACCAACTTAGGCTTCATATCAGGAAAATCTTTCTAACAATGAGAGCTGTCCAAATGTGAAATGGGCTGCCCTCAAGAAGTGGCAAGTTGCCTCTCTGTAGTGGTCTTAAGCAGAGGCTGTACAACCAATTTTTAGGTACATTTCAGTGGGTATTCCTTTGTGTATAGTGTCAGGGGCTCCACATAGAGGCATAAACTTGATTCCTTAGGGGTCAGACTGAACATTTGTGAAGTTCCTCCAGAGATATATGTGTTCCTAAGGATGACAGACCAAGACGGGCAGAGGAGTGAAAAGCTCCTGGGTTAAAGTAGGAGCTGTGAAAAAAGATGCTGGCAGTGGTGGAGCAGCAAGGAATAGAATCACAGTCTTGAAGAGCAAATCTGTACCTTTCCTTTCATTAGTACTGTGAGCTAAGTAGGCTGTGTAGGTCTAGAGGTGTAGAAAATTCAGTTTTCTCTCAATTCTGAGTGTATTCCAATTCTAGAAAGGAGATAGAACCATCCAAGGTGGTACTAAAAGTCTGAAGGACTGTATAGTATGTGACACTCACTGGAGGGATAGATTATTTGGCTCTAGTGACCCTGAGTACATCATATTTCGAATTAAAAATCCATAGCCTCTGCAAATTATAGTAGGATATAGTAGGATGTCTTCAGGTGCATTAACACTGGGTATCTCTGGGTATCTGAGCAAGTTCCATAGTGTCAAGTGGCTTACTCAATATGCTGTGACATTGTCCTTTTTCTAAATATCTTTTCCAATGCCTCATATTCCTTCAGTGAATCCACAGTCATATGGAAGGTCATTTTAGTGGAGTCCTTATCATAATCTCAAGCCACCCCCATTATCAGTAGTCCTTGTGAAAGTCTAGACTTCTCATAACTGGGTGGCTTTGGTGCTTGGACTTACCTCAAAACACAGATCATAGAACATGGAATTTCAAAGACTGACTTCACACATGCAAGGGCCAGTCTAAACTTAGCTATTGTTAGTGCAGAAAGCTTAAGTGCAAGATCCCAGAATCAGTGAAGTTAGATAGGCACCCAAATGTAAGCCACAGCTCCAAAAAAAAAGCTCTAAATTTATACAGACAGTGTTCAGTCTTGGGGGATTCTCTTACTAACCATTCTTTGACTTGTGCTCCTACTCAGAATTTCTTTTCAGAACTAGTATACATTCAGGTCTCTACAGAAAAAGAAAACAGGTCTTCAGCTCCATGCAAGCACTTATGTTAAGGAGACACTGAATATAAGACAAGCTTTGTTAGCTTAAATAGAAAAAGTGCAAAGGACTTGCATATGTACCTATCAAGAGAAAAAACAGTTCTCTCTCAAACAAACCTCTCCTTCCTAGTACTACTTAGTGTGCCTCCCTACCAAAGCAAAGGGGAAAACACTGAGAGTTGCTAAACAGTCAAATAATCTACTTCTTAAAAATTCAATTTTGTTTTCTTTTCCAAATTCTTTCACTCTGTCTTCCTCCACCCATTAAAAGAAGGCAAGAAAAACAAAACCTATAGTCTAGAGTCATTTTACCTTTGACAATCTATTTGCAATATTACTCCTTAACTATGACATTGTTATCTAAGGGCCACTTTAGCTCTGTCATTCTGTATTCTAAAAGTTGTTCTAGTTCTAACATTTTATTTTTCAAAGTCCTTTCCAGCAATAATATTTCATATCCTTATATTCTAAAGTTCCTTCTAGCCCTAACCCTCAATGTTCAATATACTTGGGTCCCTTCTGTCTCTAATTTTCATTGTTCTGTGTTATAAAGTCATTTTCTAACTCTTATGTCATATGAACTAGTTTGTAGTTCATAGTTCATATCTAGTTCATAGTTCATCCCTCCAGCTCTGTTATTTTATGTTCTAATATCCTTTCCAACTCAATATTCTATGTTCTACGTACTGAGATCCTTTCTAACATTTCACATTCTAAAATATTTTCTGACTGACATAAGTGCTTTGAAAACCTTAGATGTACTATAAATGTTATTATTAATAAAAATCTCTTCCATCAAGAGTCAGGAGAAAGAATTTCTTTCAAGTTTGTGTGGTAAACTGCCATTGCTGCTGGGTAGAAAAAGGATTTTCCTTCTATTACTGGAAAGCCAAGGGAGAGAAATACCTATGGAAAGAGAGAGAGGTCCAAAGAGACAGGCTTAGTCATTTCCACAGCTCCTGTCTACCAAGGGGAAGTTCCTTGACAAGAATCCATCAGGAGACAGTTTAGTACCTCGGGCCCAATTTGAGGAACTCATTTTCTTTTCCCAGAAAGACAGCATGTGCCTTCTCAAGCGACCAAGTTCACATTATCTCTCTACATGGGCATGTCCCAAACTAACAAAGTTTCACACCCTGTAGCTTCATTGAGTAGGAAGAGGGCACCAAATCAACCAGGGGTTCTCTGAATTATGCCTGCTATATTAATGATTCCTCAACCACTAGACTATAAAGTCTAACTCTGGAAATCAAATTCCTTTATAATAAAGACTACTTTTCTTCCTTCCTTGCTTCCTTGCTTCCTTGCTTCCTTCCTTCCTTCCTTCCTTCCTTTCTCCCTCTCCCTTTCTCTTTCTCTCTCCCTTCCTCTCTCCCTCTCCTCTCTTCTCCTTCCACTCTCTCTCTGTCTCTCCTCTTCCCTTTCTCTGTTTCTCTATCTCTCTCTTTGTCTCTCTTCCCCTGACTCCCACATGCAGCTGCCAGGTAATCTAAGCATGCACAGGTTGCAAAAGGACAGGAAGTTCAAAAGTTAGCTGCCCAGAACAATGTACACAAAAACTAAAACTACATGAGCAAGAGGATAAGGAAAGAGCAACAAAGTTCATGTTGAATACGTGGGTACCTTTATGATGG
Source organism: Gymnobelideus leadbeateri (assembly GCA_011680675.1). Lineage (NCBI taxonomy): Eukaryota > Metazoa > Chordata > Mammalia > Diprotodontia > Petauridae > Gymnobelideus > Gymnobelideus leadbeateri. The sequence continues at coordinate 103,534 of WOXC01001810.1, forward strand.
CCTTGTAAAAGTTAAAGCACAAAGCTCTCATCTATTCTTTGAGTAAATAACAGGAAGGTCCTGTTCCAAGGGATACAATCCTTTGCCTTCCCTTTTTTGTGTACTTTTATTTAGTCCTTTGTGGCTATTATTGCTTTGGTTTATACTTGATTCATTTTGTTCTAATTTATAATTTGTACTCAAACTGGTCAAAGAGAGGCTGAAACAAAGGAGGAATTCAAAGGATCTATTTTCCTTGACATTTGGGCACTCCTCAGGGACAATAAAACCAGCTGTGATTACAGCAAGTCATGTCACTGCTGCCCTCCTTGCCAATGGTCTTATTGACATAAAGTTTCAGAACTGGGATAGGAATTGAGGTCTTCTTGGTTCTAAGCCCAGTACTCTAACCATTATATTGGGCTGCTTCTATTTTTGGATGATGATGATAGATAGATAGATAGATAGATAGATAGATAGATAGATAGATAGATAGATGACTGCCTAATGGCTGGATATGAAACATGAATATTCTCTTGCCCCATTGTATAGGGGGTCAGATCTATTACATTCCCTGCCTCCTTCTTTGGGACCCTGAGGGGATTGTGAGGGTCATAGCTCTCTAGCCATTGGCTCCAATTTCCATTATTTATGATCCTCCCCTTTTAGAGGCCAATTACTAACACACTAGTTCCATTTAACCGTTTTACATAAGATTAACTTTTACAAAGGAATATTTCCTTCAAAGTTACAACAAAAACATACAAACATTTCCTGCAACATCTCAGGGGGATAAAACCCCCTTTCACCACCTGTGTCTCTGGGGAGGGGGATTAAGTCTACAATTTAACTAAGTTCCTACATAGCATTAGTATCAACAAGTTCAAATGAAAATCATTACTGGGTTAGCATTGGAGACCCTAGCTTCTCAGGCTCTCTTTTGGGCTGGTAGCACCATCTGGCCTGGAAGACTAGGCTCCAAGATCTCCATGGTCTGAGCTCCCAGGTCTAGAACTCTCCTCCCTGAACTCTGGATGGAAAAGGACCAACAAAACAAACCAAAATGCCTAATTTCTCAGAGCCATACAGCCTAAGGGAAGGGAAAAGTGGTTCTTAGGATCTCTCCCCTGTCCCCATTACATGATTTTACCTGTTGTGAGTGAATGTAAATGCAGGGGGAAAACATGTGCTTTTCATCAGGCAATTTAAAAGATGAAGGTTCTAGCTAACCAGTCAATGAAAAGAGGCTGTTCCCAATCCCATGGTTGACCAATGTAGAAGGTCCACACATGTATATGTTCTCTTGTCTCCTAGGTCCTCAGAACTTCCCATGTATATCAATCTGTCTTCAGTAATCTAGGCAGGTGTCAAATGACCATTACAGATAGATAAAGATGGATATAGATAGATAGAAATAGATAGGCTAGATGATAAGGATATCTGGAGAGAGAGAGAAAGAGACAACCTATGGTTTCATTGGTATAAAGAATTCCTGGGCAAGAGACCCCTCCCAATGGAGAATAGCACCTTTTCTGTAACTTACAGTCTTAGATAATTGCCTATGGAGCTGAGAGGTTAAGTGACTTGCCAAGAACCACATAGGCATTATGTGTCAGAAGCAGGACACAAATAAAGAAGAAAAGAGATTTAGTGTCCCACCCGATTAGATTTACTATACATTCCACTTTACATCTCTGGGGAAGAGACTCCAGTCTGGGTCTCACTAGGGACTAGAATACTTAGTTGTCTATGTTAGTAGGTGCCCCTAATTTAATTCCTCTCTCTCTTATACCCCCACCCAATGCAACTTGTTCTTTTCTAAGTCTATATTACCACTGGTGCTTACAGAGCAGGTTACCTTCATAGCTATTCAGTCCACTGTCCCATCAACCCAAATGGGAAAGACTTGGCAGAGTTGGGTTTACAAACCTCATGGCTCCAGAATAGTTTAGAAAGCCTGGAATGATCCATTGGTATATGTGTGTGACCTATAGTCCAGGGTCCTCCAGAGATTCTGGGCTCACAGGTACCAGGTACAATCTTAGGGACTGACCTCAAGATCTGTAGATTCTAGAGATTCTGGGCTCACAGGTACCAGGTACAATCTTAGGGACTGACCTCAAGATCTGTAGATTCTCTCTTTGGTTTGTTGATTTCACCTGAAGTTAGGACAGGAAATTTCCAAAATGCATTTGGTCCCTATTTAGGTTTCTCCAATCTGTAGGTATAAAATAGGTCCCATCTTGTATCGGTACAATGATTTGTACTGATATAAACACTTGAGAAAACTCATGAAAATCTAGTCTGGTACAAATGTTATTTTACCTTACAAAAATTCGAATGACATAAGAATGCACAGGACCCCATTAACAGATACAAAAAAATTTATAATCCACTCATCTACTTTTCTTGGAAGGGAACTGAATTTGGGATAATCCTTTAACATTCTGGTGAGTTCCTCTGTAATTACACTGTGTGCCCCAAGATTTAAGAGTTCTACCCTGTAGTTTATAGGACTTTTAGAAAGTAAATGCATTTTGAGTGCTGTGGAAGAAGTAATCCTCTTTCTAATCATTGGACTTACATTGCAACTCATTATAGTAGAGATGGTGAGGTCCGGTACTCTTTGTCGGCTTTTCCCATCTTCTATGATGTGGCTTTAGTCCTTCAACTACAGGAGCCATATTGGTAATCTACCTCCTTCCCCAAGAAGCATGCCATTGAAAAAATTTCTGTTTAGAAGGTGAGTGCGTGAATTTACAAACTTGGAAATTCTTGACCTTGGGGTTATCCATGGGGGAACTTCTAAAACTGGTGATGTCCAGGAAATCTGCCTTATTTGTAAGGAGGCTAAATTTCAGGATCATGCTATGAGTTGAAAATCTCCCCTCTTCCAACCAGACTTGGGGTTAATAAACATTGTTATTGTATTTATCACCTATTCAATTAAGAAAATTCCTTTATCATACCATGATATATTGTGCGGGATAAAAGAGTTCAGAGATCTGAGATCAGAAAAGGTCTTTATTCTTTTTCATGAGAAAGGGCCCTCTGCCCCTGTTGCTCAAATGGCATTGATGGGGTCCTTGGGATGCATATATGTTTGTAACATCAGTTTGTAATATCAGTCTGTAACATCAGTTTGTAAATGGGGTGCTTTGGGATCTATGTCTGTAAAATCAATTTGTAAAAGCAGTCTGTAAAGTCACACTTCCCCCTCCCAGTCTCAAAGCATTAACTCTGCCCCTTCCCCCTGCCAGCACTCTGCCCAGCAACAACTCATGAACTGTTTATCTCTGCTTGAAACAATAAGCTACTTATGAATCCTTCACAAAACTATCTATAAACATTTTTAGCTTAGGCAAATGTTATCTCCCTTAGTTAGAGTGGCCAGGTGCACCATGAATTCTTCAGTACCCTATCTATAGGGAAACTCCTTAGCCAATTATACCCACACTGTGTCTCTGATGGCCTTGGTTCCCAACATCTATCTTGTCAAGCTTGACATTGATGGGTGGCAGACTGGGCACTCCTTAGTAGCCATGACCGAGGCCTAAAACCATACCTCCAGCTAGCCACGCCTTGGGCTATTTCCCAGTGAATCATGGTCAATATGCCCGAGCAGTTGATATTAAAAGTGCATGGTCCTTTAAGCACTGACCACTCCTTAACTCCTCCCTGATCCCACCCTTACTCACCTAGTTAGCATAATTGGCACCTGATCTACTGTCTTGACTCCATAAAACTATGCCTGTGATCCCTGGAAGTTTGCAGGTTCCATAAGAATCTACCCCACTGTCCTCGTGGAGTATAACAATAAACTTTACAATTTCAGCTTCAAAGTTTGCTTGAGCCTGGTGAATTCCTTCCAGACTGGATGCCAGCATGGGTCCCTGGCAGAACCACTTACCCTCCCCCCCTCCTTATCACCCTTCCCTTTTCAGCATCTGCCAGGGAGAGAGCAACAGATAGAAGCAAGCCTATGGTTATATAACCTTCTAATGCAGAAACCCAACCACCCAACTGGGCTTCACTCTCATTGGTAGAGAAGCTGGCCCACAACCTAAATTCGGGAATCTATCTTGGAGACAAAGGACACGGAAACATGTGGGTGCACAATGCAAGTCCAGGAAAGCAGTTTTATACTTATTTGGCATATCTTGTGCTGAGGTGGCACTGGGGAGGGTCTCCATTGCTTTAAGTCCCAGATTCCTGTAAGGTCAGGTGACCTCTAAACTTAGGCCTAGTGAATGCTGAAGCCATTCTAGATCTGATTTTTCAGAATGGGAAGACTTCACTGCAAATTATCCCTCACATGTATGAAGATCATAAATTTGAGTGACATAGCTACCTTGAATTGGGATGGTTCTAAAATGTATTTAAGCCTTCTCATTGTTTTCTTTAGGCAGTCAGATTTTATCTGGCTCCATACCTGTATGTGTTCAGATGACTTTAAGGGAATAAATGATATAAATATATATCACCTACCCTGTTTGCCTCTTTGAACCAAACTTTCAGGTCGACAAGGTCACAAGCTTGGGTAACTGAGAGGTGGTACCTGTGACAGATTATAGGAAAGGTTGAAAAAAAGAGCATGGATTCTATTTTGGCTTAATTGAATTTAAGATGCCTACAGAGCATCCATTTCAAGACGATAAAAGGCAATTGGTGTATAGTACTATAGCTCAGGAGAACTATTTATAAATTTATTTATTTATAGACCTGGGAGTTATCTGCATAGAAACAGTAATTAAATCTTTGGAAGCTGACCACTAAGTGAAATAGCTTAGGAGTAAAAGAGAACAAAAGGTCAGGACAGAGCCTTGGAGGACATTGGTGGATTTCCCAAGGAATGTAGCCATAAAGGGAAGTTGAAATATATAAGTAGTTAGGATTGTAGGACTAATGAGAATAAGGATAAGGGAGATTTGGGCATTTGTGTAGGAAGCAGGGAAAAGTAACCTCAGTGAGTAAAAAGGCCTCCCTCCCTCACTCTCTCCCTTCCTCCCTCTCTTCCTCCCTTCCTCCCTCCCTCCCTCCCTTCCTTCCTTCCTCCCTTCCTCCCTCCCTTCCTTCCTCCCTTCCTTCCTCCCTTCCTCCCTCCCTTCCTCCCTCCCTTCCTTCCTCCCTTCCCCCTTCCCTTCCTTCCTTCCTTCCTTCCTTCCTTCCTTCCTTCCTTCCTTCCTTCCTCCCTCCCTCCCTCCCTCCCTTCCTTCCACACACCCCTGCTGGTGCCCTGCCTTAACCCCAAATCAATTGGGTTCTCTCTGATTGGCTAACAATAGGTCCCAGGCCAAGCTCTACTTGGTCATTGTTGGGACCCTGACTGGGTAAAAATGAATAAAAATAGCAATCATTTCTCTTTTGACCAGAAACTCTGAGCATCTTCCCCTCCCAGATGATTTATTTTAAGGCTATTCTTCTGATTAAACCTTAATCACTGTGGGCATTGCCTAGTCAAACAGATCTGTTAAAGACCTTAGCTTGAAAACACCAAGGTCCCCACTGCATCCTGGGACATCTCCAGTTGTCCGGTTCTATATCTGCCCTCTCCTCCTCCCCCCCCCACCCCCCATGGCTATGGAGGGTAAAGTGAAGCTGGTGGCTTTGCACAGCACAGCTCTCCCTCACTTAAATCTAATTCATTAGCATCACTTCCCTGATGTCATGGTCAGCAAAACTTAGGCAATACATCTTTTCTTTTCTCTCTCTCTTTCTTTCTTCTTTCCTTCATTCCTCCCTTTTTCTTTCTTTCCTTCTTTCCTATTTTCCTTCCTTCCTTCCTTTTCTTCTGTCCACACAGGGTATCACACACTTATCTGTGGGTGCTCTGCCCAAAGGGAAAGTAAATTTTAATCACTGAAACTTTTTTTCCTCTTAAAAGACCAGCCTTAACCCCAAATTACTCAGAGCTCTCACGAATTGGCCAACAATAGGTCCTAGGCCAAGTCCTACTTGGTCATTGTTTGGACCCTGGTTGGGTAAAAATGAATGTAAATAAGTTGTTTCTGTTTCTGCCAGAAACCCTGAAGGTCTTCTCTTCACCTTGGCATTGGTGAGGGAGGCAGCAGCAGCAGCAGCAAGGGAAAAACTGGTATATAGGGAGAGGCTGAAGATAAGAAAAAGGAAGTGTTATAGCGTTGGCATTCTGTTGAAGAAAGTGGGAGGGAGCACAAGTCGAAAGGTTAACCTAGGTAAGGAGAAAGGCTGTTACTCATTAGAAATCACACTGAAGTGAAAGAGGGATAATTTCTGAATGATGTGAGATGAAAGGAGCTAAAAAAGCATGGCTTAAATATTTTTTCAGTGAAGTATAAAATGAGGCCCTCCAAGTGGGTACCATGGAAGCTTAGGGAGAGATAAGGTTTGGAAAACTTGCTCTGGAGAGTAGGGCAGCAAATTGACTAGGGAAGAACAGAATGCTTGCTTTGCTAAGGTGAGCATCCACTTGAAATTAGAAACATGAATTCCTGGTGAATCTAGTTGGCATGATTACATAATTTCCTCCAAGTCCTTTCATCGGCTTGTGAACAGGAGCAAAAGAGATAGATGGTGGGGTTTGACAAGGTGTGGTTGACAATAGAACAGGGGTTTTATTCATTCTGAGCTTTATTTAGCCTTTAATTTTTTTTTCATGTTGTTATGCCAAAAGAAGTGAGACAAGAAGACCACAAGAGTAAAATTTGGAAGTGGATTTTACTTTTTCCGAGGGACTGTCTTCAGACAGTGAGTCTGCACCAACAATGTGCCAGCCCTTGGGAACAGAACTGGCTGACCTGGATGATGTGGCCACAACTGATCAGGGTTTGACATGCCTAAAGGAGAAGTAGGGAATGTTGTGCATGACCTCTGGGTTCCCTGTTCCTCCCCCAACAGATCTCCGCCCATTCTGGGTTCCCTGTTCCTCCCCAACCGGAATTTGCTTTATCATTTACATTCTGCAAACCTTCAGATTCACACCAATACATCCATATTTATTTTCATTTGCTCAATAAGAGTTCTACAAAACACATTTCCAATTCACCTAGTACAAAGAATCATCCATCTCATCATTATATTTCCATAATAGCCAACATTTTAAATGAAATATCAGCAGTATTATTGCCTATTTGTAAGCCAAATAAAAGTTTTAAGTTAACAAATTTTATAACATAAAAACCCAATACACATGCAATACAAAATCCAGATTTTAAAAAATTGCTTTAATACTATTCCTACTTCAAAATGTTTCTTTTTTTTTAAGCAATTGGGGTTAAGTAACTTGCTCAAGATTACATGGCCAGTTATTATTTATGTGTGGGTGCTCATTTTCTGAGGCCGGATCTGATCCCCGGGCATCCAAACTCCAGGGCCGGCGCTCTTACTGCCCCACCTAGCCGCCCCCCAAATGTTTTTTAAGCTCAGTAGCTAAACAGACTTTCAGAAACACAAAACAATATTAGAAAGATGGCAACAACCTAACAATGAATTTCAAATAACAGCAAATGATACAATAATTGATCTTATCACGCCTGGCATCAGCTTCTAAATTAGAGAGATACCAACACAAGTCATTCATTACATTTTACAATCATTTTACCATTTTGATCACAAACAATAGTGTTATCACAAACACTATTAGTTTTCTCTTTACAAATTCAGGAAACAGGTCAAGCAAAGATAAAAAAAAACTAATGTTTTTGTTTTTTTTTAAAGCAATCCCAATATCCTATTTCCAACTTCTTAATGATTAATCTTAGAATTTGTGAAGATATTTTGTTTTTCTAGCTTTCATTATAATCCCAGGCTGGGCAGACCAGGACTATAAAGAAAGAGATTGTATATATTCCCCAAATTAAAAACTTCCAAAGTATGACAACACTTGGGTCAGAGTGTCGCATACATCATTTTCTATTCCTTTAACTATATAGCCTTGTCAATGGGGGAAGGACAGGGAGAAGAATCTTGGATTTTTTGAAAGTGAGAGCTTTGAATCTGCCAATCTCAATCTTCACCTCTAAGGCTTCTCTTTCACAGACCTATTTTCCCAATTTTGCCTTAGGGTCAGACGTAATTGGAGGCAGGAAATCCTAGCCTGCCTTGCTTCTTTGATCTGAAGGGAGGGATTCTCAAAGAGGGACCCACCTCCCCACCTCCCCAATGCCCCTTGGGAATTCCCTCCTGGGGATTGCCCACTGAGGAAATTGAGAAATTTCCCAACTGCCCAATTCCCTCTTGAGGGAGGGGCTGTGCAAGTCCCAACCCCACCCCCCTTTCCACTTCAGAGGGCAGAGAACTTCTTCCAGCCAGCTCCATCTTCCCCCCCATCTCCCCCCTGCCCCCAACCAGTGACTGAGGGCTTGGGGTGGGGGCCTTCACCTTCTCCTGCCTGAGGCAGCACAGGGTGGGGGTCGGTCAGTCCCACCCTTGGCCTGACACCAGGGCTAGGCTGCCCGCCCCCCCACTGGAATTCGGAAGGGACTACATTGTTTTTTTAAGTGGAAAAGGGAACATATACTAGGAGGGGGCTTCCCTCTGGGTTAAGGGATTCCCTGAGGGGAAGGATGGCTGAGGTGGAAGAAGGTTTTTTTGGGGGCTGATGGCTCACCTGGTGGGGGGCGGGGCAAAAGGGGGCTCGGGGAGGTTGGAAGCTCTGAGGAGTAAGGGGAAAAGGTGGAGGGAGGGGATCCAGGGTTGTAAGGTGGTGGGACATTATGCTCCTCGCTATGATCCTGTAGGACTTTTGCAGGAGGTTTTTCGGTTTTTTTTAGGAGTGTCCTCGAGTGTCTGGGCCACAAGGACTCGGATACCCCTTTAGAAAGAACAGTTCCTAAGCCAGAGAGGGGGATGGGTAATGAGGTCCAGCCAGACATCAATATAAGGGAACTGATCTGGAGGTACTGAATTTCCTGTGACCACCTGCCACACTGCCCTGTGGGGGCCAGCCCACCCCAAAAGTGGGCCACTCATTCATGCAATAAAAAATGAGTTTCCTCTTCTTCAAGGGGACCCCATAATCTGCCCCATCCTGATAGGCTAATTTAAAATGGCTTAGTAAACAAATATATCTTCCCAGTGGAAATCAGAAAAGCTTCCTTCAAGGTGCTCATCTGATAGCCACTGGAATACCTGCTTTGCAGAGTAAAAGCAGGGCGGGTTTAAGCAAATGAGCTCAAAACAAAACTTTACGAGCCCAGAATGGATAGGACACATAGAAAGATAGACACTAACAGACCAGAACAGAACAAGATATGGGCAAGGTTTCAACGTCTCGAATTTCCTGGAGGACGGGGGTGCAGAATGCACTCAGGTCTCATCCGTCCCACCAAAATCCCCAACCAAATAAAATCAGAAAACAGAGCTGTATACACCCTCAAACTGGAGGTCCTGAATTCACACAAGGGTTGATGAGGGGCAGGTCAAAGTTGGGAGGCAGGTGCAATCTTTCCCTCCTTGAGACCTGGGGCCCTGGAACTTCATCAGGGGCTAGCTCCCCTAGGGATCAGGGTGAGCAGATGTCTGCCTCCCAAGGCTGAGAGCTCTTCCTGTTCAGGGATCTCCTAGGTGACAAGGGACAACGCAAAATCTCACTGTGGCCTCCAAATGTTGTGCTAAAAGAAGCGAGACAAGAGACCCCTAAGAGTAAAATTTGGAAGTGGATTTTACTTTTTTTCCACGGGACTGTCCAGGGTCAGCCCCAAATCGGACAGTGAGTCTGCATGGACAATGTGCCAGCTTTTAAAGGGAAGCCACTCAGCCAACAGTTAGGTATTACACAAGCAGAAACTTGCAGAGGCCAAGAACAGTGATTGGTTAGTACACACCTCAAAATTCCCTCTGGTGAGAATTTATCCCAGGCTGAAATTCCCACTTAGAGATCTGGTTGGAGAGGGACAGGAAACCTAGAATGGGTGGAGATCTGTTGGTGGAGGGGCAGGGAACCCAGAGGTCATGCACAACAATGTTTTGGGTGTTTTTTTTTCCCCAAATGAAGACTCTCCTCCTGTCTCACTTTGCCCTGTGAGAAATAATAGTCTTACCAAAAATTCCACATGGCCTCAGTGAATTAAGGGAAGATTTTATTTTATGTCTTTCAGACAGGTGACCTGGCTTGACACCCTGCTGTGGAAAAGGGTAACCTAGCAGGTGCAGGCACACACCTAAAGACAATTACAAAATCTTTTATGACTTATCCTGATTTGCATTTCCCTCCTCTGTATCCCATTGGTCAGGCAATTCAGGGGTCACAGCCTATCTGAAAACACCTGAATCCCACTCTCTATGTGGGTCTCCATCCTTTCTTAAGATCTCTCATTTCCACATTTCAATTCCCTCCCTTCTTTCATCTTCATTCTCTTTATACTTTATTTAGTAAAGAATGACAAGCCATAAATTTTAATATCATCCCAGGATGTCTGCGTCAGATTTTCATGATCTCCCTAGCATGAGAAAGGAATTTTCTCAAGTGCCAAGAGAGTTGACAAAAGTGTATGTTGAACATTCAACCCAGGATTATTCATTAAAAAAAAGTCCTATTATCTAAGACAATATCTGGGATAAAGGGACTCATCCTTAGTGAGTTGTACCTGGCCTGGCAGTTTTTGATACACAAGAAAAAGGCCTTCTCAGAACAAAAGAGAGGGTCTACTCTCAACCTTTGGACTACATACCACACTACCTTCTACTATAATCAGTTTATCTCTTACATTAGCCATAAGTATGACTCCTTAGGTTTCACAAATTATGTTTCATATGATTTCTGTGGAAACAAAATTCAATCATCCCTTACACCCCTTGCCATCCTCCTCCATTGGGAAAGATAAGGAAAACCCCTATTATAAACATGTATAGTTGTAATGGTAATGGAAATCTGAAGATTTTCCCTGCCCCTTGATAGGCTTAAGTGAATTTGAGGACCCTCCCTGATTTGAAAATATACTCTGCCATCTAATAGGCTGCATGTGATCACATGGAACCTGTGGTGGGAGGCTTGCTTTTCAGGAATGCCCACACCTTGTTACTTTGTGACTGGGCAGTGGGGCTTGAGGTTTGTGATGTTCTCTGACCCTGGAGAAGGCTATATATACCTTGATGTGAGGTTTTGTTTTGGGGCTCACTCATGGGAAGAATTGTATGATTTGACCAGATGAGACTCTGAGCAGATGTTGAGGCTCCCCCTCTATCCCCCTCCCCTTTGAAAACCCAGATGTTGGTGCTTCTCTCTCTGGTAATTAACTAGGTATGGATATAATGGTCAGACAGCTGGAAGCCCTGTCTGCTGGTCTTTTTCTTTGTCTGTATTTTTTGTCTATTTGTAATTTCTATTTGTATTCTCTGAAGTTCAGGGTGCTGACTTTTCCCCCTGAACTAGGTAAATGATATATGTTTGACTAAAATAAGATTGTTAACTCCTTTTTGAGTTGCCTTCCTTTAGAAATAATTGAGTTGCTTTCCTTTAGATCATAGAACCTGTGCTAGCAACCATCCTGGATATGCTAGGGTGCTTGCTGCTACAATAGTCAAACAAAACAAATTCCAGAATTGGTTATGTAAAAAAAAAAAAAGTTAAAACTTTATCTCAATATGCTCTCTAAATTAATCTCTGGACCTGGAGGTGAGCAGTATGTTTCATTATGACTCTTCTGGAACTGTAATTGTTCATTGTTTCAGTGTTACTAAGTCTTTCAGAGTTGATTATCCTTATGATGTTGTTATTATATAAATTGTTCTCTTGGTTCTTCTCATTTCACTTTGCATCAGTTCAAGCCTTCCCAGGTTTCCTTTCTCTTCATCATTTCTTATAACACAACAGCATTCTATCACATTCATATGCCATAACTTATTTAGTCATTCCCCAGTTGATGAGCACCCTTTCAATTTCCAATTTTTGCTACCACAAAAAGTTGCTATAAATATTTTTGTACATGTGGATACTTTATCTTTTTTTTTTAAAGCAATTGGGGGTAAGTAACTTGCTCAAGGTTACACAGCTAGTCATTATTTATGTGTGGGTGCTTGTTTTCGGAGGCTGGATTGGATCTCGGGTCATCCCAGCTCCGAGGCCGGTGCTCTTACTCACTACTCCACCTAGCCGCCCCTATCTTTTTTTTTTTTTTTTGGAGGGCAATTGGGGTTAAGTAACTTGCCCAAGGTCACACGGCTAGGTTTTTATTTGTGTGTGCATTAAGTGTCTGATGCTGGATCCGAACTCAGGTTCTTCTGACTCCAGGGCTGATGCTCTACTCACTGCACCATCTAGCCGCCCCTATCTTTTTCTTTTGATCTGTTTGGGATAAAGACTGGTAGTGGTATCACCAGGTCAAAGGATATGCACAATTTAATGACTTTTAGGTCATCATTCCAAATTTTTTTCCAGAATGGATTAAGCAGTTCACAACTTCACCAACAGTACGTTAATATACCTGTTATCTCTTAGCCACTTCAGCTTTTTTGTCATTTCCTTTTTGTCAACTTTTTCAATCTGATGGGTATAAAGTAGAACATTCAATATTTATTTCTATAGTTATTAGTGATTTAAAGCATTTTTGTACATCTATTGCTAGCTTTAATTTTTTTCTCTAAAAACTGCCTATTCGTATCCTTTTTTATTAACTGGAAAATGGCTGATATTATTATAAAATTAAATCAGTTCCCTCTATATTTAAGAAATTAGACCTTTATCAGAGAAACTTGTTGCAAAGATTTTTCTCATTTGCTCCTCTTTTAATTTTAGCTGAATTAATTTTGTTTATGCAAAAGTTTTTAATTTTATGTAATCAAAGTAGTCCATTTTATCTTCTATGATCTTATCTCCCGAACTCTTCCCCTATCTATAGTTCTGAAAGGTAATTTCTTCCTTGTTCCTCTAATTTATTCATGCTTTATGTCTAAATCATGTGCCCATGAGGAATTTACCTTGGTAAATGGTATGAGATGTTGATTTAGATTCATTTCTTCCTTAGTGCTTTGCAATTTTCCTAATGGTTTTTGACAGATTATAAGTTCTTGCCACAATACTTGGGATCTTTGGACTTTTCAAACAATACATTATTGTGCTTATTTACTTCTATGTATTATATACTTAGTATGTTTCATTCACCAACCTCTCTATTTCTTAACCAGTATCAAATTGTTTTAATGGTTATGACTTTGTACTATAATTTGAGATCTGATTTGGCTAGGCCCCTTTTCTTCCCACATTTTTTTCTTTTCATTAATTTCTTGCAGATTCTTGATCTTTTGTTCCTCTGGATGAATTTTTGTTTTCTAGCTCTATAAAGTAATCACTTGATTGTTTGATTGGTATGGCACAGAATAAGTATTTTACATAGTATTATCATTTTTATTATATTGACTGATAATCATTAAATTTCATATTTTGGCCAAACTCTGAATTAATCAAACAAACTGACTTCTCTTGCTTTCTGTATCAGCAAGACACTAGAAACTATACTGGGATGGAGGTAGGATTCCCCTTTTCTTGGGTGGAAAGACAGATATCCGGGAGACCATAAAATGTAAATAGACCCTTCTCTGTTTGTTGTCAATTTGCATTTAACTTCTTTCTCACATATAGATGGTAACAAATGGAAGTCATAAAGTTTTGTGACATAGTCATGCTGAATTGGGATGGTTCTAAAATGTATAAAAACTCTTCTGATTCATCTGTTCTTGAGTCAGGACTTGGTTTCTGGCTCCTTGTACAGGTATCTCTAGCTTAAGGGAATAAAATGAGATAACTGTATATCACTGTTTGTCTCCTTTAACCAAACCTTTTTAGATGTCAACATGACTTAGCATAACAACAAGCAATGAACATTCTTCCAGTAAATCTGTACATATTTATGGAAAGTGTTTTGTAATTGTTTTCATATAATTCCTGCATGTATTCCAAGTACCTTATGTTTTCCTTAGTTATCTTAAATGGACTCTTTCTTTCAATCTCTTCTTGCTAGATTTTGTTGGCAATATACAGAAATACTGACAATTTACGTGGATTTATTTTCTATTCTGCAACTTTGCTGAAATTATCTGTTTCATTTTTTTTTAAATGGACTCTCAAGAGTTCTGTAAGTAAACCATCATCTTATTTGCTAAAAGTGATAATTTTGTGTTTTCTTTGTTTCCTCTTTGCCTATTCTTATTCTCTCAATTTCTTCTTGGATTATTGCTGTAGTTATGAGGTATGGGCTCCGGGAGCCCCCTCTACCTCTCCTTGAGTCCTTGAGATACAGGTTCTGGGAACCTCCCTTGGACTCTTGATTAAAATCATCCCATTTGATAAGGCATTTGCTGAGGCAATAAGCCTTACATTGTGGCTGAGCCCAAGCCTCTGTTACTAGACTTCCTACCCTCAGTTACTAGACTTCCCAATCAAAGTGTCAATCCACCCTCGAACTGGCCTAGCCCACCATAGTCTGTAGTCTCCTGGTGGCCTCCAGTAACTTCCCACCTTTAATCACTCATTGACCTCATTAACTCCTCCTGAAGACCCTCCCCAAACTCCCCCTCTAGACCACCCCTAGATTTCTCCCACAATCTTCTGTATATAAGACAACATCCTGTCTTCATGTTTGTGAGAGGGCCCTATGTGAGAGTGCCATAGAATGACCTAGCACAGACTTACTCTGTGTCTAATGCAAGCGAACTTCTAATAAACTTTATTTTTCTTTGGCTGAGAGAAGACTTGAGTTGAATTCATTAGGCAGGACCTAGCATGTTGGTATTTTCGGGTCTCCAGAGCAACCCTAACCCCTTAGTGGGTAAGCTCTTCATTTTCATGGTTCCCGGATACTGGGAACACTGCTAATCTCAAATTCTTCTCCAGCTGGGACTGGAAGGTACTTAAGTCTCTCATAATTCCCTGAAACACCCTATCAAAATCCCCTAGTATAGGGAAATGAGGGAGGCCAGGCACTGGACTCACTGAGGAAAAAAGAAAAATGTCCTGAGGGGGTTAATAGATAATAGCCACCAGTATTTGGATAACTTTGAATGATGATGGATTTGACTAGAGTGAACTTCAAAGGAAGAGGATTTGCTTAGTGATAGGAGTGGTAGAGCTTGAAAGTGGTGATGGGAAGCAAGGGATATTTTGACTACTCTCACCTAACCAGCGATTTGGGAGCATGAAAGTGTAGCTGGTATAAGAAAAGGAAAGTGGTTCTATCTCGGTTTCAGTGAAAACTGTAAGACGAAAGGGTGAGAAAGGAAGACGTTTAATATGAAAGGAAGTTTGACTGTCATAGAATAGGCTTTCCAGAGGGCATGATAGAAGGGGTGGAGAGATCTGCAGTGGGTCATTCTTGGGGTAAGGAAAACCAGACACAACATTCCCCAGTTCTTTTGTGAGTGTGTCAAACCCTGGATGCCTTGGCCGAATCATACAAGACAGTCAGCTTTGTTCCCAAGGGCTGGTAGTGGGGATCTGTAAGAATTAGCAATTTGGAGTCTTTCCGTGACGTAGCCGGATTGCGAAGTGAATTGGCCGCGATGTTTCTGCAGTATTACCTCAACGAGAAAGGGGACCGGGTCTACACCCTAAAAAAAACCAGATCCTGCAGGACAACAGACCTGTTCAGCTCACCCAGCCAGATTCTCTCCAGATGACAAGTACTCAAGACATCGTATCACTATCAAAAAGAGATTCAAGGTTCTCATGACCCAACAAGCACGATTGGTCCTATGAATTACCAACCCACCAAACAATGGCAGCCACCAAGGACTCTGGCCCAAGAACCTTTTCCTGCATATAGGAGATCTCATTCAGGAAGAGTTCAAATCTTTGACTCTCTTAACCCATTCTCACAACTTTA
Source organism: Gymnobelideus leadbeateri (assembly GCA_011680675.1). NCBI lineage: Eukaryota > Metazoa > Chordata > Mammalia > Diprotodontia > Petauridae > Gymnobelideus > Gymnobelideus leadbeateri. The sequence continues at coordinate 119,307 of WOXC01001810.1, forward strand.
GAATTATTCCTTTTATATACTTGGCTTCTTAGAATCCAGTCTCAATTTGCCTGTGTTCCTCTCTGTACTTGGTAGCAATCAACCTAAAATGAAAAAGCCTTAAGTTGACACACCTTTTTAATCAATGTTATAGGCTATTAAAGCTGAAATGATTTAGAGGTAAAAAAAAAAAAGAATTAGCAATTTAACAGTTAAAAGGGACTTCCTACAATCAAGGCCATAGTCACAAGGAGGGGGTCACATTTTTCCATTGGTCCTCTATTTGAATTTCTCCAGGAAAGAAGCTGTCCCAATAGAGGTCAGGTCCAGATTCTTGGGATAGCTGTCTAAATCTGATGTTGTCTTTTTCAGATTCCAAGGCTCAGGGGGTAATCCTTAGATGACTAGAGTTCAAATGTACAATATAAGAGCTCCCAGCAACATGATTTTACATATAAAGGTCCAGTTTTCTAGCCATGCAAGACTAGCTTCAAACAAATAGTTCAGTTTTCTTAGCCACACAAGGTCTAGGCTCAGTTAATACAATGAGGTTTTTCTCACAATTTTACAAAATGACATAATTACATTAAGTCAGGTACATGTCACCAAGATAACCAAGAAAACTTACATACAACCTATATGAGAATCATAATTAATATACAATTCCTTGTATTCCAGTGACCTAATTTCATTCAAGCAACACTTAAATCCCAGATGTAGTAACAGAATTTAAAAAGGAGTTTTGCTACTCCATTTCAGATCTAGAGGTGACCAGATAATTTTGACTTAATATAAATTAGTACAATTACTTAAGATTAGTTCCATATTTTGAAACTACAGAGAATTTTCAGTTTATTTATTCTGTACCAGGTATAGGAATCCTTTAAAATACAAAAAAAAAAAAACAAAACAAAACCAAAAAGCTTTTTACAATTGATTTCATCTGTCCTTTGTAAAATTATCATACAGATGCATTAATAAATTAACATTAGCTTCATCCTTACCACTATCTTATACAATCCTTGTGCTAAAATCCAAAAAATCCATACCTCTGATCTTATTATCATCTCTTTGAAAGATGTTATCTCTATATTTATTCATTTATTTGGCCCTGAATATTACTTCTCAGTGAATTTGCTAAAGAATAAAAAGAGGGACAATGTCATAAACCTTGCCAGAAGGAAAACTTCCTTAGCCTTGTTTCCAGGCATGAGTCATTTCCACTAGTCATTCAGATAGTCACCAGGTACTGAAAGCAAGGCTTAGGCATAAATAGGTGGGAGGTTTCCTTTCAGAAAGAAAAGGCACAATTGGGAAATAAAGTCAGAGAGATCCCACCTGGGCAGTGTCCCAGGTTGTCCCCAGACTTTTCCAAGCACAGACATCCACCTTGAACAGTTCACAACCTGCAGCCTCTGCTATCCCATTATCAGCTTTAATGAGACTCTTGTAATCAAGGCTTAGATAAATAGTAAAATTTACAGTTCCCCAAATTATTAAATAGCAAATAAATATGGACTAGTGTCCTTCAGATAGGGCCATCTAAAATTTGATTAAGCTATTAATTACAAACTCAAGTTACAAATCTTTCTGCCTTACCAAAACTTCCTCATGCTCTCTCAACATACTTCTAAAACTGATATCAAGTATCTGGAAACAGGAAGGGTTGGATGAACCCCATTTGTCCCAAACCTTCTTATCTGCTTTGTTCAGATTTTCATAAATGGTTTGAATTAACCTGGTGTTAAAAATGGTATCTTTCTTTTCTCTCAACTAAAGTATCTCTGATTAAACTAAATATCAGGCACCCAAATACCCCATCATTCCAAGCACCTGATCATTGCCCCGCTCAAACAGCTGGGACCCAAAATCATTTGGGTAGATCTGTCTCTGTTTCATAGGGGGCTGGGTCTGTATTCACTCTGGAAGAAAGAGATAATTCAGAAATTGAATCTTTAACATACATTCAGTTACAAATGTTAACTTTTGCTTAGGGCATGAAATGACTACGAATTCAGATCAAAACAGCCAGATCTCTTCTGCTTTCACAATCTCATTAAACCTTGACGAAGAAAGTTAGTTGAAAACTGTTAAAATGATCTTAAGCAGTTCACATAACTTTTTGCACATGTTATAATTCTAGATGAGAAATAATATTAAATTTTCCACTAAGCTGACAAAAAAACCCAAAAAACTCAAATGTAGAGATTCCATTCTTAGGGGTGTGTTAGTGAGATTGGATCTCAGAAGCCTGGGCCTGATCAATGACCTGAGGGCAATTATTGACAGCTGGGGAGAAAAATCCAGTGGGTCTCCACAGATAAGGAGTGGAAATGGAAAGGGGCTGACCCAAGGAAAGCTTATCAGCTTCCTTAACAAGGGGAGCCAAGGCAGCAATGGCCCAGAGGCAAAGGGACCTCCAGGAGCCACTGAATCTAGGGGCCCAGGGTTTTTTTTTTAAATAGCTTTAATGCCATTCCTACTTCAAAAATGTTTCTTAAGTTCACTTAGCTAAATAGACTTTTAGAAACACAACAGAGTCTCAGAAAGATGGTAACAAAATAACAATGAGTATCAAATGACATCAAATGACTTATACAATAATTGATCTTATCAATTCTGGCATGGATTCAAATGCCAGTCATTATATTTTACAATCGCTATACAATTCTGACTACAAATGCTATTAATTTTCCTTTTACAAATTCAAGGAACAAGTCAAGCTGAGATAGTAAAAAACTTGTTTGTTTTTTTAAGCAATCCCAATATCCTATTTCCAACTTCTTAATGATTAATTCTTAGAATTTGACCAAGACTATAAAGAAATTGTAAATGTCCCAAATTAAAAATTTCAAAATATTACAACATCAGGGGGAATTTTGGTGGACCTTTTGAAACTGAGCTTTGAATCTGACAATCTCAAAGCTTCACACTTAACTGGCTTTAATTGGTCAGGGTGGGGTTATGCAGGTCCCAACCCCACCCCCCTTTCCACTTCAATGGATGGAGAAAGTACTTCCTGCCAGCTCCTTCCTCCTCCCCAGCCCACCCCCCACAAGTGTCCGAGGGCTAGGCCTGAGGGCCTTCACCTTCTCTTGCCTGAGGCAATAGCAGCTCAGGGTGGGGGGCAGCTAAGGGTGGGGGTTGCTCAGTCCAGCCCTTAGCCTGACCTAGGAGCCAGGCTAGCCCCTCCCCCCCCCTCCAGCCAAGGCCATGAGCTATGTGGCCAGCCTAGCCAGGCTCAATAAGGCCAATTAGGCTGGGTTAATGGATTTCCTGAGGGGAAGGATGGCTGAAGCAGAAGAGGGCTCTTCTGGAAACTAATATATCTTCCCAGTGGAAATCAGAAAAGCTCCCTTGGAGGTGCTATTCTGATAGCCACTCTAATACCTACTTTGCAGAATAAAAACTTTAAAAGGAGACTTTAAACAACTGAGCTCAGGACGAAACTTTTACGAACACTCAAACACATTACAGTCCTTATCCACGTGATTGCTGCCCGTAGATATTGAACAGGAAGCAAATGGGTTCAAGTGAATAGGACACAGATAACAGACAAATAAAGGTTCATACCCCCACTTGTTTGCTTCCTACAGATTCTAAACAGGAAGCAAATGGGCTCAAGTGAGCATAGGACACTAAAAGCCCCAAATGAAAATACAAGCTGGCTACAGGCCATAGAGGACCTTAAGAAGCAGATAAAAGAAGTGGGAGAAAAATTAGGAAGAGCAATGAGAAAGATGCAAGAAAAGTATGAAATGAGAGTCAACAGCCTGACTGAGGAAAATAACACCTTAAAAACTAGACTAACTCAAATGGCAAAAGAGGCTCAAAAAGGCAATGAGGAGAAGAATGCCTTAAAAAGCTGAATTTGCCAGATAGAAAAAGAATCTCAAAATCTCACTGAGGAGAATCATTCCTTCAGAATTAGACTAGAGCAAATGGAAGCTAGTGACTTTATGAGAAATCAAGATGCTATTAAGCAGATCCAAACAAATGAAAGAATAGAAGGCAATGTGAAATATCTCATTGGGAAAACCACTGACCTGGAAAATAGATCCAGGAGAGACAATCTAAAAATTATTGCACTACCTGAAAACCATGATCAAAGAAAGAATCTAGAAACCATCCTTCAAGAAATTCTCAAGGAAAATTGCCTGGATGTTTTAGATCCAGAGGGCAAAATAGAGGTTGAAAGAACCCACCAATCACCTCCTGAAAAAGATCCCAAAAAGAAAACTCCTAGGAATATTGTAGCCAGGTTCCAGAATTCCCAGATCAAGGAGAGAATATTACAAGCAGCCAGGAAGAAACAATTTCAATATTGTGGAAACACAATCAGGATAACACAGGATCTGGCAGCTTCTACACTGAGGGATCAAAGGGCATGGAATATGATATTCCACAGGTCAAAGGACCTGGGATTAAAACCAAGAATCACCTACCCAGCAAAACTGAGTATCATGTTTCAGGGGAAAATTTGGTCATTCAGTGGAATAGAGGACTTTCAAGCATTCTTGAGGAAAAAAACAGAGTTGAATAGAAAATTTGACATTCAGATACAAGAAGCAAGAGATGCTTGAGAAGGTAAACAGGGAAAAGAAATCACTATGAACTTATCAAAGTTGAACTATTTACATTCCTACAGGGAAAAATAATAACTGTAAATGATGAAACTTTTCTCAGTATGAAAATAGTGAAGGAGGTATATGGGCATATGAATACATATGTGAATGTGTGTATATATGTTTTCAGGTATACATAGATAGAGGGCACAGGTCAAATTTAATAGGAAGGGATGATACTTAAAAGGTGAGGTTAAGAGGTGAGAGAGTAATGTGGTGAGGAGGAATGGGGAGAGACAATGGGGTGAACTGTCTTGTGTAGAGGAGGCAGGGGAAGGTGGTTGCAGGGGAGGGGAGGAACAGGAAGGCAAAAAGGCAAAACCTTATTCTCATTGAATTTGGACCAGGGAGAGAATGACATGCATACTAAATAGGGTGTCCCACCCTACAGGAGCATGGTGGGGAGGGGGAAGGTGGTGGAGGGGAGGGCAGGCTGGGGGGGAGGGAAGTTGGAAGCACCCACTTTTGAAAAGGGACAGGATCAAGGTGGGGAGTAGACCAGGTGGAAGGTGGGATGGGAGGGAGGGAAATATAGTCAGTCTTTTACAATATATCTACCATGGTAATGTTTTGCATAGCTACACATGTATAGCATATACTGAGTTGCCTATCTTTCTTTTAAAATCAAATTAAAAAACTATATAAATACTATGATTAATACTATTTTGCATATAATTGGGAGATAAGATGTGCAGGTAATGGGGTGCAGGGATTCACCTTGCCGTACTAGAAAAGTTGAAGGGGGTATGGGAGAAGAGATGGGAGAGAGCAGATTGGTTGAGGGGATAGCCTGTATGACTGTTATTTTGGGGTGGTGGGTAGGGGAAAAATGGGGGGAAAATTGTAACTCAAAATCTGATGGAAATGAATGATATAAACCAGAAGTTAATTTAAAAAAAAAAAAAAAGGAGCAGCAGCCTGGTGGCTTTGCTCCTCTCTTGCTGGTAGGTTTCTAAGGGAGAAAGAGCCTGGTGGCTTCTATCCTTACTTTTGTTCCCTTTCCAGCAGTCTGCAGAGCAGTCAGGAGCCTTGTGACTCTGCTCCTACTTTTCCTCTCTCTATCTAGTGACCTGAGATGTGTGGGCCCACATCTAGCATGGGTCACTGACCTGGGTCTGCTCAGAGATAAACTGAGTCAAATAGCAGAGGCCTAGCTTTTCTGTCTCACTCCCTCAAGCCCTGAATCCAGGCAGTCCTCCCTGGGCCTAGAAGAGACAATCCAGTTCCTTCCTCTTAATGGAATATTTGTGTGCCTTATATTTGTAGGAAAATTGTGAAGGAATATATTATATTGTTGTGATATATAGGCATCATAATGATAGATTAACATGTCTGTGGACCATACTTTAAAAGCTCAATTTTTACTAGATTAGGATGTTCATTGTTGAGCTCTGAATTCTCCTATTGTCCGTATTCTGATAATCCCCGTTAAATATTTCTCTCTTTAGAGAAAAAAGTATCCAGGAGAGAAGTGATGAAAGGCCTAAACTAGGATAGAGGCTATATGAGTAGAGCGGAGACAAATACAAGAAGCAGTAGGATTGTTGATTTAAAGCTGGAAGAGGTCTTCTAAGGCACTGAGACCAACCTCATTTTACAGATGGAGGTAGGATGGGCAAGTCTTGACAACTGGCTCGATATAGCTGCCAAGGGAGATAAAAGCAAAGATGACTCCAAAGTTCTGAACTTGAGAGAATAGAAGAGGGGTGCAATAAGAAGAAATAGGGAAGTTTGAAGGATGGATGGAATTTGGGGAAAATATTATCTAGTGAGTTCTGTTTTGGATATGGTAAATTTCAGAAGCCTATGGATATGTCCAGAAGAAAGTTGGCTAGATACACAGATCTGGGAAGTATTTACCTAGAAATAATAATTGAATGGCACCTGATAGTATTGTTGAGGTAGAATGTAGAGAGCAAAGCAGACCCAGAGTCAATCTACAGTAAATGTTGATGAAGTGCTTTATTATGTGTTAAGTGCTAAAGATAAAAGAAAAGGCAATAACAAATGGGTATCATAGGCCAGTGGGCCTTGGATACCCAACATCCATTGGAGCTGAGAAAGTCCACTGGAGCTGAGAAAGTCCACTGGCGATCCAGGAGACCTGTTCAGGGACAGAGGCAGTTGTCTGAACTGTGACCAAGGCGGCAGACAAAGGCAAAGGATCATAATCAGCTGAAGGAAGAAGGGGAAACTAAAAGGCATAAAAGTGGTCACCAAAACCTGGAGTTTTTGCTGCAGTCTTCATGGGCATTGCACATAGACATTGGGTCAGAGGAGGAGTAGTGAGCCTGGTTTTTGCAGATGGCAAGGTCTGAAAGGAACAAAACTGCTTCTAGCAGGGAGGAAGCATAATCAGTATGACCACATTACAGTTTAGTTTCAGGACAAACTTCAACAGAATCATATCTGAATTTACACATTCACCAGTGGTAACAATCAAAACCTCAATTTTCCCAAAGACTTAGCTATTGGCACCTCAAATTTTAGAGCCTACTGCTTTCATTTAATTCATTTTAAAAGATTCATAGTGGCAGTCTCACATTCCCATCCCCCTCTTTTTGGAACTTATCAGTCTCTAAGGATTAGGACATGCCCTTCTAATGGGCCTTCAAGGACAGAATTTTAGTGTGCTATACTTGACTAATTTCACGCTGCAGATGTATTTCTATATTTTCTATGTCATACCACATAAAGTTTTTTATATCCTTATCTCAGTGCAATAAAAAAATCTTCTTAAACCTCTTTCCAAGACTTCAAACCTTTGACTTTCAAGCCCTCTGTTCCTACTGTGTAAGTCAAAAATCTGACCTTCTTTCTACCCATTCTTCTCTCATTCCTACTTGCTTAAACTTCCAATTTTTTTTTCCAGTGGACTTTGATTAGAAGCTTACCAGCTTTGAAACTAACCTTTCACTTTATTCTCCAATTCCTCAAATTTCTTTACCTTCACTACTTTCTTAAGTCTATCTCATTTTCTTTCTCAATTCCATTCTAGTCTAATATTCCACTAATCTCTCACATATAAAATCAATTAACTGCTACACTCTGGAGTTGTATAGTCTATTTTAATTTAGATGCATTTGCTATTAGTTTACCTAAACAATTAAATTCTGTTTTCCAACTAACTTCAGCTCTGCTTTTTCTCTAGTAGGTAAACCCATCTTCTACTAGAACAATATGCATGCTGTTCTCCAGAAAGGGGAGAGAAGTGTGTGGGGTTTGTACTTAATCTTGATCCTGGCTACAAACCTCCAAAAATCCATTAAGATGTCTTAGCAATTATAAAAAAAAAAAATCTTTAAACCATAATTTGGAAATTTAAAGATATTATCCCTCAGTTACAATTTACTTTATAATGCCATAAATTTCTACAAACCAGGGAAAAGATTTTCTTCCTTTTTTTTTGTCTGTCTTTATCTCTGCGATCTCCAATCTGACCAAGGAGGCAGAGAGGAAAAAAGAATCATACTGTTTTCTTCCTCATCTCTCACTAAAAGTTTAATAAAGAGTGAGAATAAGTCCCTCCTTAATATTACTGATAGCTGGGAGAGTTGTTTTGAGACTTCAGTCAGTCTTTCCCACCCTTCTAAACTTCCTTTCTAGGCTGTCCCATAAAGAGGTTTTTTTTTTTTTAATATGTGAAGAAATATGTTTCCCTTCAAAGTTCTCCAAAGATTTTGTGTGTGCTAGAGAACTTCTGAAGGGAAAGTATCATCAGGTCTGCCTCACTGCCTGCCAAATACAGGCTTTCCTCATGAACCGAGGGTCATCCTAAGTAAATGAATGTAAAATTTGGGCAACCGGTGGTGTGGGAACAGAAGGGGATTACTGGGGTGGGGGTGGGGGACAAGGGGTCCAATAAGTCATCTGGAATGGGAGTTTGGTGGTAGATTTTGATGATAGGGCTGGATAAATAAGAAGGGGGTTTCCTGAAACTTTTCTGAGCAAATCCAGAGATCAAAGAGGAGGAGGAGTGTTTGCTTCAAGGACTTGAATACTGAAGCCTTTTCTTATTATCATCTCTAGAGGAGATGATGGGATTATTATTTTTCTTGGTGGCCTCCTCATGCCACAAGAAATAACCATTCATTTATTTGAGGTGTTTATCCTCAATTGCCATGCCTAAGGTGACCAATTTGGTTAGGTCAAATGACCCTTCCTTGGGAAATTGCAAGACCAGATCATCCCAAGTATAAAAATGTCATTTAGACAGCTATCTGGTAACTTGTGTACCGTATAATTTAAACATTTTAGCTGGGGGCATCCCCTGGGCTGGCTTAGATTGGTTTGAACTCTTTTTATAACACTAGACAGACTGTACACAGAAACAAGACAGATAAGATACAGACATAGTTTCCAGGGTTGCCTTGTAGTCAAGGCAGCAGAGCTTACTACCCTGATTGGGTAGAGATTTCACAGAATATCAGGGACATTATTGCTAATCCTTTCCCTGGGTGCCTGTCCAATGGGTCCCCGGGGTTTGACTGTGTCCTTCAATCCTTGATTTCCACTGAGGCTCAGTCAAATTTATCAAGTGGATGTGGCTACCTAGTTATAGACCCCATCCTTGACTTATAAATCCAAATGAAGCTGAGGGAACCCTAACAGAAAGTCCTTTCTGGCATTCTACAGCATTCCAGTTGGTAGCCCTTGCTATCAAAACTGCTATCCCAGAGTCACGCTCAAGATAACTTTGGGACAGCTGCTACAAATCATAGTGCCAGGATGGCAGGACAAATGGCTAGTTTATGCCTAAGGAATATTAATGGTAGGATTAGAGATTCACAGTACAAGGGAAGATGGACTCAAAACACCCTCAGAGAATTTGAAGAAACTGGAATCAGACACAAAGCAGACAGAGAAATGAATACTTGTTGAAGAAGTCAATTAATGAAATGACTAAACCTCTTCTTCAGCTGATCAGGTTGAGGAGACTATCATTCATGGATCAGGCTGACTAGGTCAGTTCTAATTTGCCCAAGCAGGAATCTCATCGGCTCAAAGAAAATCAAATAGAAATAAATTCAATTCACCCAGTTCCTCATTCCTGTCATGCATGTAGGTGATTTTCAGTCCTTCTGGGTCCTTGTTCACAACTCCAAAATGATCCAGTGGCTCTGTCTGCTTGAATCTCACTGCCGCCACCAATTATGGGTAGAGCAAGAATAGACCCCACAGTGTCAAAATTGTTTTGAGTTTGTTGAGTTTACCAGCAAGGGAGCCCTACCTACATGGGCAGAGACCATCCAAAGGACCAAAAAGACAAAAGTTATATGTGCTTAAACCATAAAGGAGAGGGAAAGCTTCAGGCAAAAGGAGACTGGAAGGGGATGTTGCCAGAGCTAGATGATTAGAGAAGATATCTAGGGACCAAGCTGATTCCTGAAATCAGGGAATCTTTGAAGTCTTCCTGAACAGATTTTATAATACAGGATGTCCTTGTGGAAGGGTCATTGGGATGGGAAGCTTGGAAAGAAGGTCATTTAATTGGTGAACTAATGCTTAACACAAAATGGGGAAGTTGTGCCCAGTTTTTTAAGATGGAGAGAGTTGTGCTTAGTTTGTGATCCACAGAATTCACAATGGAAGAAGAAATATCAGTAATTAGATACATACAAGATGGATACAGAGTAGATAGGAATTGCTATCAGAGGGGAAGGCACTAGCAGCTCAGGAGACTAGAAAAGGCCTCCTTAGGAATGCCCATAGCTAGTTGGTAGAAGGAGAATGATCCAACAAAGAAGACTGAGAAAAGCAGATTGGAGACAGATTGGAGGAGAACCAAGAGAGAGCAATGTCACAGAAGATAAGAGAAGAGAGTATCTAGAAGAAGAGCCTAGCCAGTAGTGTCAAATAGAGAGGTCAAGAAGGATTAGAACTGGGGAATGTCTGAAAAAGTTGTGCTATATGAATGTAATAGAATACTATTGTGCTATAAGAAATGATGAGCAGGCAGACTTCAGAAAAACTTGGAAGGACTTATATGAACTGATGCTGAATGAAGTGAGCAGAGGTAGGAGAACATTGTACAGAGTAAGAGCCACATTGTAGAATGACCAACTTTGATAGACTTAGCTCTTCTCAGCAATGCAAGGTTATAAGACAACTCCAAAAGACTCATGATGGAAAATGCTCTCTACATGCAGAAAAAAGAACTATAGAGTCTGAATGCAAATCAAAGCATATTATTTGTTCTCTCTTTTTTTGTTTGTTTCTTTTTTATTATGTTTCCTTCCATTGGTTCTAATTCTTCTTTACAACATGACTAATGGGAAAATATAGGAATGCATATGTAGAGCCTATATCAGATTGCACACTATCTTGAGGAGAGGGAGAAAATTTAGAACTCAAAACCTTATGGAAATGAATGTTGAAAACTAAAAATAAATTAATCAATTAAAAAAGGATAAGAACTGATAAAAAGTCATTGGATTGAATAATTAAGGGATTATTGGTAACTTTAGAGAGAGCAGTTTCAGTTGAGCAGCAGTGATAAGAAGCCATATTGCAAGAGATTGAGAAGTGAGTGGGAGGAGAGGCAAAGAATTTAGACAGCCCTTTCTAGAACTTTGGCTGTGAAAGAAGGAAGAGATAAGATACAAGACAATTTCTGCAGGGGATGTTAAGGCACAGATAGCATGATCATGTGTGTAAGCATCAGAGAAGAAAGCCAGTGGATGAGGAAAGATTGAAGATGAGAGAAAGAAAAGGAATGATCCAGGGGGTAAATTATAGTAGGAGGATGAAAGAGATGGAGTTAGGGGCACAAATGGAAGGGTTAGTGTTGCGCAGGGGAAGGCCTTTCCCTTTAGAGACTAGAGCAAAAGAGGAGAGAGTAAGGGATGATCAAGTCTGCTTCCAGGTCTAAATCTATGATTCTAAGGGACCTGGAGATTTGTGTTGTGCCCTGACATCCTCTCCCCATCATAGACTTTTTGTGTGATTCTGGACAGGTCTCTGTCTCTTTTGGTCCTTCATAAGGACCAAAAGGTAAGGTTGTTTCTATTATAGGTCTAAGATTCTTTGATTCTGGAGAGTTGGCAAGGGAGAAAAGAAAGACAGAGACAAAAACAGAAAGCCACTAGTTGTTCAGAGTCATGGAGTATCAAAATATTAGAATTGGAAGTGAGCACAGAAGCCATCCAGCCTAAATTGCATCTGAAGAATTCTCTTTACATCATATCCAACAAGAAATCAATTAGCCTTTTTTTCCTGAATACCTCCAATAAATATGTATGAATCGGGTGGTCTTATTCTCTTTGCTTTTCTAGAGGAGAATACTCTGGCAAAAATGAGTCAATATGTTTATTGTTGCTATTGTTGTTGTTCATTTGTGTCCAATTCTTCATGGCCTATGGACTATGGCATGCCAGGTCCTTATATTCTCCACTCTCTCTCCAAGTTCATTAACAAAGCAGACTGGCCAACCTCTGGCCCCAAGCTCTTTCTTTCCTATCTGGCAGGAACCAAAGACTTCCTTGGAGAAGGGTGGGAGGAGATCTTAGAAATATCTATTCTTGTCTCCCTGTAAGCCACAACATCAATCCACATACTAAATAACAGTATTATTAAAAATTTTTAATTTGGTCATTTGGTCATTTGGTCATTTCAGTTGTGTCCAACTCTTTGTGATGGATTTTTCTTTCTTCTTTTTTTTTTTTGGAGGGGGGAAAGCAGGGCAATTGGGGTTAAGTGACTTGCCCAAGGAAACATGGCTAGTAAGTGTTAAGTGTCTGAGGTTATAGAACAGCTCTCATAGTTATAGATTGTCTCTGCTTTTTAGTATGCTGTCCAGATTTGCTGTAGCTTTCCTAATATGGAGCAAGCATAGCTGTAGTCATCATCTGCAGTGATCTTTGAGTTCAAGAGCACCAGATCATTTTGCTGTTTCCATGTCTTCTCCATCTATTTGCCAGGAAGTGATGGGACCAGTTGTCAAGCTCTTAGTTTTTCTATTTTTTATGTTAAGTTTGAAGCCATCTTGTTTCACCCTCATCAAGAGGCTTCTTAATTCCTCTTCACTTCCTGCCATCAGAGTGATAGCATCTGCATGTCTAGGATTGTTGGTATTTCTCCCGGCAACATTAACTCCAGCTTTTGAGTTATCCATCCTAGCATTTCGCATGATGTACTCTGCATATAAGTTAAATAAATAGAGTGCCAATATACAGCCTTGTCCTACTGCTTTTCCATTCTTAAACCAACCCATTGTTCCACTTGGGGTTCTAACTATTGGTTCTTGGCCTGCATACAGGTTTCTCAGGAGACGAGCAAAATGATCTGGTACTCCCATCTCTTTGAGGACTTGCTACATTTTGTTGTGATCCACACAGTCAAAGGCTTTAGTGTAGTCAATAAAGCAGAAGTAGATGTTTTTCTGGAACTCCCTTCCTTTCTCCATAATTTAGCAAATGTTGGCAATTCAATCTCTAGTTCCTTTGCCTCATATTAGAATATGTATAGAATGGAGGTCACCCAAATCTCTTAAACCCTTTGCTTCACACTTCCTAAAGTTTTCCAATCTTCTCATCTTGTTATTGTAACTGGAACTTTAAAATACCTGGGGAGCTAGGTGCCATAGTGGTTAGAGTGCTAGGTCTGGAGTTAGGAAGACTCATCTTCCTGAGTTCAAATTTGGCCTCAGAAATTTACTAGCTATGTGACCCTAAGAAAGTCACTTAACCCTGTTTGCCTCAGTTTCCTGGAGAATAAAATGGCAAACTACTCCAGTATCTTTGTCAAGAAAACTCCAAATGTGGTCACAAAGAATTGGATATAACTGAAATGACCAAATGACAAATTTTTAAATAATACTGTTGTTTAGTATGTGGATTCATGTTGTAGTTCACAGGGAGACAAGAATAGATATTTCTAAGATCTCCTTCCCCCTTCTCCAAGGTAGAATTTGGTTCCTGCCAGTTAGGAAGGAAAGAACTTGGGGCCAGAGGCTGACCACTCTGCTTTCCTCAGAGAGAGAAGATACCAGACTAAAGTTATATCTATCTGTTCTCTTAAACACTGTTAGTCTATGGGAAGTAGATTTTAGGTTCAAGTTGCAGTACTGATTGCTATTCCTTAATGGAAAAGGATGACCCCAAGCAATATATCTAGGACTTGACTTCTTTCCCACCATATGCCAGTTCCTCAATAAATACAATGAACAATGACAGAGTAGCAAATAACTCATTTATACAAGTTGATAGCAAAAACAGAAACCAGAGAACGTGTACACAGGAGAATATGTATCAGATAAAAGAAAGTGAATGAGCTCTCCCATTGGGAGTAAGATAACTCACCTCAATTGGGAGTTTCAGATTTCACCCAAGGGGAAAATTCCTTGAGTCTCTTGTGTACCAGGCTAGGGATAGGAACATGATAAAAGATTGCCAGCTTCCCTGCATATTGGCTTCTTTCCAGAATGTTTCTTTCCCTTCAGGACTTGAAGAGAAGATGGAAGCCAGAAAAAGTCAGGTTCTTACTTCTCTCTAATTCTTACCATTTCAACCTGCTCCATATTTAGGTACAGGGCATTGAATACTCAATCTCCACTAATGAGGAGGCAGTCCTATACAACTGACCCTTCAAATAATTACTTGTGAAAATTCTTAAAATATTCTCATCTAGAAAAGCAGAGAGAGTGTGATAGAGTCACCTATTTCATAAGGTCATTTATTGAAAACCCTCAGGAAACATCTAGATGATTCCTCATTGAATATGATGAGACAGTTGCATTAGTTCCAGATCTATAATTCTATGACTTCCTGATGACTTAGGGTTCTCTGTGTTCTTTCTTTAAAAAAAATACAGTATTTTATTTTTTCCAATTACAGGTAAAGACAATCTTTAACATTCATTTTAATAAAATTTTGAGTTCCAAATTTTTCCCCTCCCTCCCCATCCCCTAACTAAAATAGAAAACAATTTTATGTAGGTTATATATGTGCAATCATGTAAAACATATTTCAATATTAGTCATGTTGTGAAAGAAGTACAAAAGTAAAGAACAAAAGAAAAAAACACACAGAAAATGAAGAAAATGAAAATAGTATGCTTTGATCTGCATTCAGACTCCATCAGTTCTTTTCTGGATGTGGATAGCATTTTCCATCATGAGTCCTTTGGAACTGCTTTGTGTTGCATTGTATTGCTGAGAAGAGCTGAATCATTTATAGCTGATCATCACACAGTATTACTGTTGCTGTGTACAATGTTCTCCTGGTTCTGCTCAATTCACTTTGTATTAGTTCATACTTTTCCAGGTTTTTCTGAAATCATTCTGCTCATTATTTTTTTTAAGCAATTTTTTTAAGCAATTAAGTAACTTGCTCAAGGTTACATGGCTAGTCATTATTTATGTGTGGGTGCTCATTTTCTGAGGCCGGATTTGATCTCGGGTCATCCCAACTCTGAGGCCGGCGCTCTTACTCACTGCGCCACCTAGCCGCCCCTTTTAGGGCAATTGGGGTTAAGTAACTTGCCCAAGGTCACACGGCTAGGTTTTCTTGTTTGTGTGGGTTAAGTGTCTGAGGCCGGATCCAAACTCAGGTCCTTCTGACTCCAGGGCCGGCGCTCTACTCACTGCGCCACCTAGCCGCCCCAAAGATAAGTTTTTTTTTTTGCCTTTTTTGGAGGGCAATTGGGGTTAAGTAACTTGCCCAAGGTCACACTGCTCATTATTTTTTATAGGACATTAGTATTCCGTTGCAGTCATATACTACAACTTATTTATTCTCCAATTGTTAGGCATTCCCTCAATTTCCACTTTTTTTTCCACCACAAAAAGAGTGACTATAAATATTTTTTACATGTAGGTCCTTTCCCCTTTTGTATAATATCTTGGAATACTGTAATGTTTATGGGATATAAGCTCTTCCCCACCCACTAATAGGTCTCATGTGGAGCCCATTAAGAGAAACTTGCTTAGGGGTAGCTTGATCGTAGGAAGGCTTTCACATCTCTTGTTACTTTCTAATTAGGCACTGTGTCACAAGGGTTGTGATACCGTCTGACTCTGAGAAGTGTATATATAGTCTGAGTTGGTATTTTGCTTCGGGGGCTTGCTTATGAGAAGGATCTTGTCATTCCCTGGTTGAGATTCTGAATGACCAGTATGTTTAGAGCTCCCCCAACTGTTCAGATGTAAAGGCTCTCTCAATCCAGGGATGTATGTAAAGTGTGTAGTTTATTCAGGCAGTCAGAACCATGTCTGTTGGGCTTTGTTTCTTTGCTTGTATTTCCTCTGTATTTTCTGTTTGTATTTTCTCTGAAGTTGAGGGTGCTGACTTTTGCCCTGAACTAGTGAATATAATTTAAAAAGATTGTTGACCCCTTAAAACAGCTATCTTTCCTAGTAAAGCAGATCTAAGAACCTGTGCTAGCAGCCATCTTAGGTATGCCAGTGTGGTTGCCACTATAGACACAGACTTAGCAGTGGTATTGCTGGATCAAAGTTTGATTGCTCTTTGGACCTAATCCCAAACTGTTCTCCAGAATGATTGGATCAGTTCACAACTCCACTAAGAGTTCATTAGTGAGTGTCCTAATTTTCCCACATCCTCTTCAGCATTTACCATTTTCCTTTTCTGCCATATTAGCCAATCTGATAGGTGTGAGGTGGTACCTCAGAGTTGTTTTAATTTGCATTTCTCTAATCAATAGTAATTTAAAGCATTTTTATATGACTTATAGTTTTGATTTCTTTATCTGAAAACGGTTTGTTTATATCCTTTCACCATTTCTCAATTGGTAAATGACTTGTATTCTTATAAATTTGGCTCAGTTCTCTCTATATTTGAGAAATGAGGCCTTTATCAGAGACACTTGCTGTAAAAATTATTTCCCAGCTTTCTGTTTTTCTTCAAATTTTGTTAGTTTTGTTTGTGCAAAACTTTTAAAAAATTTAATAGAATTAAAAATTATCTATTTAACATCTCATAATGCTGTCTCTTATTTGGTTAAAAGTTCTTCCCTTTTCCATAGATTTGACAGATAATCTATTCCTTGCTCTCCCAATTTGCTTATAGTATCACTCTTTATGTTTAATTAATGTACCCTTTTGACCTTATCTTGATATATGTTGATCTAACCTAGCTCCTGCCATACTGTTTTCCAGTTTTCCCACCAGTTTTTGTCAAATAGTGAGTTCTTAGTGCAGAAGATGGCATCTTTGGGTTTATCAAATACTAGATTACTGTAATCATGTACTACTATGTCTTGTGTCTATTCCACTGATCCACTACTCTATTTCTTAGCCAAATGGTTTTGTTGATTGCCACTTTATAACACAGTTTGAGGTCTGGTATGGCTAGGCTATCTTCCTTTTCATTTTTTTTCCATTATTTCCCTTGGTATTCTTGACCTTTATTATTCTTTTCTAGTGCTATAAAAAGGGTTTTTTTTTTTTGGTAGTTTGATTGGTATGGAACTGAATAAGTAAATTAATTTAGGTAGAATTGTCATTTTTATTATAGTGACTTGGTCTGCCCATGAGCAATTGATATTTTTCTAATTGTTTACATCTGACTTTATTTGTGTGAAAATCGTTTTGTATTGTGTTCATGTATTTTCTGGGTTTATCTTTGCAGGTAGATTCCCGTGTAATTTATATTGTCTACAGTTATTTTAAGTGGAATTTCTTTGTCTTTTGCCGCTGGGCTTTGTTGGTAATATGTAGAAATGTTGATGACTTATGTGGGTTTATTTTATATCCTGACACTTTCTTAAAATTATTAATTATTTGAAGTAGTTTTATTAGTTGATTCTCTAGGATTCTCTAAGTATACTATCATATCATCTGCAAAGAGTGTTGATTTGGTTTCCTCATTGCCTGATCTAATTCCTTCAATTTCTTTTTCTTCTCTTATTGCTATAGCTAACATTTCTAGTACAATACTGAATAACAGTGGTGATAATGGGCATCCTTGTTTTACCCCTCATCTTATTGGGAATGCTTCTAGCTTTCTACTATAGATAATGCTTGCTGATGGTTTTAAATAGATAGTACTTATCATTTTAAGGGAACTTATTCCTATTTATTCCTATGTTCCCTAGTGTTTTTAATAGGAATGGGTGTTATATTTTGTCACAAACTTTTTCTGCATCTATTGAGATAATCATATGATTTCTGTTGGTTTTGTTACTGATATGGTCAATTATGCTGATATTTTGCCTAATATTGAACCAGTTCTGCATTTCTGGAATAAATCCCATGTGGTCATAGTGTATAATTCTTTTGATATATTGCTATAGTCTCTTTGCTAGTATCTTATTTAAAATTTTTGCATCAATATTCATTAGGAAAATTGGTCTATAGTTTTCTTTCTCTGTTTTGACTCTTCTGGTATCATGGTATCAGAACCATGTTTGTGTCACAAAAGGAATTTGGTAGGACTCTTGCCTCCATGTTCTCTTGTAAACATCTTAGTTCTACACTAGCCCAGAAATCCTTCTTGTCCATGACCTCTTTATAGCAAAATCAGGAGTATAGACTGAATAGCTTGCTCCCTAAGTGGGTGAGGACTAGGGATCTAGACGCCAAGGTCCCTGACAGATTAGAGATTATGAGGCCCTCATACGTCTTCATACCATCCAGTCTCTTTCTGTGTAGGAGGAGAGAACCATTTCTTTCAGAAGGCCCTGAGACAGTCAGGTCAATCCATAGATGTTCTTCCCCAGGGCCTCAAGAGAGATTTCTGACCCTAGAGTTGACCTAAAGCAGTCTCATTTTTTAGAGTTTGACACAGTAAGCTGGGATGGGAGACTTGAGCCCCTAAAGGTAGGGAATGGCGGTGGAGTTTGTTTCCAGACTGTACTACCACCTTCTACCAGTTCCTTTGGAACTTCTGCCTTGTGTACCATAGATCCAGCCAATTGACTGGGACCCCCTGATAAGTAGCATACCCTGTGTTTTTTGCAAAGACAAAAAAGATAAGAGAACCTCAAATATAGACTTAGAGAGACAAAGAACCAGGGAGATACAAAAGTAAAATCCAAATCAATTCAACAAACATTTATTAAGTGCCCACAATGTACCTTGAAATTCACTGTGTTAACCTTAGGGTATACAAAGACAAAAAGGAATAGACCCTTCCCTCAAGGGCCCTCTGAGTTCTGGGCTTCAATAGGCTGAGTCCAATCTTGGGGCCTTCTCCCAAATAAGTCAATATGTCTTTTGATTCATATACTCCTGCCCTATGTTTTACTATAGTGGAAGTTCCTACAAATTTAAGTATAGGATTCCCAGTTCCTATATAATCACTCAAGGTAACAAGTGTATATTGGAAAGAATATAGCTATTTTCCCACTCCAATCATTCAAAAAGCATTTATTAAGTGCTTACTATGTGCCAGACATTATGCTAAGTGATGGGGGTAATAGATCCTACCTTGAAGCTCACAATCTAGTGGGAGGTGGTATATAAATAAGTACATTCTGTCTGTCTGTCTATCTATGTGTCTATCATTTATCATCTGTCTACCTAGGGAATAAGAATGGGAGGTAATCTCAACAAGGAAGGTATTAGTAGCAGGGAGGAACTGGGAAAGACCTGCAAAAGGTGGAATTTGACCTGAGTCTTCAAAGGAAACTAGGAAAATTAAAAGATGGTGCTAAAGAGAGAGATGATTTCAAAGCATGAGGGATATTCAGTGAAAAGACATGGAGACTCAAGATGGAGAACTGTGTTTGAGGAGTAGCAAGTAAACTAATTTAGTAGTTTTGTAGGGTTAGTGGAATGATCTGTTTCCTCCAGAATGAATTAATCTTACAGATTAGAAAGATAGGATGAGTCTAGGTTTTTAAGAGTTTTAGTTGACAGAGGACTTTATATTTGATACTAGAGGTAATAGGGAACCCCTATAGTTAAGAGCCAACTAGGTAGCATAGTGGATAGACACTGGACCTGGAATTATGAAAACCTTAAGTTTAAATCCAGCCTCAGACACTTGGTAGATGTGTAACCTTGGGCAAGTCACTTAACCTTTTTCTGCCTCAGTTTCCCTATCTGTAAAATGGGAATAATAAGACCTGCCTACAAAATGAGATTATTTGTTGAATTTTTTGCAAATCTTAAAATATAGTATAAATGCTGACTAGTACTATCATTATTGTGTAGATAGATATCATTGAGTATATGTATAGACAGATAAAATATTTACTAAGCACTTACTATGTTCCAGGTCCTGTGCTAAACACTTGGGATAGAAATGCAAGCTAGGACAGTGTCTACCCTCAGTGAGTATCTTAACATTTTGCATTCTAACAGAAGACAATACATAAAGAGGTTTTGGAAAGAGAAGATACATTTGTGGTTGCATGGTCTGGTGATAGTGTGGGAATGAGGTGAAGTCTTGGATCCTGGCAAGATAAGGTAAAAAGTCACCTATTAGAAGCCAGGATGGTTCCAGGTGTGGAGTTCAATTTTCTAATGGGGAGGAGGTGTGAATGAAGGCTAATGTGGAGTTGGTTGAGTCTGAAGCTGACCAAGGGTGATGTAGTTAGATCTATGGTTTAGGAAAAATCACTTTGGCAGCTGAGCATTCAGAAGATACAAAGGACTCACAGGAGCCCATAAATATACACAGTAGACATATAAAGGAGGTGAGAAGCTGCCTGTTTTCTGGGAAAGAAAACATTTTGTCGTCAAACTGATCTTTTGTCTTTTGTTCTTTTAATTTGGCTTTCTACCTCCCCACTCACTTCCCTCAAGTTGGCGAAGCAGGTTGTTACTGAATGTGAGTGCCTTCCCTTTGCTGGGCCTTAATTAGCTGAAGAGGATCTTTGAGTCCCATGAGGGATCTGAGGTTCTGTGACTGAGGCTTTTGTTTCCTTCTCTATAAAATGAAGGATTCTCCAAGCCTTCTTCTGGTTCTGAGATGTTATCATGGATTTATTGTATGACCCTGGCTGATGATTTCTGGGTAGAAGCTTTAGACACTTACTAGATTTGTGACACTGGGTAAATCACTTAATGTCTCTATGCCTCAGTTTCCTCATCTGTAAAATGAGATTACATTTGATATTTGTTAAGGTCCCTTCAGCTCTAAATTTATAACCCTATGAATAAGGTTATTGCTTCCCAAACTGGCTTCCAAGAATTCTGCAGTGCAATGCCCATCTGGAACATTCTCCATTTGTGTCTACCTCCAGAATTTCTTCTCCTCAGAGGTGGTGGTAGAAGCTCCAGTGGGTTTTAGGGCCATGTTAGTTTAGTATAAACTCCTAGACTACCATAGTTGATCTCTAGGTTTCCTTCTTCAGATCTGCCATGGTATAATTCTATGTAATTAACTCCATTGTATAGATCCAGTCCTGGGTGATTTGCAGAGGGTGGGATGAAGTAGGTCATTAAGTTGAGGCCTCTGTCCTAAGTCATGGATAGATGGCCAGGATAGGAGAAATGATTCTCCACTATCCCCCAAACCCTACCTCCATGGAACATTGATCTAGACCATAGTCAGACTCTGGGGTGAGGGTATGAAAAAAGAACTATGTTCAGTTCTTGAGCAAAGGTGACAGGTCAGCTGGGATCCCTACCCATTCAGGCAGGAAGGCAGCCTCAGGCTTGAAGATTTTGAGGAAGGGTGAGTCTGGAAGGGTGTAGTTGGCCAAATAGATTGTCTCACCACCTGCCAGGTAGGCAGCCCAGATGCCAAAGGTGCCAATCGTCATGATGGTGTGGTTGCATTGGAGAAGCAGAGCGAAATCCTTCTCTGGAGAGCTCTCTATCCCATTCCCTGCAAATATCACATCTCCCTTTGTGGTGTCAATGTTGTCCCGGCACCAGGCCATCCCATTGCTGGTGACCACAAAGAGAACATTGCTATAACGGTCTCTGAACCAATTCATTGCCTGTTCTAAGTAGCCCTTATCTGCCACCACACCTTTCCAGGTCTTGGGCATGACATGAACATAGTCACCTCGGCGGACATGGACCCCCACAAAGGTGGCTGGGTTTTTCTGTATCCCCCATAGGTAGGCCTGAGCCTCCTTTTTGATATGGTCATGCAGGGAAAATTCACGACGAATTTCATCTCGGAGGTGGTGGTAGAAAGTCCAGGAACAGGGGTAGCCAATGAAACGGACATAGGTTTTATCAATATGGCGATATTCCTCTGACATCCAGTCATGTAGGGGGTAGTTATGCCAAGATATGTGCTTGGCTACACTGGTTGGGAGAACAGGAAGAGTGATGCGGAATATGGGAGCGAGGTAACGGTGCATCTCAGGGGAGATGTAGGCCCGATGTCCATTGAGTTTCGCCAATGCATAGAGAGTAGCATACTCACCCATCTGGTTTCCTAGACGGCCAATAGAATTCACAGTCCAGATGTCCTCAGGGTGGGAGGTCACAAGGGTTGAGGTCTCAAAGGCTGATTTCTGTTTCCATGATTTGGACATCTTTGAGAGTCGAAGTTGAAGGTGGAAGACTGTTGAGGTCACAAAAATGAAGAGGAGGAAGTGGAGAGTTGGGAGGGAGAAGAACATCAAGGGGCCTGACATGACTGAGGGGAGGAAAGAAAAAGGGAAAAGAATTAGTAAAATCATTTGAAGTTGGAGAGAGCTGGATATCTAGGTAACTGGGAATGATGAAGGTAGACATTTGGGTCTCCTGGGACCGTATGGAGCTATATTTCCGGGGCATAGATGGTGCGATGGCCAGAGCACTGGGCCTGAAGTCAGGAAGACCTGAGTCCAAATACAGCCTCAGCTACTGACTAGTTGTGTGATCCTAAGCAAATCATTTAACCTCTGTTTGTCTCAGTTTCCTCATCTGTAAAATGAGAATAATAATGGGACCTACCTTCTTAGGGTAGTTGTGAGGATCAAATAAGGTAACACCTTTATTTATTTTATCCTACTTTTTTTGAGTTTTAAAATTTATTTTAAACTTAAATACAAACCATTGCCATATATATAGCAGAACATAGGAGAGGATTCAACATAAAACAATAAATTTCCATTACAAGAAAACCTACATAATAAATATTACACATTGTTTCCAAAGCTGTCCAGCTTTTCTTTGCCTCCATGCAAGTTTTCTTTTCTTCTCCGCTGTGCATTTTTACTTTATTTTTCCCCTCCCTCCCCCTATCCCAACAAAAGCTACAATTAAGCATGGGGACATATGAATATATTCACACATATATATATATATGCATTTATATACACACACACATATATATACACAGATATCTATAAACATACACATATACACTCATACACATATATGTAAGACTATACTATGCTTATTTCCACTTGTCATCTTTTTCTTTGAAGGAAGATAGCATCTTCTTCATAGGTCCAAGTCTTTCCTTGTTTTTTCTAAATCAACCAGCTCATCATTTCCTACACCACAGAAATATTCCAACCTAATCGCATTCTATCTAAGAGATTGTTTATGAAAGTTCCCCCCCAATTTTCTGCATTCCTCCTATTCTTGGCTACATAGGTTTTATTTATACCAGAAAATTTTAATACACTTCAACAATGCTCTCATGTTATACTATAAAGTGTGATAATACCAAATCTGCTTCCTTTACATCTTTTCCCCCCTATTTTCTTTGAAGTTCCTGACCTTTTGTTCTTCCAAATAAACTTTTTTCTTTTTTTCTAACTAAGGTAATTTTTTTTAGTGATTTAATTGATAGCATTACATAAATAGATTTGTTAGGTAAATTTGTAATTTTAAATTATAATAACTTTGCCTACCCCATGAACAATAAATATAACTTCAATTATTTAGATTTGACTTTATTTGTATAGAAAGTCTTTTATGTTTATGGTCACAGAGTTCCTGTGTCTATTTTGGCAGTTATACTCTCAGGTATTTTATACTAGTTATTTTAAATGGTCTAAAACAATACTGAATAACATGACTGACACATAATATAGTTTTCCTATTTTTCTCTTTTGATTAAATCTATTTTAGCTTTACTTTGTTCAAGATCATGATTACTACCCCTGCTTATTTTTTTTTACATAATAAATGCTATTTCAGACCTTTCTGTTTGTGTGTATCTCTCATTTTTATGGCATTTCCTGAAAGCAATATATTGTGGAATTCAAAATTTAATCTGCTATCAGTTTCCATTTTATGGATAAATTCATGCTATTCACATTCTAATTACTTGTGTATTTTCCTCCTTCCTCTTTTCACAAACTCTCCTGCTCCTCTTATTCCTATCCCTCCTTGCTCTTCTGCTTTGCTTCTACCTGCTACCTTGCCCTATTATATTCCTTAACCTACCCACTCCTCCAAGAGTCCCTCCCTTATCTTCTCCCCCCGAACCTATCCCCTTGCCCCCTTATTTCTTTCTGAATTTAGAAGACTTTTATACCCTTCTAGATGTATACATTGTTCCCTCTTTAACCCTTTCCTGATAAGAGTAAGATTTCAATACTACTCACCCTCCCCCTTACTAGCTTTCTGTATCAATTTGTCCTTTATGCCTCATTCTATCTCTCCCTACATGATTTCATTTTTTTTAGAATCACCCCATCATACTCAGCTCAGCCTAAACCTTTCTTTCAAACTACTCAAATTAAAATGACAATTACAAAAGAACTGATAATATTTTCATATGTAAGAAATAAACGGGGCAACTAGGTGGCGCAGTGAATAGTATAGCGGCCATGGAGTCAGGAGGACCTGAGTTCAAATTCCGCCTAAGATGTAACACTTACAAGCCATGTGACCCTGGGTAAGTCACTTAACCCCAATTGCCCTGCCCTCTCCCCTACAAAAAGAAAAAGAAAAAGAAAAAGAACAAAAGAAATAAACAATTTGACCTGAGTCCCTTATAATTGCTTCTTAATGTTTACCTTATATTTCTCCTGGATCTCACATGTTGAATTTTCCCTTAAGTTCTTATGTTTTTGTCAGAAATACCTAGAAGTCTTTCAGTTCGTTAAATGTCCTTTTTTTTTTTTTTTTTTTTTTTTGCTGGGTAAATTACCCTTAGTTGTAACCCCTGCTCTTTTGCTCTGCAAAATATGGTATTACAAGACCTAAGGTCCTTCAACATAGTAGCTGCTAGGTCTTGTGTAATCCTTTTTGTAGCTCCATAATATTTGAATGGTTTTTTTCTTGTTGCTTCCAATATTTTCTCCTTAATCTGGAGTCTTTGAAACTTGGCTATGATATTCCAGTAAGTTTTCCTCCAGTGATCTCTTTCAGGTGGATTTTTTCTAGATATAATAATTGTAAAGCATATAGCACATTGTCTGGTATATAGTAAGTGCTATAATATGTTAACTATTATTGTTGTTGTTGTTATATCCTAGAGGGTCTGGGATAGGACTGAACTCCAGAGTCCCCAAGGGGCTGGATATCTAAAGTCTAATAGTTGAGACTAGACACCCTAAGCCTCCAAAGGACAGCATACCTGAGTTTCTGAGGATTAATTAGTAATAACTATAGCTGATATTTACATGGCACTTTAAGGTTTACCAAAGTGCTTTGCTTTCATTATCTCATTTGATTCTCCAAACAGTGAGACTTGCACTACCTACCTGGTGAGGTAGGCACTGTTACCAGTTAGCCAGGGGGTAGGATTGAGTCAGGCCCATTGGTGGCCACTGCACTTCTAGCCTGGGAAATAGACTCAGTCTCAAAATAATAAGAACAACAACAAACATTCAGATCACATGCTTGAAAAAAAGATGCATTTGAAGACAATTGGTTCCTTCTTGTCCTTCCTTCTTGAAGAGGACCAAATGACATCGATATGTTGGGGTCAAGGTACAGTGTATCCAACTATGGCTGATCCAACCAATATGAGCTTGGAAGGCTCTGCCACAGATTGGGCACAAATGTCCACATGAACATTTGAAGAGGAGAGGTCTCTAAATTTGTGCAATTCATGTTTCTTTTGAGCTACTGCAATTCTACTTTGCTCATAGAGCACAGTGCCTTCTTTGATTTGAAGGCACAACATGCTGGGTGGGCCTTTGCCAGTGTCTCTGGTATCATACAATCAATTCCAAAGTTCTTCAGAGAGACCTTGAATAGCTTTTTAAAATATCTTTGAATAGCTTTTTCTGTCCATCATATGAGCACTTGCCTTGTGTGAGTTCTCTGTAAAATAGTTTTTCAGGCAAATATACAGTCATGCACTTTTGGCATTGAACAATTTGGTCACCTTATCAGAGTTGGGCTCTCTGCAGAAGAGTTTGAATGCTTGACAGTTTAGTTTGAGAAAGGACCTCAGTGTCTGGTCCCTTAGCCCCATGATCTTCAGAATCTTCCCAAGACAATTCAAATGGAAGTGATTCAGTTTCCTGGCATGGGAGACTGTCCAGATTTCACAGGCATACAACAGTGAAGTCAGCACAATGGCTCTGGAGACTTTCACTTTGATAGTAGTATAATATCTTTTCTCTCCCACACTTTCCTTCTGTGCCTTCTAAACACTGAGCTAGCTCTGTCAGTTGGTGTGTCAACCTTATCATCTATTTGTACATCCTTGGAAAATATGCCACCAAAGTAAGTGAATTTATACACAGTATTCAAAAGTTCTCTATTTGCTGTAACGTGGCTCCACATATGGACGGTATGGTGCTGGCTGGTGGAGAACCTCTGTTTTCTTGGTCAAAATTAGCACAAGCAGCAGAGAATCGATCCATACTTTGTTGCATCTAAGCCTCAGAGGCTACACTGAGTATACAATCATGTGCAAACAAAAAAACATGTACCAACACTCCCTCCACTTTGGTCTTGGCTTGTAGCTTTTCCAAATTAGTTTACAATCAGTGGGGTAGCTGATCTTGGTGTTGTTTTCATCTTCATTGAGGCTTCTAACAACACTGGTGAAAACATCATGCTAAAAAGCATTGGAGCAAGCACACAGCCTTGCTTCACTCTATTGGTGACTGGAAAAGTGCAGGAACATCGTCCATTATCCAGAAGCCAGGCAAACATGCTGTCATGAAACTGACATATAATACTGATGAACTTCTCTGGGCAACCAAATTCTGCCAGAATTTTCCACAAGCTCTCATAACTGACAGTATCAAAGTCCTTAGTTAGATTGACAAACACTGTGTACAGATTTCTCTTCTGCTTCTGGCATTTTTCCCAGAGTTGTTGGGCAGCAAACACTATATTGACCATTCCTTGGCTCTTTCTGTAGCCACACTGGCCTTCAGGTAAATGACTGTCTTCCAGGTGAAGGATCAGCCAAACAAGGAGGCCTCTGGCAAGAATCTAGCCAGCAATGACTAAGAGAGAGACCCTCCTGTGATTGTCACAGGACAATTTATTTTCTTTACCTTTAAAGAGATGGACAATGGAGACATCCTTGAATTCCTGGGGGATAACCTCCTCTTGCCATACAACCCAGAAAATTTTAGTCAGCTTTTGTTATGAACAATGGACCCCCTGCCATGTAAATGTCAACTGGAATAGAATCAGCACCAGAAGCTTTGCCACAGAAGAGAAGCCTAATAGCGTTCAAATCTTCTTCATTTGGAAGTTTGGCTAGAGAGGAATTGACTTCAACCTGAGGTATATAGTCAATGGCTTCAACATTGATTGATGGCAGTCTGTTGAGAATACTATGGGAGTGTTCAGTCCATCTTCAGGATCTTCTGTGTGAAAACAACTAAAATCAGATGTCTTAGGCATCAGAGATTCAAAGACAACTAATGAAACAATCCCTATTTGAAAGGAGTTTTATCAATATGCTAGAATTGAACACAGTACTCTGGATATGATCTGACCTTATCATTATCCCTCATCCTCTGCTTCCTTTACTTTTGACCCTTCTTTTTATCAAAGCCATTCCATCTTCTTATATCTTTGATACCCCTTCTTCTAAGGACCATTCCCCTGCCCCCACAATCCCTCCAGATATTATCTTTTCTCTCTCTAATTTTAGATCTTTAATCTCTCTCTCTGTCTACTGGTTCCTTCCATATTGTCTACAAATGCGCCAAAAAATCCTATCCTTAATATAACTAACAAACAAACCTCCTCCCTTGAACTACCATCTTTTACAGTTTTATCTCTCCTTCATTTCACAGCCAAATTCCTAGGAAGAGTTGTCTATACTTCCTTCTTATTTCCCTCTCAACACCTGCAATCTAGCTTCTGACCATATCTCTGACCTGAAATTTCTCTTCAAAGTTTCTCAGAGATCTAATTGTCAAATAAAATGGCCTTTTCTCAAACCTTATTGCCAGCCGCTGATGGTGTAGGACAGATGGTGAACAAAAGGTTCTTGGGCTAGGCGACCTTAGTTAGGCAACAATGCTAATTTAATGGAGTAGTATAATTTATTATATAGCTTTCTTGTTTATGCATGGAAAGTTTTACAGTGAACTTTGAATCACCAATTTCTGCACTCAGCTAAACATAGATATCAGTAATGGCCTTGACTACCAAGGCTGCTTCCTGCATGGCCAGACTGCTTTTAGGAGACACAGAAATATTTCTTGATACTGATTGCCAAATATTCTTCTTGGGGAAAGATATGGAACACCTTATTGTTCTTTACCTCCCATCAGCAGCTCCCTAACATGGTTGACCACTGTCTCCTCCTAGGTCTTCTCTACTCTCTGTACTTTTTGTAGCACTGTTCTTTCTGACAGGTCTAGACATTTCTTCTTCTTCTTCTTCTTCTTCTTCTTCTTCTTCTTCTTCTTCTTCTTCTTCTTCTTCTTCTTCTTCTTCTTCTTCTTCTTCTTCTTCTTCTTCCTCCTCCTCCTCCTCCTCCTCCTCCTCCTCCTCCTCCTCCTCCTCTTCCTCCTCCTTCCCCCAGAGGAGGTGCTACCCCAGAGTTGTTTTAATTGGCATTTCTCTAATCAATAGTGATTTAGAACATTTTGATTTCTTCTTCTGAAAACTACTTTTGACTATTTATAAATTAAGGAATAACTTGAATTCTTGTTAATTTGATTCAGTTCTCTATGTAGGCTTTTACCATAGAAACTTGCTGTAAAATTTTCCCTGCAATTTCCTGCTTTCCTTCTAATCTTGTGGTATTGGTTTTGTTTGTTCAAAACCTTTCTAATTTGATGTAATCAAAATCAACCATTTTATTTTTTATAATGTTCTCTTATCTTTTGTTTGGTCAAAAATTTTTCCCTTGTCCATATATCTGACAGGTAAAATATTCTATGCTCCATAATCTGCTTATGATATCACAGTTTATGTCTAAAAATCTAAGTGTGAGATGTTGGCCTATACCTAGTTTCTACCAAACTGCTTTCTGTAGTTCCCAGAAAATTTTGTCAAATAATGATTTCTTGTCTCCAAATCTTGAATCATTGGGCTGGTCAAATACTGGATTACTATGGTCATTTACTACTGTACATTATGTACCTAATCTATTCCACTTATCCACCACTCTTTCTTAGCCAGTACTAGATTTGTTTTGATGAATATCACTGTGTAATACAGTTTGAGATTTGATACTACTAAGCTGCCTTCCTTTACATTTTTTTCATTGACTCCCTTGATATTCTTGACATTTTGTTCTTCCAGATAAACTTTATTATTTTTTCTAGCTCTCTAAATTGTTTTCTGGTAATTTGATTGGTATGGCACTGAATGAGTAAATTAATTTAGGTAGAATTTTCATTTTTATTATATTAGCTAGCCCTGCTGATGAGCAATAATATTTCTCCAATTTGCCATCACAAAAAGAGCTGCTATAAATGTTTTTGTACAAATAAGTCCTTTCCTTTTAAAAAAAAAATCTCTTTGGGATACAGACCTAGTAGTGGTATTGCTGATTCAAAGGGTATATATGATTTTATAGCTATTTGGGAATAATTCCAAATTACTTTCAAGAATGGTTAGGTTAATTTACAACGTATCTAAATGATATGACTTTATTTGCGTGAGAAACGTTTTATAGTTGTGTTCAGATAGTTCATGGGTTTGTCTTGGTAAATAGACGCCCTAGTATTTTATATAGTCTTCAGTTATTTTTTTTGGCCTTTTTTTTGGGGGGGGGAGGGCAATTGGGGTTAAGTAACTTGCCCAAGGTCACACGGCTAGGTTTTTGTTTCTGTGTGTTAAAGTGTCTGAGGCCAGATCCGAACTCAGGTCCTTCTGACTTCAGGGCCTATGTTCTACTCACTGCGCCACCTACCCGCTCTAGTCTTCAGTTATTTTAATGAAATTTCTTTTTCTATCTCTTCCTGCTTGACTTTGTTAGTAATACATATATATATATATGCACATATATATGTAAATACTGAGCATTTATGTGGATTTATTTTATATCCTTAAACTTTGCTGAAGCTGTTAATTATTTCAACTAGTTTTTTTAGTTGATTCTGTAGGATTCTCTCTACCATCATATCATCTGCAAAAAGTGATCATTTTGTTTTCTTGTTGACTATTCTAATTCTTTTAACCCTAAGTGCCCATTATCATCACTATTATTCAGTATTGTTCTAGAAATACTAGCTATAGCAATAAGCCAAGAAAGCACTTTTTACAGCTATCTCATTTGATCCTTACAGCAACCCTGTGAGGTGGGTCTTATTTTGATCCCCATTTTACAATTGAGGAAACTGAAGCAAATAGAGGTTAAGTGACTTGCCCAGGATCACATAGCTAGTAAATGTCTAATGATGGATTTGAACTTAGGGCTTCCTTACTCTAGATTCAGTGCTCTATGCACTAGTCTACCAGCTGTTTATGAGGCGCTTCTCAAACCACTAGACCTGCTTCCAGCCCAGTCCTTGAACCTATCATTGAGAACAAAAATCATTGCAGAGGAAGGGCTTATTTTCCTAATCATCAGGAGCAAGAATTGCTGACCAAGCTGCCACCAACAGGCAGATGAGGATAAGAGCCTTGGTCATGGTTTCATGTCATTGATCTTGAGACCAACCCAGTCCTCACAGATATCACCTCCTATGGAGAAAGGGACACCCATCTGCACCAGTTATCAACCAGTTGCCTTCCATATGGTAGGCGAGTCAGCTTAAGTGAAGTGGCTGGCACCATCTGGGAGAGATAGGAGTCAACATGTACCAGGCAAACCACCACCACAGCAATGACCACTATTTCCACTCAGATTCCAGTGGAGACATCCTAGGTCCCTGAACCCAAGAGCCATGAGGATGACAAGGCTTCCGGTCCAGTGCCCTCAGCAATCACCCTGGGAAGCAATCCCTGTGTAGCTACAACCTGGCAACTGTTCCTTCAGGGGCTAAAGTCACAGCTACTCAAGACCCATCAAAGACAGGTCTTGACAATGCTGAGCACTTTGGAGATAAGACCTTTCTTTGATGGGTCTTGAGCCCTCAGCATCGTCAACAGAAACTGATATGATTTTATCAGTGTAAATGACATTGAAAAAGAAGAATTAACATCTGCTTTGCAGCTGCACCCTAAGGACCATAGACCTTTCCATTTGATGTGAAGTGGATCCCTTCCATATGTTGGTTACTTGAGAGGAAGGACTGTCTTGGTTTTCTCTTTGTATCCCTGGTGCTTTGTGTACTAGTAGCTTAATAATAAATGTGGTGGTGGCGGCTAGGTGGCACAGTGAGTAAGAGCACTGGCCCCAGAGTCGGGAGGACCTGGCATTGGTTCTGGCCTCAGAAAATTAGCACCCACACATAAAAATAACTAGCCGTGTAACCTTGAGCAAGTTACTTAACCCCAATTGCTTTAAAATAATAATAATAATAAATGCTATGTCCAGGCCTAGTCTCTCTCTTAAGAGATGCACTGCTACATCATAAATTAAATATTGAACATTTTTATTTTTGTATTCTATAGGCATCTCAAATTCAACTTGTTCCCAAATAGCTCCTATTTTCCCCTCCCTAAACCTACCCCTCTTTACTGTTTGCACAATTCTCCTTCTAGTCACTTGAGTTTGAGACCTGGTAGTGCCACTCAACCCTTTATGCTTTCTTGCCTCCACTATCCATTTGCTGCCTCAAGTCCTGTTGATTCTACCTGCTCAAATCCTCCACTCCTGCACTGAACATCAGCATTATTGTTGCTCAGTCGTTTCAGCTGTGTCTGACTCTTCCTGATCCTATTTGGGGTTTTATTTTCAGAGATACTGAAGTGGTTTTGCCATTTCTTTCTCCAACTCATTTTACAGATCAGAAAACTGAGGCAAACAGGGTTAAGAGACTTGCCCAGGGCCACACAGCTAGTAAGTATCTAAAGCCAGATTTGAACTCAGGTCTTCCTGACTCCAGGGCCTGGCACTCTTCTCATTGCACCACTTAGCTGCTAGATTATCGCAATAGTTTATAATCATCTACCTGCCTCAGTCCATCTTCCATAGTTTCCAAGTGATCTTCCTAAAGCACAGGTCTATGTCACTCTCCTGCTCCATAACTTTTGATAACTGCCTCTAGGATAAAATATTGTTTCCTTCCTTCCTTCCTTCCTTCCTTCCTTCCTTCCTTCCTTCCTTCCTTCCTTCCCTCCTTCCTTCCTTCCTTCCTTTCTTCTTTCCTTTCTTCCCTCCCTCCTCTCCTTCTGTCCACAGGGAATCATACCCCTACCTGCAGGTGCTTTGCCCAGAGGAATATAATTTTGATCATTGAAACCTGAAAAATATCCTGGGGTTTACAGGCTAGATTTCTTTTTTTAAGGACCATGCCTTAAACCTAAATCACTCTGGCTTTCACTGATTGGCCAACAATAGGTCCCAACCCAAGCCTCTCTAGGAAGGGTTTGAATCAAGTCTTGAAGGAAACCAGGAAAACTGAGGCAGAGGTGAGGAAGAAAAGCACTCTAGGCAGGGAGAAGACCGCCAGTACAAAGTGCACATTGAGTGTTATATGTAAAGAACTGCAAGAAGGCTGGATCCCAGGTAGAGGTTCCTAAAGTGGGTGATATCTCCTTTTGGGGGTGCAGAACTGATCAAGGGGGATGGTAGTAGCTTCTGGTGCAATTGGGGTGCATTGAATAAAAATAAGCAGGGGGGTATATAAGGAAAGAAGAGAAGAGAAGAAAATTTTGAAAATATTTGTACATGTTTTTTCTGTTGTGTAACACAGTTAAAGTTGTAGTAAAATTACATTATTTTCCAGATAAACATACAAAATGCAAGTTATGACCAATCAATGGTCAAGTCTGCCAACAGGTCTTAACAAGCAAGTGTTGGCAAGTGAGCATGTTGCTTGTTGGAATGCCCAGTATGAGTAGGCAGGAACATGTGCATGTAATGACGTGTTTATAATATGAAACTATAGGTTACATAATGGAATATACATCATCAAAATTTCAATGCATGAAAACCCCTACAAATTTACAATAAATTATTTAAGATGCATCATTTAAAAATATTTTATATTTTATATTTTTGAAGCGATGTGAATTTAAAAAAAAACCCACCATTAATGCAATTGAAAAATCTAGAAAAAAACAAATTGAAAATCTGCAATTAAACACTAAATTAGAAATAAGAAAACCAAAGGAGAGATTAATAAAATTGAAATTAAGAAAACAATTGAATTAATAAATAAAACTAAGAGCTGGTTCTATGAAAAAAACCAATAAAATTGATAGACAGCCAACATGATAAAAAAAAGAAAAAGAAAGCCAAATTATGAGTATCAAAAATGAAAAGGGTGAATCTACTTCCAATGAAGAAGAAATTAAAACAATAATTAGGAATTATTTTGCCAAATTATATGCACATAAATCCGACAATCTTAGTGAAATGGGTGAATATTTACAAAAATGCAAGTGCCCAGATTAACTGAAAAGAAAGTAAATTACTTAAATAACCCCATCTCAGAAAAAGAAATTGAACAAGCCATCAGTGAACTCCCTAGGAAAAAATCTCCAGGACTAGACGGATTTACTAGCAAATTCTATCTAACATTTAAAGAACAATTG
This sequence comes from Gymnobelideus leadbeateri, assembly GCA_011680675.1. NCBI lineage: Eukaryota > Metazoa > Chordata > Mammalia > Diprotodontia > Petauridae > Gymnobelideus > Gymnobelideus leadbeateri. The sequence goes on from WOXC01001810.1 coordinate 152,745, forward strand.
ATTCTAATACTCTACAAACTATTTGGGAAAATTGAAGAAGGAGTCCTACCAAATTCTTTTTATGACACAAACATGGTACTTATACAAAAAACAGGAAGAGATAAAATGGAAAAAGAAAATTATAGACCAATTTCCCCCGTGAATATAGAGGCAAAAATTTTAAATAAAATTTTAGCAAAAAGACTATAGTAACTTATCACAAGAATAATGTACTTTGAGAAGGTAGGATTTATTCCAGGAATGCAAGGATGGTGTAATATTAGGAAAACCATCAGTATAAGTGATCATATCAACAATAAAACTAGCAGAAACCACATGATTATCTCGATAGATGCAGAAAAGGCTTTTGACAAAGTACAACATACATTCCTATTAAAAACACTAGAAAGTATAGGAATAAATGGAGCCTTCCTTAAAATAATAAGTAGCATCTATTTAAGGCCATCAGCAAGTGTTATATGTAATAGGGATAAGCTAGAAGCATTTCCAATAAGATCAGGGGTGAAACAAGGTTGTCCTCTATCACCCCTCTTATTCAATCTGGTACTAGAAATGTTAGCAGTAGCAATTAGAGATGAAAAAAGAAATCAAAGGAATCAAATTAGTCAAAGAAGAGACCAACTTATCACTCTTCAAGGATGATATGATATACTTAGAGAATCCTAAAGAATCAAGTAAAAAACTACTTGAAACAATAAATAAATTTGGCAAAGTTGCAGGATATAAAATAAACCCACATAAATCCTTGGCATTGCTGTATATTTCTAATGAAACCCAACAGCAAGAGATAGAAAGAGAAACCCCATTTAAAGTTATGGTAGACATTATAAAATATTTGGGAATCTACCTGCCAAAACAAACCCAGGACCTATGTGAACACAGCTACAAAACACTTTTCACACAAATAAATTCAGATCTAACTAATCGGAAAAACATTAATTGCTTATGGCTGGGTCGAGCTAATATAATCAAATGACAATTTTACCTAAATTAAATTACATATTTAATGCCATACCAATCAACCTACCGAAAATTACTTTATAGACCTAGAAAAAATAGTAACAAAATTTATTTGGAAGAACAAAAGGTCCAGAATATCAAGGGTATTAATGAAAAGAAATGGTAGGGAAGGTGGCCTAGCTATACCAGACTTTAATCTGTATTATAAAGCAACAGTCATCAAAACTACTTGGTACTGGCTGGGGAATACGGCAGTGGATCAATGGAATAGATTGGGTACATGAGACTCAGCAGTCAATGACTATAATTATATACTCTTTGATAAACCCAAAGACCCCAATTTTTGGGATAAGAACTCACTATTTGAGAAAAACTGCTGGGAAAACTGGAATATAGTATGGCAGAAACTGGGCATAGACCATTATCTAACACCGTATACCAAAATTAAGTCTAAATGGGTGCATGATCTAGGTATAAAGGATGATACTGTAAACAACCTGGGAAATCAAGGAATAGTTTACCTGTCAGATTTATGGAAAGGGGAAGATTTCATGACCAAACAAGAATTAGAGAGCATCATAAAATGCAAAATGCACAACTTTGATTACATGAAACTGAAAAGCTTCTGTACAAACAAAGCCAATGTAACCAAGATTAAGAGGGAAGTGGGAAAATGGGAAAGAATTTTTACAACCAATGTCTCTGATAAAGGCCTCATTTCTAAAATATACAGAGAATTGAGTCAAATCTATAAGAATACAAGTCATTCCCCAACTGATAAATGGTCAAAGGACATGAACAGACAGTTCTCAGAGGAAGAAATTAAAGATATTTATAAGCATATGAAAAAATGCTCTAAATCACTATTGATTAGAGAAATGCAAATCAAAACAACTCTGAGATACCACATCTCACCGGTCAGATTGGCTAAGATGACAAAACAGGAAAATGATAAATGCTGGAGAGGATGTAGAAAAATTGGAACACTAATACATTGCTGGTGGAGTTGTGAACTGATCCAACCATTATAGAGAACAATATGGAACTATGCCCAAAGGGCTATAAATAATTTCATATCCTTTGACCCAGCAATACCACTTCTAGGGTTGTATTCCAAAGAGATCACAGAAGTGAGAAGAAGACCCATATGTACAAAAATATTTATAGCAGCTCTTTTTGTGGTGGCAAAAAATTGGAAATTAAGAGGATGCCCATCAATTGGGGAATGGCTAAACAAGTTATGGTATATGAATGTAATGGAATACTATTTTGCTATAAGAAATGAAGAGCAGATGGATTTCATATCTATCTGGAGAGGCTTATATGAACTGATGCTGAGTGAGAAGAGCAGAACCAGGAAAAATTTGTACACAATTACAGATACAATGTACGTGTGACGACCAACTTTGATAGACCAGACTTTACTCAGAAATGCAGAGCTGTAAGTAAACTCCAAAAGACTCATGATGAAGAGAGATGTCTGCATTCAGAGAAAGAACCAGAAAGAAGAGCTTGAATGCAGTTCGAAGCAAATTACCAGCTCTCTTGCTTTTTTTCTTGTTTGGTTTGGTTTCCTCTTTCCCACTGTTCATTCCATCTGATACAATCCTTCTTTATAACCTGAACAATATCTACTGTGAAAGTATCTGTAGATCCTATACCTGATTGTATGCTGCCATGTAGGGGAAAGGGAAGGGAGGGGGAGAAAATTTGAAACTCAAAGAACTGGGGAACTGAATCTTATAAACTCCAAGTAAATGAACAAATTAATAAAGACAAAAAAATTGAAAAAAAAACACCATTAAAAGGTTAAAGAAAGTAGATTCCCAAGGGTTGCTGAGTAATTTTTTTTTTGCTTTTTTTTTGGAGGGCAATTGGGGTTAAGTAACTTGCCCAAGGTCACGGGGCTAGGTTGTTTTGTTTGTGTATGTTAAGTGTCTGAGGCCAGATCCAAACTCAGGTCCTTCTGACTCCAGGGCCAGCGCTCTACTCACTGCACCACCTAGCTGCCCCCTGAGTAATTTTTTTTAAGGGGGTAGTAAGCCAAACAAGTTTGGTAACCTCTGTCCTAGAGTGCATGTGTAGAGGGGAATAGTGTTAGAAGATGGGAAAGATAGGAAAGAAGGGGTCAGGTAATCAAGAGCTCTAAAGGTCAAACAGAATTAATATTCTAGAGGTCACAGGGATTTGTTGGAGTTCACTGAGAGGGATGACATGGTCAGATCTATGTTTTAGGAAAATTACTTTGGCAGCTGTGTGGAGGATGGAATGAGGAAAAACTTGTGGCTGGAGTTTTATTATAATTAGTGCAGATGAGAGGAGATGGGGCCTGAACTATAGTTGTGGCTGTGTAAGTGGAGAAAAATGAATATATATGCAAGAGATGTAGAGAAAGGAATGACAAATCTGGCAATTGATTGGATAAGTAGAACATGTAAGACAGAGGGGATGACATTGAGATTGTGAACACTGAAGGGATGGTCATAATATCAGCAGTAATGGGGGGGGAGGGGAAAATAAATTGTGTTGGAAATGTTGAGATTGAGAGGCCTGTGGGATATCTAATTTGAAACACCCTATAAACAGCTGATAATAAAGAAGTAGAGCTCAGAAAAGAGATTGGCGCCGGAAAATACATCTAGGAATTCATTCTCCCTATGCACAGATAATTAAATACAAGGTTGTTTGAGGAGGGTGAGAGAGTTTGAATGACTCCTGACACCATGATAGACAGGGGGGAGAAGCAGAGAAAGCTCCATCAAAGAGATGGTGTCTAAGGAAAACCTTGAAGGAAGCTAAGTATTCTGGGAATGCTTTTCAGTCCTAGGGGCTGGCAGTGCTCTAGGTAAGTCACTTAACCTTTCTAAAACTCAGTTTCCTCATGTGTAAAATGGGGATAATACTTATAACTCTATAGGTTTCTGTGGATTAAATAGAATGTCCGTGGAGCCTTTGGCAAGCTGTAAAGCAACATATAGTCAGCTTCTGTTTTTGCTTTTTGAATTTTTTGTTTGTTTTTTGACCTGGACTGATTTCACTGGGGTAGAGAACTTATCAAAGAAGAAAATTTCCTACCAAAGCAGAACAAGGTTCTGCAACATGTGAGTTATTATTGCGTTCTCATTTTTCTTCTAGTTATTGATTTTCTTATCATAGGGTTATAGTAACAAGCTGTTGGAGTAACATTTCCTATTCCTTATTTATTCTCCATAAATAAATGGTCACTGCTGTTTCAAATCTGTCCTCTGAGGCTTTAAGGGGGGTGGGAGAGAGATAGAAGGAGGGGAGGAGCATAAGATCAATGAGAGGTAGAAGGTGTACAAACCTGCCTCCTTGGGATCTTTCTCCCCCAGATTTTCCAAGGTTTTTCTTCCAGCTCTCAGCACCCCTAGATTCATAGGAAGGGTTATAAAGATTTAATCAGCTATAAATTGGGAAAGTAATATTCATTAATGTGTTACCACCAAGCTAGATGACTTAAGCCTAAAAGGGCCAGGATCTCTCATTGTATCCTGGACCATCTCCAGTTGTCCTGATAAATATCAGGCCACTGAACCCAGATGGATCTGGAAGGGAAAGTGAGACTGGTGACCTTGCCCAGCCCTCCCTCCCTCAAACCAAAGTCAACAGCAAGTCATGTTATCACTCTCTGATGTCATGGTCCTCTTCGGGAATGAAGGACAAACATAGCCAAGCCAGATAACTTAGGCTAATTCTGACAATTTCCTCCCCACCCCAACTGTCCCATGCCTATGTCCAGGTCAGTTGCCCATAATTGTAATGTTAACAAACTCTGCCCTTTCTTATTACAAGATCACACATTTTAGAACAGAAGATGACCTTGAAGTTTTAATTCCCTCATTTTAAAGATGAAGAATTAAGGCCTTAGAGAGGCAAAAGTGGCAGAACTGGCATTTAAATCCAAGACCCCTGATTCCTAATTAAGAATTCTTTTTTTTTTTTTGAGGGCAGTTGGGGTTAAGTAACTTGCCCAAGGTCACACGGCTAGGTTTTTGTTTGTGTGTGTTAAGTGTCTGAGGCTGGATCCGAACTCAGGTCCTTCTGACTCCAGGGCCAGCTCTCTACTCACTGCGCCACCTAGCCACCCCCAAGAATTCTTAATCCACTGCTAAAGGATACCAGATAGATTTTAGGAGATCCATGAACTTGGATAGGAAAAAAATCTGTTTTACATCTTTATTTTCACTAACCCCTAATTGAAATGGATAATTTCCTCCAGTTATTTAAAAAAAAAACAACATTATTCTGAAAAAGAAGGGGTCCATGACCCACTGAAAAGAACTTCTTTCTAGTATACACACTAAGTCCCCCCCTCCCCTTTTTGGTAAAGCATTGATGGTGGGGAGAGGGGTGAAGGGGACTTGGCAGTTAGAGAAAAAGAGCCAATTAGTGGCCTAGCTTTCTTTAGGATGCCCACGATTCTGAACGCACCTTCTGACAGGCATCATAACAATGGCAAATTATCCAAATGCTTGGAGTTTATAATATGATGGGCATGAAAGGGGATCATTGGCTCTGCAACCAAAGAACCTAGGTTCAGATCCTGTATTTGATCATTACTACTTGTGTGACATTGGGGAAGACATGTAACCTCTCTAGGTCTCAGTTTCCTCTACTATAAAATGAATCTACATGGCCTTTGAGGTCCCTTCCTACTTGTCTCTCTGTCACTTTGTCTCTCCTTCTCTCTCCCTCCCAACTCCCTCTTTTTTTCTCCCTCCTCCCTCCTTTATGCATTTGTATATGCATATGTATGTGTATCTCAATCAGTGTGGTAGATTGGGTGCGGGTCTGACCTCCAAACTAGAAAGACATCAGGTTACCTAAATCAGGTTACCTAACTCCCAGAAGCATATGTACCTATTTAAAGCCCTTTATTATCTGGCTCCCACCTACTTTTCCACTATTCTTACACTCTCTATTTCACTCAAACTAGTCTGAAAGCTGTTTCTCATACATAATCAATCAACTAATAAATATTGATTAAGTGCTATGTGCCAGGCACTATGAGAGGCAAAAGACAGTCTTAGCCCTTGAAGAATTCACAATCTAATGGGGAAGACAACATGCAAACAACTATATAGAGGCAAGCTATATACTGGATGCATAGGGAAAGATTAGCCAAGGAAAAAGACTAGAATTAAGAGAGGCTGGGAAAAGCTTCCTGTAGAAGGTGGGATTTTAGTTGGAATTTAAGGAAGCCTGGGAAGGCAGTGAAATCATAACATCCATCTGCTTCCTTTCCGTGGCAGTACCCTTATGCCTAGAACTTCCCCTCAGGGAAGCCCCAGCCTCCTGCTGGAGGCCTTTTCTGACTCCTTCCCCCACCTCCACTTCCTCCCCCTACCCTTAACTTGGAACTTTTTCCCTCTAGAAGTTATTTTGAATTTATGCATATTGTATCCCTGAACCCAGTCTGTAAGTTCCCAAAGGCAGTGACTGTTTGTTTGGGGATTCTTTTCCCCAGTGTCTATCCTGATACCTTGAGGATAAATGTTTTTTTTTTTTTTTTTATTGAACTGAAATTAATTTGGCTTAAAAAAGGGGGGGGGGGGCGGAAACTCAGCAAACATGCTCTGAAAACCTTGAGGAGAGATTCCCCTGGGAGAAGGGTTAGGGAAGGTTTCACAGTGGAGAATGTGACTTGAGTTGGGATCCTTAAGGGACTTCTAACTGGTGGAAAATAGGGAGGGCTGTGGGAAAAGAAAGAATAAGTAAATTGGAGCCAGATTGTGAAGGAGCCTAGATACCAGGAGACAGAACTTTAAATGTTATTCAATAGGCAATAGGGGAGCCATGGAAAATCTTTTGAGTACAGGAGTTGGTATGGCTGTTAGAAATCAGGTAAAATTTATTTATAATCATCCAGGTGAGAAGAAAGGAAGCCTAATTTGAGTGCTTCAGGGAAAGTGGTGTGGGATATAAGATTTCAGGAGAAGTAAAAGTACTTGGCAAATAATTGAAAGTGGGTGAGTATGTGGGGTGGAGTAGGAACAGGAGATAGAGTATGGAATCAAATATGATTCATTAGATTAATAAACTGGGGTCATAATAGGTGGCCCACTGTATGCTATGCAGTCTACAGATATAATAAGAGGCTGGTGTGGAGATAAGAGTGGAGTGGAGGGAAGAATATGAAGCGTTTTTGGAAATGTGAAGTTGAGGGGTTGGGAAATATTTGGAAATGTGCAACAGTCAATTTTATCCATCTCAGTTAGGCAACATGGGAATGCTGGATTTCGAGTTCAGTTGTGGGGATCCCCATTAGAATTTCAAAATCAGAAGAAACTTCAGGGATTTTCTAATCTGAGGGTTGCTAAGCATTTTTTTTTTTGTAATGCTATAGACTTCTTTGTTAGACTGGTGAAGCCTTTCCTTAAAATAAGATTTTTCCTTAAAAAATAAAATATCATAAAATAGATATGATAGCTTCTATACAATTGTCAACATATTAACAAAAGATTTTTTAACATCCAGATCTGATCCAACTCCCTTATTTTACAGAAAAGGAATCCTAACCCACGAGAGTGCTTGGCTTACCTAGGTTTGCACAGGTAGTGAGTAGCAGATTGAAATTCAAGCCAACTCCAGCCCCAGTGACTTGTCCTCTCTAAGATGCTGAACACAAAGGAGGGCAAGACAAATACTTGCTAAATTAACTTGAATGGGGAAATTGGGAGAGTCCCTCAGAGTCATCTCATTTGGGCTCCTCCCACGTCCTGTTGAGGGGTGGAGTATGAATCTCAGAACAAGAAATACCAGTCTCAATACTGGCACCATCTGGTCCCAACTCTTGGTCTCACCTTCTCACCTTAAGTCACTTTATTCTAGAAACCTCAGTCTAGGAATGGTCCTGGGGGTTTGCCAAGGAGCCCCAGACACTTGTGTTCCTAGAGGCTGGTACTTAGACTTCTGGGCTCCTGAAAGTACTCAGCAAGCTTGGATGTTGGGATCTGGGGGCCTTGATGCCTGGGGCTCTATGAAGGTACAAGATACTTAGGTCCCTCAGGGGTGGGGATTATGGACCTGAATGCCTGAGTCCCTGAGAGAGTGGTAGTTGAGATATCAAAAGCCTATGATCCCAGAATGGAGCAGAATCCCTGGGTCTCTGTGGGGACTTACACCATGGATAACACCTCCTTGGGGTGGAGGATGCAGGAACGCTGGGGAAACCCAAAGCTTACCTGGATGGTTGTTGGAACCGTAGAGTCTTGAGAGAGAAATCTAGCCTCTAAGCTTCCTGATCAGGTATAGAAAGCCCAGATGCCTAACACCAGCTGCTCAGAGGCCCCACCCTTTTACCTGCCCAACCCTCCACATACACACTATATATCCTGGGAAAGGTTGGCTAGATGCCTGGGTCTTGGGGAGAAAATAAGTGAACTCATCCTTTATTCATTCCCTGATTTCCCCTTTCAGGAAATTTCACCTCTGCCTTCTACCTGAAACCCTAATCCCAAGAGGTTTTAGGACCCCAGCCCCTAGTCTTTTAGGATTCCACATGTGGGTCCCAGCCTCAGTCCCAGTGGGTCCCTCAGGGAAGATAGGCATAAGTCTTTGAGGGGACTCAGGAATGATTGTCAAAGGGGGCATTCCAGTACACCATACATCTTGACCCCACTGAATCAGGCCTATGGGGATGGAGAGGAAAAAACCACAGCCTTATGCCTTTGAGAGAATGGCTCAGATCATTCATGAGATAAGTTACATGGAGACCTAAAGGGAAAAGGTTAGGAGGGGATATATTTTTTAAAAAGCCCAAGGATTTAATTCTACATTTTTTCTTTTCATTATATGACTTTGAAGGGAATCCTTTTCTTTCCCCTGGCCACAGTTTCTCTTACATAAAATTGGGTAGTGATAGGGTGTTGGACTCCTAGATCTTTGAGCTCTATCTGACCTGATGACTCCCTGACGTGAAAGTTATACAGTATGAGTTCCCTTGATCTGGGAATTCTGGAACCTGGCTATAATATTCCTGGGAATTTTCTTTTTGGGATCTTTTTCAGGAAGTGATTGGTGGGTTCTTTCAACCTCTATTTTGCCCTCTGGGTCTAAAACATCAGGGCAATTTTCCTTGAGAATTTCTTGAAGGGTGGTTTCTAGGTTCTTTCTTTGATCATGGCTTTCAGGTAGTCCAATAATTTTTAAATTATCTCTCCTGGATCTATTTTCCAGGTCAGTGGTTTTTCTCATGAGATATTTCACATTGCCTTTTATTCTTTCATTTGTTTGGATCTGCTTAATAGCATCTTGATTTCTCATAAAGTCACTAGCTTCCATTTGCTCCAGTCTAATTCTAAAGGAATGATTCTCCTCAGTGAGCTTTTGAGATTCTTTTTCCATCTGGCAAATTTGGGTTTTTAAGGCATTCTTCTCGTTGCCTTTTTCAGCCTCCTTTGCCATTTGAGTTAATCTATTTTTAAGGTGTTATTTTCCTCAGTCAGGCTGTTGACTCTCATTTCATACTTTTCCTGCATCCTTCTCATTTCTCTTCCCAAATTTTCCCCCACTTCTTTTATTTGGTTTTTAAAATCCTTCTTAAGGTCCTCTATGGCCTGTAACCCGCTCATATTTTCATTTGGGGCTTTTGGTGCAGGATTTCTGACCTCACAGACCTCCTCCTGTTCCCTGCTTCGATCCTCTTTGCCCCCAAAATAGGAGTCTAATGTGGCATTTTTTTCTGTTTATTTTGTTTCCTTTGCCTAGGCATGTTGCCACTTAATTACTTGATTTTTGGGCTTGTTTCCACAGTAGGACTCTGCCACCAGACAGGGGAGCTTTGGTCCCAAACGTTGGAGTCTTCACAACTTCCGGAGGTATTAGTTGGGTGGCCTCTGTAAAGCCTCCCTACTCTCTTGCAAGCTAGATACCCACCCCAGACCTCCCCCCAGACCACAATCCAGATCCAAGTAGGTTAAAGCAAGAGCAATTAACCCCAAGACTGATTGCTGCATCTCCCTACAGTTCATAGACCAGGAGCTGAAGCCGCCACTGAAGCTGCAAAATGGCTTCTGTGCCTCGGCTCCTCAGCTGCTTCTTGCCCTCAGGGGAAGAAGCCAACGTGTTCCCCAAATACTGGTCCCTAACTAACCTCTCATTTTGTCCCAGGTATATCTGTGTTGATAATTCTGGAATCGCCACAGCTGCTGGTGTTCTGGGGTCCCTCCAGCTGGCTGCTGGCCTGGCTCCCTGCAGGGCTGCTGGGCTGTCCTCAGTGGGAGGTTAGCTTCTCTGTGTTGTTCTGTGTGTGCTGGAGCTCCAGAAGTTGTTCAGAGCCCACCTTTTACATTATTTGGAAGTGGTGTTGGGGAGAGCACCTTGGAAGTGCTATTTCTACTCTGCCATCTTAGCTCCGCCCCATATTTATATATTTTTAAACATTTGATTTTAAAACTTTAAATTCCAGATTCATTCCCTTCCTCCCTTGTTACCTACCCTTATTGGGAAGATAAGCAATTCAGTATATGTTGTACATGTGTAGCTAGGCAAAACATTACCATAGTAGATATATTGTAAAAGACTGACTATATTTCCCTCCCTCCTATCCCACCTCCCACTTGTTCTATTCTCTACTTTATCCTGTCCCTTTTCAAAAGTGGGTGCTTCCAACTTCCCTCAACCCCAGCATGCCCTCCCTTCCATCATCCCCCCTCTCATCCCCTTCCCCTCTACTCTCCTGTAGGGTGAGATATCCTGTTTAGTATGTATGTCATTCTCTCCCTGAGCCAAATTCAATGAGAATAAGGTTTTGTGATTTTGCCTTCCTGTTCTTCTCCTCCATTGTAACTATTTTTCCTTGCCTCTTCTATATGAGATAGTTTACCCCATTCTGTCTCTCCCCATCTCCTCTCATTATATTCCTCTCTCACCTCTTAATTTCACCTTTTAAGTATCATCCCTTCCTATTAAATTCGACCTGTGCCCTCTATCTATGTATACCTGTAAACATATATACACGCATTCACATATGTATTCATATGCCCATATACCCTTCTTCAACTATTTTCATACTGAGAAAAGTTTCATCAGTTACAATTATTGTTTTTCTATGTAGGAATGTAAATAGTTCAACTTTGATAAGTTTCTTATGATTTCTTTTACCTATTTACCTTCTCAAGCTTTTCTTGCTTCTTGTGTCTGGATGTCAAATTTTCTATTCAACTCTGGTTTTTTCCTCAAGAATGCTTGAAAGTCCTCTATTCCACTTAATGACCAAATTTTCCCCTGAAACATGATACTCAGTTTTGTTGGGTAGGTGATTCTTGGTTTTAATCCCAGCTCCATTGCCCTCTGGAATATAATATCCATGCTCTTCGATTCCTCAATGTAGAAGCTGCCAGGTCCTGTGCTATTCTGATTGTGTTTCCACAATATTGAAATTGTTTCTTCCTGGCTGCTTGTAATATTCTCTCCTTGATCTGGGGATTCTGGAACCTGGCTAAAATATTCCTAGGAGTTTTCTTTTTGGGATCTTTTTTCAGGAGGTGATTGGTGGGTTCTTTCAACCTCTATTTTGCCCTCTGGATCTAAAACATCCAGGCAATTTTCCTTGATGATTTCTTGAAGGATGAATCCTAGGTTCTTTCTTTGATCATGGCTTTCAGGTAGCCCAATAATTTTTAAATTATCTCTCCTGGATCTATTTTCTAGGTCAGTGGTTTTTCTCATGAGATATTTCACATTGCCTTCTATTCTTTTGTTTGTTTGGATCTGCTTAATAGCATCTTGATTTCTCATAAAGTCACTAGCTTCCATTTGCTCCAGTCTAATTCTGAAGGAATGATTCTCCTCAGTGGGCTTTTGAGATTCTTTTTCCATCTGGCAAATTTGAGTTTTTAAGGCATTCTTCTCCTCATTGCCTTTTTGAGCCTCTTTTGCCATTAGATTTTTTTGCTTTTTGGAGGGCAACTGGGGTTAAGTAACTTGCCCAAGGTCACATGGCTAGGTTTTTGTTTGTGTGTGCGTTAAGCGTCTGAGGCTGGAACTCAACTCAGGTCCTTCTGACTCCAGGGCCAGTGCTCTACTCACTGCACCACCTAGCCATTCCGTCTATTTTTTCAGGTGTTATTTTCCTCAGTCAGGCTATTGACTCTCATTTCATAATTTTCTTGCATCGTTCTCATTTCTCTTCCCAATTTTTCCTTCACTTCTCTTATTTGCTTCTTATTGTCCTCTATGACCTGTAACCAGCTTGTATTTTTCTTTGAGGCTTTTGGTGCAAGATTTCTGACTTTACTGTCTTCCTCTTGTTCCATGCTTTGATCCTTTTTGTCACCAAAACAGGGGGGTAACGTTGGAGTACTCTGTTTACTTTGCTTCCTTTGCCTACTCAAGTCACCACTCAGTCACTTGACCCCTCGGCTTTTTGCCACAGTAGGACTCTACCACCAGACAGGGGAGCTTCATCCCAAATGCTGGGGTTTTCTCAGCTGCTGAAGGTATTAGTTGGGTGCCCTCTCTGAAGCCTCCACAAGCTCTGGCAAGCTGGTCATACACCCCAGACCTCCACCCCAGACCACAATCCAGATCTAAGAAGGTTAAAGCAAGAGTGATTACCCACAAGACTGATTGCCTGGTCTCCCCCTGCAGGCCAGGAACTGAAGCTGCAACATGGCTCTGGCTGTACTGAGGTGTCTCAGCGGCTTCTTGCCCTGGAGGCAAAAGCCATGCACTCCCAAATATTGGTCCCAAAGTCTATACTGCACTGACCTCTCGCTTTGTCCTTGACATCTATGTGTTCATAATTCTGGAAACTGCCACAGCTGCTGGTGTTCTGGCCAGCTGGCTGGTGTTCTGGCCAGCCGGCTGCTGGTCAGGCCCACCCTGGGGCTAAAACACAGGCCTGGGGTCAGCTCCCAGAGCACTGTGCTGGCTGCTCCCTGCCGGGCTGCTGGGCTGTCCTCAGTGGGAAGTTAGCCTCTCTGTGTCATTTTGTGGGTTCTGTAGCTCCAAAGTTTGTTCAGAGTCTCCTTTTACATAAATTGGAAGTGGTGGGAGCTGGAGCTGTGTGGAAGTCCTGTTTCTACTCCGCCATCTTGGCCTCTGTCTTCATTTCTTTCTGAGCATCAGTTTCCTCCTATGTACAATGGGTAGGTTGAACCAGATTTCTAAGATCTCTTGAGATTACACAGTTTTAGACTCATTGGGTCCCCTTCTTGGGTCTTAATTTTCCCATTTGTACTACATTCAGGCTCAGTTGAATCTTTTTCCATCCAATTTCTGGTCATCAATCTAAAAAGAACTACACCAGACCTGGAATCCCCATAGCCAAGCAATCCCCTACTATATCTCACCATTTCCATGCCTAACTAACCTGGCCCTATTCATTCCAGTAAGATAACTCCCCCATTTCCTGCCTCCATTCCTGACAAAAATCATTCCCTGTCTTTCTGCTTCTGCCTGAGTGGACCATCTTTTCATTCCCTTTCTCTCTATTTCTACCCACTTTTAGACACTGTTGACCACCACCTTCTCCTGGAAGCTCTTTATTCTCTTTTGACTTCCATAACATTGCTCTCTCCTGGTTCTACTCCTGCTTATATGATTGCTCTTCCCTGTTAATCTTCTTTTCATGATTATCATTCATGTTCTACTTCATAACTGGAGGCTGGGTGTCCCCCAAGGTTCTAACCTGGGTGCTTTCTTTTTGCTCTCTGTGCCCTCTCTCTTGTTGATCTCATCAGGTCCCAGGGACTTAATTATCAGTCCCATGAAGATCTAGAAATCCAGTCAAAGTTTCTCTCTCTATTTCCAGTTCTACATGCTTACTGGTTATCCCCACCTAGATGTCTCACTGATATCTGTCTTGATTTATTAGCTTTACTTATGTTTGTGACATTAAAAGTAAAACCGAATGGACCTCTCTTTCCAGAATGATTTCTTATGACTTCATTGACTCTGTGTTCTAGCCAAATTGTACTTCTTAATATTACCATAATAGGAAACTTCATTTTCTCTTTCTTATTTTTATTTTTATTGTATTTATTTATTTATTTTTTAAGCAATTGGGGTTAAGTAACTTGCTTAAGGTTACACGGCTAGTCATTATTTATGTGTGGGTGCTCATTTTCTGAGGCTGGTTTCGAGATCGGGTCATCCCAACTCTGAGGCCGGCGTTCTTACTCACTGCGCCACCTAGCCGCCCCTCATTTTCTCTTTCTATACCTTTGTATAGTTTCTTTTTCTTGTCTGGAACATTCTCCTTCCTCCTTTCTACTTCTTATAATCCTTAGCTTCAAGGTTCATATCAATTTTCTTTGTGACTCCTATCCTGTTTCTTTAAGTTATAAGCATTCTCCTACCTGGCAAAACTGAGTATAATCCTTTGGGCGGGGGGGGGGGGGAATGGATATTTAATGAAATAGAGGGCTTTTAAATATTTCTGATTAAAAGACCAGCACCAAATAGAAAATTTAATATTCAAACACAAGACTCAAGAGAAACACCAAAAGGTAAACATGAAAAGAGTTATAATAAGGGATATAATAAAGTTATACTCTTTGCATTCTTGTGTGGGAAGATGGCATATGTAACTCCTAAAGACTTTATCATTAGGAGGGCAGTTAGAAATATTCACAGACAGAAGGCACAGGAATTGAGTTGATTATGCTGGGATGATCTTTCAAAAACATGAAGGGGTGAGAAAGAGAGATGCATAAGGAAAAGGGGGAAGGGAGAGGTAGAATGGGGAAATTTTTCTCACATAAAAGAGGTACACAAGGAAGAATTTTATAGTGGAGGGGGAGTTGGAGATGGTGGTGGCAGACAAGGCTTGAAACTTACTCTCATCAAAATTGGTTCAAAGAGTAAAGAATAAGTATACATACTCAGTTGCCTATAGAAATCCATCTTACCCAACAGGGAAATGGAGAGGAAGAGGATGAGACATTAGCTGGGTGAGAATGATAAAAGGAAGGGTGGATTAAGGAAGGCAGTAGTCAGAAGCAAAACATATGTTTGAGGAGGAAAAGGATAAAAAGAAAAAAGCATAACCAGAAGAAAATAGGATGGGCAGAAATACATAGTTAGTAGTCATAACTGTGAATGTGAATGCAATGAGTTTGCCCATAAAATGGAAGCAGACAGCAGAATGGATCAGAAACCAGAATCCAACAATACATTGTTGATAAGAGACAAACTTGAAACAGAGAGCTACACACAGAGTAAAAATGAGGGACTAGGATAGAATCTATTATGTTTCAGCTGAGGTAAAAAAAGGCAGGGGTAGTGACGGCTAGGTGGCGCAGTGAGTAAGAGCACTGGCCCCAGAGTCAGGAGGACCCGGGATTGGTTCTGCCCTCAGAAAATGAACACCCATACATAAATAATGACTGGCCATGTAACCTTGAGCAAGTTACTTAACCCCAATTGCTTAAAAACAAAAAGGCAGGGGTAGCAATCATGATCTCAGACAAAGCAAAAACAAATATATACCAAAAAGAGATAGTCAGGGAAAGTGCATTTTGCTAAAAGGTAACTTAGACAATGAAGTAATATAAAAATTTCTTACAGTAAGTATCTCTGATAAAGGCCTCATTTCTCAAATATATAAGGAATGGAGTAAAATTTATAAAAATAAGAGTCATTTCCCAATTGATAAATGATCAAAGGATATGAAGAGGGAATTCTCAGATGAAAAAATCAAAGCTATCTATAGTCATGAAAAATGATCTATTGATTAGAGAAATGCAAATTAAAACAACTTTGAGGCACCATCTCACACCTATCAGCAGTGACATGCTGGAGGGGATGAGAGAAAATAGATAAACTAATAAATAGTTGGTGAAGTAATGAATTGGTCTAATCAATTCTGCAGAACAATTAGGAACTATGCCCAAAGTGTTATAAAATTGTGCATACTGTTTGACCCAATGATACTACTACTAGATCTACACCCCCAAAAGATCAAAGAAAAAGGAAAAGGCTCTATATATACAAAAATATATTGGCTCTTTTTGTACTAGTAAAGAATTGGAATTCAAGGGAATGCTCATCTATTGGGGAATAGCTGAACACATTGTGGTATATAAGCACGATTGAGTACTATTGCACTATAACAAATGATGATGATGGGGAGTTTCAGAGAAAACATGGCAACACCTATACAAATTGATACAAAGTGAAGTGAGAAGAACTGGAAGGATACTGTGCACAGTAATAGCAGTATTGTAATGATAATCAATTGTAAAAGACTTGATTACTCCAATCATTACAATGATACAAGACAATTTGAGAGGAGTCATGATGAAGAAATGCTATTCATCTCCAGAGAGAGAGAACTAATGAGCTCTGAGTGAAAATAGAAGTATAGTTTTCTCTTTATTTTTCTTGTTTTTTGGTACTATATATTTAATGGAAATATATTTTATATGATTTCATATGTGTGATTGATATTTTACTTGCCTTTGCTTGCCTTCTCAGTGCATGGTGGAGGGAAGGGAAGTAGGGAGGAAGAGAACTTGGAGCTCAATATTTAAAATGAGAAGAATGTCTACAATAAATAAATAATTATGCACACATACATATGAAATATTCCAGTTCCCTTGCTTTGACTAACAAGTAGGGGGAAATTAGTGAAAAATGCAGTTAATACTGGAAAGGGCCAGGAAAGCTATCAAGGTGGACCCAGTTTTTTTTTAAACAAATGCTTTATTAACTTCTGTTTTACATCATTCATTTCCACCAGATTTTGAGTTACAATTATTTCCCCCCCCATTTTTCCCCTACCCACTCTCCCAGAATAGCAGTCCCACAAGATATCGCTTCCTCCAATCTGCTTTCTCCCATATCTTCTCCCACACCCCCTTCAACTTTTCCATTAGAGGAAGGTGAATCTCTGTGTTCCAATGCCTGCATATCTTATCTCCCAGTTACAAGCAAAAGAGTATTAATAATAGTATTTATAAACATTTGAAACATTTAATTTTAAGACCTCAAATTTCAGATCCATTCCCTTCCTCCCTTGTCACCCATTCCCTCTGGGAAGATAAGTAATTCAGTATATGTTTTACATGTCTAGCTATGCAAAACATTACCATAGTAGATATATTGTACAAGGCTGCTTATAATTCCCTCCCACTCGTCCCACCCCCCACCTGGTCCATTCCCTATTTGATCCTGTCCCTCTTCTATAGTGGGTACTTCCAACCTCCCCTCCCCCCAAGGATGCCCTCCCATCCATCATCCCTCCTCTCATCCCCCTTCCCCCTATTCTGCTGCAGGTTGAGATATCCCATTTAGTATGTATGTCATTCTCTCCCTGAACCAAATTCAATGAGAATGTGGTTTTGCCTTTTTGCCTTCCTATTCTTCCCCTCCCTTGCAGCCACTTCCCCTTGCTTCTTCCACATGAGATAGTTTACCCTACCCTGTCTCTCCCCATCTCCTCTTGCCACTTTCCTCTCTCACCTCATAATTTCACCCCTTGAGTATCCTCCCTTCCCAACAAATTCAACCTATGCCCTCTATCCATATATAACTGTAAACATATATACACACATTCAAATATGTATTCATATGACCATACACCCTTCTTCCATTATTTTCATACTGAGAAAGATTTCATCAGTCACAGTTAATGTTTTTCCATATAGAAATGTAAATAGTTCAACTTTGATAAGTTCCTTTTAATTTCTTTTCCCTGATTACCTTCTCAGGCATCTCTTGCTTCTTGCATCTGGATGTCAAATTTTCTATTCAACTCTGGTTTTTTCCTCAAGAATGCTTGAAAGTCTCTTATTCCACTGAATGACCATATTTCCCCCTGAAACAAAATACTCAGTTTTGCTGGGTAGGTGACCCTTGGGTTCAGTCCCAGCCCTTTTGCCATCTGGAATATCATATTCCATGCCCTTCGATCCCTCAGTGTAGAAGCTGCCAGGTCCTGTGCTATTCTGATTATGCTTCCACAATATTGAAATTGTTTCTTCCTGGCTGCTTGTAGTATTTTCTCCTTGATCTGGGGATTCTGGAACCTGGCTATAATATTCCTGGGAGTTTTCTTCTTGGGATCTTTTTCAGGAGGTGATCGGTGGATTCTTTCAACCTCTATTTTACCCTCTGGATCTAAAGCATCAGGGAAATTTTCCTTGAGAATTTCTTGAAGGGTGATTTCTAGGTTCTTTCTTTGATCATGGCTTTCAGGTAGTCCAATAATTTTTAAATTGTCTCTCCTGGATCTATTTTCCAGGTCAGTGGTTTTTCTCATGAGATATTTCACATTGCCTTCTATTCTTTCATTTGTTTGGATCTGCTTAACAGCATCTTGATTTCTCATAAAGTCATTAGCTTCCATTTGCTCCAGTCTAACTCTGAGGGAATGAATCCCCTCAATGAACTTTTGAGATTCTTTTTCCATCTGGCAAATTCAACTTTTTAAGGCATTCTTCTCATTGCACTTTTGGGCCTCCTTTGCCATTTGAGTTAGTCTATTTTTTAAGGTGTGGTTTTCCTCAGTCAGGTTGTTGACCCTCATTTCATACTTTTCCTGCATCCTTCTCATTTCTCTTCCCAATTTTTCCTCCACTTCTCTTATTTGATTTTTAAAGTACTTCTTAAGGTCCTCTATGGCCTGTAACCCACTCATATTTTCCTTTGGGGCTTTTGGAGCAGGATTTCTGACCTCACAGTCCTCTGACTGTTCCATGCTTCGATCCTCTTTGCCCCCAAAGTAGGATTCTAAAGTTGCATTTTTCTGTTTAATTTGTTTCCTTTGCCTTGACATGTTGCCACTTAATTACTTGACTTTTGGGCTTGTTGCCACACTATGGCTTTGCTGCCAGACAGGGAAACTTTCATCTCGAACGTGTGGGGGACAACTTCCATTTCTGGCAAGCTGGAAATCCACCCACGACCTCCACGCCAGATCACAATCCAGATCCAGGGAGGTTCAAGCAAGAGCTATTACCCCCCAAGACTGATCGCTGGATCTCCCTACAGTTCGCAGGCCAGGAGCTGGAGCTGCCTCTGAAAACTACAAAATGGCGTGTCTCCTCAGCGGCTTCTAGCCCCCAGGGGAGGAAGCCGATGTGTTCCCCAAATACTGGTCCCAAAGTCCATAGGGCACTAACCTTTCACTTTGTCCTAGGCATGTCTATGTTGATAATTCTGGAATCGCCACAGCTGCTGGTGTTCTGGGGTCCCTCCAACCGACTGCTGTCCCAGCTGCCCTGGGGCTAAAACCGTGACTCAGGTGGACCTGTGCTTGGCTCCCCACGCACTGCACATTGCCAGCTCCCAGGGCGCTGCGCTGGTCCTTCCTGCAGGGCTGCTGGGCTGTCCTTAGTGGGAGGTTAGCTTCTCTGTGTCGTTCTGTGGGTGCTGGGGCTCCAAAAGTTGTTCAGAGTCCCCTTTTACATATTTTGGAGGTGATCTGGGGGGAGAGTGGCTTGGACATGCTGTTTCTACTCCGCCATCTTGGCTCTATAAGGTGGACCCAGTTTTCAGGGATTGTCAGAAGATGGAAGGAATGGCAGAGGAAAAGACATACATAATTGTTTGCATGTTGTATCTCCCTTAAGAATGTGAGATCCCAGGGGCAGCTAGGTAGTGCAGTGAATAGAGCACTGGCCCTGGAGTCAGGAGGACCTGAGTTTAAAGCTGGCCTCAGACACTTAACACTTAACTCCAATTGCCCTGTCTTCCCTCCAAAAAAGGCAAAAACAAACAAACAAACAAAAAGAATGTGAGATCCTTGAGACTAGGGACTGTTTTTTGCCTTTATTTGTATCCCCATGGCTTAGAACAGTATCTGACACATATTAATGCTTAATAAATGTCTCTTTAGGCAGTTTTCAGATGAAGAAATCAAAGTTATCTATAGTCATATAAAAATATTCTAAACCACTATTGATTAGAGAAATGTGAATGAAAACAACTTCGAGGTACCACCTCATACTTATCAGATTGGCTGACATAGCAGAAGAGGAAAATAATAAATATCGGAGAGAGTATGGGAAAATTAGGACACACATTAATGAACTCTTGGTCATTGTGAATGGATCCAACCATTCTGTAGAACAATTTGGAACTATGCCCAAAGGGAAATCAAGCTGTGAATTTGATCCAGAAATGCTACCACTAGGTCTGTATCCCAAAGAGATCATAAAAAATTGAAAAGAACTTACACGTACAAAGATATTTATAGCAGCAATTCTTGTGGTGGCAAAGAATTAAAAATGGAGGGCATGCCTGTTAATTGGGGAATAGCTGAAAAGGTTGTGGTATGTATTACATTACATATAAATGTGCTATAAGAAATGATGATCAGGTGGATTTCAAAAAATCTGGGAGCTTACATGAATTGATGAAAAGTGAAGTGAACAGGACCAGAAGAATACTGTACACAGAAACAGCAACATTGTGTGATGATCAACTGTGATTGACTTAGCTCTTCTCATCAATACAATGATCCAAGATAATTCAAAAAACTTCTGATGGAAAATGCAATTCAATTTCATTCAATTCATTCATACTCCAGAGAAATGGAGTCTGAATGCAAATAGAAGCATACTATTTTCACTTTCTTTTTTGTTTTTTTTTTCCTTTTGTTCTGTCTCTTCTTTCAGAATATGACTAATATAGGAATACATTTTACATGATTGCACTACATAACATATAAAATTGCTTACCATCTAAGGGTGAGAAGAGGAAAGAAAGGGACAGAGAAAATTTGGAATGCAAAATTTTATGAAAAAATGAATGTTAAAAATTGTTTTGGGGGGCAGCTGGGTGGTGCAGTGAATAGAGCACTGGCTCTGGAGTCAGGAGGACCTGAGTTTAAAGCCGGCCTCAGACACTTAACACATAAGTGACCTTGGCCAAGTCACTTAACTCCAATTGCCCTGTCTTCCCCCCTCCAAAAGGCAAAAAATAAAATAAAATAGAATAATTGTTTTTACATGTAATTGGAAAAAACCAAAATACTATTTAAAGAAAAAATGCCTGTTTAATGACTTATGAAGAGGAAATTTTTCAGGAGCATTTTGTACCAGATAAACTCTGAACCTCCTTCTTAATCTAAGATTTTTGAGATTCTCAGATTTCAAATGATTAGAGGCTCTGTCTTTTTGTCTCTTTGAGATCAGAGCTTGTGTTTTTGTCTTTCTTTGTCTCCCCATTGATTAGCACAGTTCCTGGAACATAGTAGGCACTTAATAATTGCTTGTTGAGTAATGATCTAGTCCAGATGTTTGCCAGTCCTTTAGTAATTTTAGAGCCATGTGGTGTTTTTTTTTTCCCTTTGTGGGGAGGGGGTGTGGTTTGCTCCCATTCCCTCCATTCATATGCTTATCTGTCTTTTGGTGGCAAACTGTGTCAGCAGTTTTTGCTTGCAGTGGTAAGAAAGGTGGGCCCCATCTTCACAATAATTTTTCCCCTTGATTACTTTTGTAGGTGGCTAGAAATAGATTTGGTGGTTTAGAAAGCATTTCTCTTCCTAAAGTTCTTGAGTTTAGAGTCCTGGGCTTTCTCTGCTGCGGTCTGAGGGGAAATGGCGGTCAAAATGGTGTTCCTTTGACTTGTCTGGCATACGCTGCTGCCTCCTGTCTCTCCCTCTGAATGCCTTGATAATTCAGTATGGCTAGCTTTCCTGCTCTCTGGGTACCAACTGGTTAGCAATCAATATATCTAATGAGAGAGAAAATGCCTATGGGGGGAAAATCAGTCCCAAGCCTCCTGGATTTTAGGAGACAATGGCTCAGATGTAATTTATGTTGGGTCAGGTGGGGCTGTGTGGGGCATTACACCACTTGGCAACCATATCAAACTTGCTACTTGATTCATTTTCATGTTAATCCTCTTACTCAGGCATATTAATGTGTATAAGTATATATTTATTGGCTTACCATAATAATTGTCGGCATTTATTTAATATATGACAATTTAAGGTTTGCAAAGGGATTTACATATATTATTTCATTTGAACTTCACAGCAACTTTGTGGGGCAACTGGCTATTATTATCTCCATTTTACGTATTTGAAAATTGAGGTTGAGTAGTGAAGCATCTCTACAAGATCACATAGCTAATAAATGTCTGAGGCTATATTTAAACCTAGATCTTTCTGACTTCTAGTATAGGACTCCAACTACACTATACCAACCAGCCTCAGGAAACTGCCCACATTGTGTTGGAAAACTATTTGTATTACAAAGATGGCGGAGAATAAGACAATAGGGAAGATGCCCACATAATGTTCAGAAGCTGCCACTCATATGGTATCATTTTGGTGGGTACTTTGACATTTGGGCTGATGGCATCCCTTTTTCACATGGTCTTCAGCTGAGAATTCTTGCATAATTATCCCTGATTCCAGCTTGAAGTCAGCTTCCTCTAACTAGGGTCAGCTTCATATTGTTGAGAATTCACACAGGTTAATGATTACTATCAGAATGACTTGCATAGACTACTTCAGAACTGATTTTTAAAATAATTTTCTTGGAAGCTATGGGTAAACTGTCTTTTCAAAATGACAGATTATATGTTTGTTGACCCAGTTCCAAACACCTTTGTAGAATATCCGTATTATGGCAAAGTCAGTCATCTGACTGAACCTCTAGTGGTAGAGTCAAATACTTGAGTGGAATTTCTTTGATAGGCCGAGCATCACTGCATGCTTTAAGGCTCCAGATCTCATCAACATGGGTACTCTATCTAATGTTGCAAATCATAACCTCTCTATGTAACCAAATATTTTTGCTGCAGAAATATAGAAAGAAGGAATTAATGTGGATTAGCAATTACATTCATTTGGGGGGACAACTTTTAACTCAGGAACGAACATATAATATGCTAGATGTGAAGTCAGGAAGGTTGAAGTTCAGAACTGTGTGAGATAAAAGAGTTTGGAGTCTGAGTCTGAGATCAGAAAAGGTCTTTATTCTTTTTCATGAGAAAGGGCACTGCCCCTGTCACTCAAATGACATCTGCCAGGAAGTCCAACATGTGGAAGCAAGCCCATGGTTATATACCCCCTAATGCAGAAACCCCAACCACCAATTGGCCTTCACTCCCATTGGTGGGAAGGCAGGCTTACAATCTAAGCACAGGAATCTATCTTGGAGACAAAGAATATGAAAACATGTTGGTGTCCAATGAAAAGCCAGGAAAGCAGTATTTTCCCCCCTGATTTGATATATCTTGTGATGGGGTGGCCCTGGGATGGGTCTCCATTGTTCTAAATCCTAGATTCCTGTAAGGTCAAGTGACTTCTAAACTTAGGCCTAGTGGATGCTGAAGCCACTCTAAATTTGATGTTTCAGAATGGGGAAACTGCAAGTTATCCCTCACAATTCCCCCTGTTCTTTTATACCTTTTGAAATTTCACCACTTCTCTTAATTCTAATTCCCCTTGTCGAATTGACAACATACAAGGAGGTAGTCCCCTTTATGAGTGCAGATACAGAGATTCAAAAGAAAATAACAAACAATTGTCCCTTCAAAGTCCAAAAGTCTCTTTTCACACCACTGGCTGGCAGGGGTATACCATCTGACGGAAGTCCTCTGATGGCTTTCCAGCCATCCATCCTCAGCACTTCGTCCCAGGCTCTTTTTCTTCTGCCTTCTTTCATTCACTTTCCTACAAAAGGAACCTTGGAACCAATTTAAATGACCACTCTAGTACCCTTATCATTTTTACAAAATTAAAATTGAAGTCTTGGTCAATTGTCATGGTCACATGTTAAAACCAGTTTCTTATATTTTGCATTAATTCATTATTAATTCCTCCACCAAGAGGATGGGATTATACTAAGGGATTTACATTAAGCTCACAAAACAATTAAAATATTTACCAAGTAATCCAGAAACTATACTCCTTTTAACATTAACTAATTATAGCAAAACTGAGACAAATGTGATACTAATTAAATAACAGAATAATATTCCCACAAACCCTTGTCCTCATATTATTATAAAGAACTAAAGGAACCTGACTTATACAGGAATACCTATAATAAACCCTAAGCCTAATAGCTTTGTTTTATAGTAATTTAAGATGTTCCAGAATCAAGTATTTAATAGATTTGTTGTTGTTTATTTAAAAATGTTTGATTATTGAAACTTGACACCAAGAATAGGGACAAAACTTTAATGAGGGAACCATATCTTCCCAAGTTGAGAATGTCAATTTCAGGCAAAATGTATACCAAGTTGCAATCTGCACTGAGCCAAGCTTAAAGTCTGCCAGGTGTCAACAAGGGAAATCAAGTCAGAGGAATCTGACCTCAGCTCATGCAGAACAGTCGTTCTCCTGACCTTCCCTCTGCATTCCATACCTGTACTTCACAGGATCTGGCACCATGGATCAGTGTCTCAGATAGCTTGGATAGCCTTTCTTAATATTCATACCAGGAGTTAGACTCAGAGAAATAGTCAATTAACAGTCCCATCAAATCTTATATAACAAGCTCCAATAATCAGCTTAAGATGTGATTATAATCTCATATTGGTTAAGGAACTAGTGAGCCTCAAATAACTTCTATTCATTTCTATATTTATACTTGTTCATAAAAATCAAATATCCCATCGGGATTATAAATTATTGCTCTTGTAGATATGAATATTCTTCTCAAGCTTCTCTAACCCATTATTTTGATTATTCAACTTTCCTTTACATCTTAACAATAAAAAGATAGCTCATAAATTATTATTCCTCACTAACAACTATCTGTACTGGAATCTCAGCTTAAACAAAGCAAAGAGGTTAATGGCTAACCATAGATGTCCCTGTTTCAAGTTGGCTTATTCTTCCCAAATTACACTCAGTCTGGAAGAATGAGATACTTCTGGAATCTAAGGTTCCCCAGTAAGATTGATCTGACCTCCAAGGTCAAGGGTGGCCAGGTCTTATCTTATTCTGTCCTTCAGTGTACACCTGGTCATAGTCCAGCTATGTTCCCCAAGAACGGAGTTCCAAGCCAGGAGACTCAAAGAGTCACAAGACTTTATTCAGCAGTTTCTTATGCAATTACATCCTAACTACTACCTGATCAGCTAAGAGTTCAGAGTATGTAGAGTATAATTGTATAGCCATCATAAACTACTATCTTTGGGAGTACAACATTATCCTCATTCCCATTTGCCTCTTATGTCACAGCCAAGTACTCTGTATCAGGTTCTGAGTACTGGGCAGGATGTCCCAAACCTCCCTAAACCTCCCCAAACCTCCCTGGAATCTCAAGGCTTCTCTTCCATTGAAGACCCTACCTGTTGGCAAGTCAGAAGGTCACAGAGCTCCCTTTCTGGAACAGAGCTGTCTCATGGAATGTCTAATTTACCTCCACAGTGTTACTGTAGAGTCAGCATGCTCTGGGTCTCATGCCTCCAGGGGAACTGCAGGTATACCCCCAACAAGATAACACAAAGAGTACATATCTTTTCTGACTGCATTGATCATAAAAACCTGCAATAGAAGGAAAAAGGCAGAAACATATGACATACCAAATATAACAGGATAAAACATAGTGCACTAAAAAAAAATTAGTTATGGTCCCAAATGCCTTTTACCTTAAACAGCAATTTCACTAATTATAACTTAGAGTTAGACCACATACTGAAGGAATTCCATATAACATCTTACCAGGATTCCCACTCTAAATTCCAAATTAGTACTAAAAACCAATTATTAGAAATCAATTTTATTGACCTTAAAGGCCACTTCGGAGACTGGCTGGTTTCCAACTCTACTGTCCCTCAGTAAAATTTCTTTAGAAGCCCTTGTTGTAACTGCTTCCTCCCTTCCCCCCTCCTTTCCTAGTGAAGAGTGGTGAAGCTGTCTTCTTAATCTGATCCATGATAAATCCAATGACTCTTTAGGCAATCTGCCTGAATTCCCCAAATCTCATGGTCCCGTCTAGAAACTTCAGAAAATTCACAGTAAGTTTGAATATTACAAAATCCATACATAATTGATAAAATGACCAGAAATCTTACAGTCTTTGTACAATTACTAACTTTCCCTTCACAAATTTTAAACTTATCCTGGTATAAAAGCCAATTGTTAGAGATCCTTTTTAGTCTATTGTACCTAGATTTGCTGCTTGTCAGCAAATCAAGTTCATTGTTTAGGTGCTTTATAACTAAAATAAGCTCCCTTCCCAGGGCTAATGAGATTGCTTCCCCATCCTGGAGTATAAAATTTTCCTTGTCTCCCTTTTCTTCTGCTCAATCTTCCCCATAAAACTTCTGAAACTACTTTATTGTTCTGAAACTACTTTACTCTCCAAATATTGGGGTCTGTCTCTCCTAGTCTTCTTGCCAGGAGACTCACACTGCTTTCTTAATACCTTTTTGTTTACTTCCTTGCATATAAGACACTCTTCACAGATTTGTTTAGCAACTATCTATCTATCTATCTATCTATCTATCTATCTATCTATACTTATACATCTGTATTTCTTTAAAACTAGGACACACATTGCTTACACTCCCCAATGGACTCCTTGATGTAAAAATTGACAAAATTTCCCTCATGATTTGTTAATTAATCATTTCTCCCCCATCAAACAATAACCAATGGCTTTGCTCAGTTTCAATCAAATTTTTCTTTTCGGCTTCTATGAACACAAGTATTGCTTTTGTCTTAGGGACTTGAGGATTCAACAGATACATCTTCATAGATTCTATGGACAGGACAGTCTCTAGCTTCCTTGTCTGCTAATCTGTTCCCCATCATCTTATACCAAAGATACTTATAAAACACTTCTTAATAAGAATATTTCTCTTTAAAAAACCCAGTTTATTCTGATATCATTAACTACTACCAGATTCTTAAATTCTCTAGTCATAAAATCTTTCCCACATAATTGACAAGAGGACAAAATTAATTGACAAAAGGAGGTTTCACAGGTCTTTTCTTCACATAATTAAAAATAATAACCTTTCACAAGCACACTTTTGTAAATACCTTGATTTATGCAATAACTCCAAATATCTTGGTTAACAATATCACATATTTCATAAATGATAGCAAACAATCTTAATTGAAACTTCCTTTAAAACAAAAACAAACTTGAAAGTTTATGAGTTCTTTTTTTTCTTTCAGTTTAATAAATATTTATTTAGGGTCTATTATGTGTAAGATGAGGGTCAGATTGGAGTAGCAGATAGAAAGTTGGCCTTGGAGTCAGGAAATCCTGGGTTCAAGTTCCAACTCAGATTCACACTGGTCAGTGAATTTGGGGAAGTCACTTAAACTTGCTCCAGGGAACTTTTTCTCCCCCACCAAATCCTTGTTTGTTCTTAGTATGTTAAGACAGAGAAATTGCATTGTGATTGAAACAGTATCAATAGTATATTTCTTTTTTAAATTAAATTTTGTGTTTATTTTTAGTTTATATCATTCATTTCCACAAGACTTTGAGTTACAAATTTTCTCCTCGTCTTTCCCCTACCTACCACCCCAAAACAGAGATCTCACTGTATATTCCCTCCCCCAATCTCCTCTCTCCTATATCCTCCTATATCCTCCCCCTCCAACTTTCTGGTAGGACAAGATGGAACTCCATCCCCCAGTGACTGTATATCTTATTTCCCACTTGCATGTAAAATAATAATAATAATAAAATATTTTTAAACATTTGATTTAAAAGCTATGAACTACAGATTCTTTCCCTTCCTCCCTCATCACCCAAACTTACTGGGAAGATAAGCAATTCAATATAGGTTATTCATGTCTAGCTATGCAAAACATTTCCATAGTGGATATATTGTGAAAAACTGACTATATTTCCCTCCATCGTATCCTGCCCCCAACTTGTTCTATTCTCTACTTGGACCCTGTCCCTTTTCAAAAGCTCTGGCACCTGTGTGCTTCTAACTACCCTCCCCCCCCCAATCTGTCCTCCCCTCCATCACCCACTCTCTCATCCCCTTCCACCCTACTCTCCTGTAGGGTAAGATGCCCTATTTAGTGTGTATGTCATTCCCTCCCTAAGCCAAATTCAATGAAAGTGAGGCTGACCCACTCCCTTTAGCCTCCTGTTCTTCCCCTCCATTGTAACAGTTTTCCCTTGCATCTTCTATATGAGATAATTTACTCCATTCTGTCTCTCCCCATCTCCTCTCATTATATTCCTCTCTCACCTCTTAATTTCACCTTTTAAGTATCATCCCTTCCTATTCAATTGATCCTGTGCCCTTTATGTATACCTATACACATATGTACACACACTCACATATGTATTCATATGCCCATATACCTTCCTATATAGATATATATGTATGTATGCATATATATGTATATGTGTATATATATGTGTGTGTATATGTATATATGTGTGTGTATATACATACATACATACATACATATATATGTATATACACACACATTTATATTCCTTTCAACTGTCCTCATACTGAGGGATCAAAGGGCTTGGAATATGATATTCTGGAGGTCAAAGAAGCTGGGATTAAAACCAAGAATTACCTACCAAGCAAAACTGAGTATCATGTTTCAGAGGAAAATATGGTCATTCAATGGAATAGAGGACTTTCAAGCATTCTTGAGGAAAAAACCAGAGTTGAATAGAAAATTTGACACTCAGATACAAGAAGCAAGAGAAGCTTGAGAAGGTAAACAGGGAAAAAAATCATAAGGAACTTATCAAAGTTGAACTATTTACCTTCTACATGGAAAAATGATAATTGTAACTTACAAAACTTCTCAGTATGAGAATAGTCAAAGGGAATAGAAATGTGTATATACACACACACACTCATATGTGTATATATATATGTATATGTATATGTGTATACACACACACACACACACACACACACACACACACACACATATATATATATATATGTCTGTATAGGTGGGTATATGGGCATATGCATTCCTCTCACCTCTCAATTTTACCTTTTAAGTATCATCCCTTCCTATTAAATTGGTCCTGTGCCCTCTGTTTATGGATACCTGTACACATATATACACACACTCACATATGTACTTATACCCCCATATACCCTCCTATAGAGCATGTTGAATCTCTATGCCCCAGTGCCTGTATATCTTATTTCCCAGTTACATGTAGAAGCTGCCAGATCCTGTGTTATCCTGATTATGTTTCCACAATGTTGAAATTGTTTCTTCCTGGCTGTTTGCAATATTTTCCCTTTGTTCTGGGAACTCCAGAACCTGGCTATAATATTCCTAGGAGCTTTCTTTTTGGGATCTTTTTCCAGAAGTGATAGGTGGATTCTTTTAACTTCTATTTTGCCCTCTGCTTCTAAAACATCAGGACAATTTTCCTTGAGAATTTCTTGAAGGATGATTTCTAGGTTCTCTTTTTGATCATGACTTCCAGGTAGTCCAATAATTTTAAAATGATCTCTTCTGGATTTATTTTCCAGGTCAGTGGTTTTTCCAATGAGATATTTAATTCTATTTTTTTGCCTTCTATTTTTTCATTTGTTTGGATCTGTTTAATCGTATCTTGATTTCTCATAAAGTCACTAGCTTCCATTTGCTCCAATCTAATTCTAAAGGAATGATTCTCTTCAGTGAGCTTTTGAGATTCTTTTTCCATCTGGCAAAGTTGGCTTTTTAAGGCATTCTTCTCTTCATTGCCTTTTTGAGCCTCTTTTGCCATTTCAGTTAGTCTATTTTTAAAGATGTTATTTTCTTCAGTTAGGTTGTTGACTCTCTTTTCATGATTTTCTTGAATCATTCTCATTTCTCTTCCCAATTTTTCCTCCATTTCTCTTATTTGGTTTTCAAAATCCTTCTTAAGCTCCTCTATGGCCTGTTATCAGTTCATATTTTTCTTGGAAGCTTTTGGTGTAGGAGATCTGTGCCAAAGGTGCCCTTCCCCACACTGCTCCAGCCCCTACTCCCAAGTCCTGAGGGGTGGCTGGGCAACAAAACCAACAGGGTGGGGTCCTTGGGGGTCCATGGCACTTCACCCCACCCACCATAGACACCAGTCCATCTTCCCCCTGGGTCCCAAATTGTGGGATGCAACAGGAAAAAAAATTCAGTGCTCTTGCCTTGCCACACAGTCCTTATCTTGTCTTGTGGCTGACTTCTGAACTTCTGCATTCATTCTCCTCCCACAGGAGGCAGCTGCTCCTGGCTTCTGCCCCAGTCCTAATGCAGGCAGCTCACCATTCCTGCTCTCAGCTCAGTGAAGTCAGCATGTGGGACCTTCTTCTCTCCTGTTCCATGGCTCCACAGAGTCACAGCTACCACAACTGGGAAACAAACAATTATCCCAGCCCCCAGTCTGTAGATCCTGTTCACGATGCCATTTGTAGCAGCAAGCACCCTAGCATACCTAGGGTGGCTGCCAACACAGGTTCTTAGATCTGCTTTTCTAAAAGAAAGCAACTCAAAATGCATTAACAATCTTGCTTTAATCAAACATATTTCATTTACCTAGTTCAGGGGAAAAAGGTTGGTACCATGAAATTCAGAGAATACAAACAAGTTACAGGCAGACAACAAATACAGAGAAACATCATCAGACAGGCTTCCAACTGTCTGACTATTAGATCTATACCTAGTCAGTTACCAGAGAGGGAAGCACCAACATCTGGGTTTTCAAAACCAGGGGGCTCAATGGCTGCCCAGAGTCTCATTTGGTCAAATCATACAGCTCTTCTAAAAGTGAGCCCCAAAACAAAATCTCACATCAGTGTATATATAGCCTTCTCCTGGCTCAGAGAAAGTCACAACCCTCTTGATCCACTGCCCAAACACAAAATATCAAGGTGTGGGCATTCCTGAAAAACAAGCCTCTAGCCACAGGCTCCAGGTGACCACATTCAGCCTATTAGGGGGCAGAGTATATTTTCAAATCTGAGAAGGTTCTCAGAATCACTTAAGCCTATCAAAGGACCTAGGGACAGGGAACATCTTAAATTCCCATTCCCATAACAAAATGGCTACCAAGACTTTTTAATCTAAATAGTAAAATATTTTCTCTTTCTTGAACACATAGACGCACACTTCAGACAAAAACACAGAGAACAAACATAGAGTCCCAACCAGACTGAACCAGAAATCTTGACTATTCAAGTCAATTTCTATTGGTCATTTTCTTTTTTTTTTCTTTCTCTTTATACTTTGGCAACTCATCCTGATGAGTTGCAGGTTCTGGGAATCCCCTTGAGCTCTCCTTGAATCTTTGAGGTATAGGCTCTGGGAACCCCTCTTGGACTCTAATTAAATCATCCCATTTGATGAGGCATTTGCATGAGGCCATAAGCCTTACATTGTGGCTGGGCCAAGACCTCTGTTACTAATCTAGCCCTCCATTGTCCATCTACTTCTTACCCTTGAGCCTAGCAAAATATCAATCCACCCTTGAACTAGACTAGCCCATCATTGTCTGTAGTCTCCAGGTAGCCTCCAGCAACTTTCCACCCTTAATCACTCTTTGACCTCATCTGACTTCTCCTGAAGACCCTCCCCAAACTCCTCCTCTAGACCACTCCGATTTCCTCCCACAACTTTCTGTATATAAGATCCCATCTTCCCTCCATGTGTATGAGAGCGCCATAGAATTACCTAGCACAGACTTGCTCTGTATCCAATACAAGTGAACTTTTAATAAACTTTTCTTTGGCTGAGAAGACGAGTCAAATTCATTCTGCAGGTCCTGGGGTGTTGGTATTTTGGGGTCTCCAGAGCAACTCTAACCCTCTTTATGGGTAACCTCTTCATTTTTATGGTTTCCTGATACTGGAAACACTGCTAATCTCAAACTCTTCTCCAGCTGGGACTGGAAGGTACATAAGCCTCTCTCCTTCCCTAGTACCTTAGAAGTGTGATTTTTTTCTGTTTTTTTTTTCGGGGGGGGGGGTTTGGGAGGCCTGACCCCTCAGGTCCCATTAGGTCAGATAGCTAGGAGGCTGTTTCATGCTCAGCCTGACCTCAGGTTCTCAGTCCTGTTTGGTTATTTTGGAGAACATGGATATATGTACAATTTCTGAAGAACAGAGGACAAGGACAGACACCCTATTTGGAAATATAAGCCAGATTCTTTCAAATCTCTCAGCGCTATGGAAGTGGGAAAACTTAAGGTGCTTTTTTGTGGGGGTTTTTTGTTTGTTTGTTCCAACCTTCCTTTATGGAGGACGGGACTTCTAGGCCCTATGCCTGTAGCTCCCAAAAGTTCACCTTTGGGTTGTCTTTTACAACAATGGAAAAAAATTAGTTTCTCTGGAGACCTTAAAAAGGAAAAGTTGGTATTTCTTTGCAATACTGTTTGGCCTATGTATCACATAGAAGACCATGAATCGTGGCCTGTTTTGGGGACTTTAAAAGATAATACTCTCTTGCAGTTAGAATTATACTATCACAGACAAGGAAGATGGACTGGACAGGACAATGTGAGTTCCTGTCTCACAGGAAATCAGGAACTGCCTTGGGGCCTCTTGGTTCAGAGGCTGCTTTGTGCCTGTGGGAGATGAGGAGGTGCTGAGGGCCACGGTCCAGTTGCTGGCTCACAAGGATGTCTCTCTCCTTTTTTAAAAATTAATTTATTAGTTTAGTTTCAGTTAACAAGATTCAATTCCATAGTTCCTTGATTTTCAGATTTCCTTTACTTCCCTCCCCCCACCCCCCACAACAGTTTATAGTCCTGTATAGGATCTGCAAATACTTTCACATTAGACATTAGTCAGGTTACAAAGGCGTATTGTACTAGGTGGGATGGAAAATGATAAAGAAGAAATAAAACCAAACAATGAAAAGAAAAGATCAATTAGTTTATTTCCATCAGGATTCAGGCTCAGTTCTTTCTAGTTAGATCTCTGGATTTCGCATTTCTCTCTTTCTTGAGTCTTTCGGGATTGACTTATATCACTGCATTGCTGAAAAGAGTCCAGTCTGTCATAGTTGGTCATCACACATATGATGTGTCTGTGACTGTATGCAAATTTCTTCTGATTCTACTCTTCTCGCTCAGCATCAGTTTGTATAAGCCTCTCCAGGTAAATATGAAAACCGTCTCCTCCTCATTTCTTATAGCACAATAATATTCCATTACATTCATATGCCACAACTTTTTTAGCCATTCCCCAATTGATGGGCACCCTTTTAGTTTCCAGTTCTTTGCAACCACAAAAAGAGTTGCTATAAATATTTTTGTACATATGGGTCTTCCTCCCACTTCTATGATCTCTTTGGGATATAACCCTAGAAGTGGTATTGCTGGGTCAAAGGGTATGAAATTATTTTATAGGCCTTTGGGCATAATTCCAGATTGCTCTCCAGAATAGTTGGATAAGTTCACAACTCCACCAGCAATGCATTAGTGTTCCAATTTGCCCACACCCTCTCAACATTTGTTATTTTCTTGTTTTGTCATCTTAGCCAATCGGACTGGAGAGATGTGGTATCTCAGAGTTGTTTTGATTTGCATTTCTCTAATCAATAGTGATTTAGAGCATTTCTTCATATGCTTATAGGTATCTTTAATTTCTTTCTCTGCAAACTGTTCATATCCTTTGACCATTTATCAATTGGGGAATGACTTGTATTCATATAGATTTGACTCAATTCTCTAAATTTTAGAAACGAGTCCTTTATCAGAGACATAGGTTGTAAAAATTCTTTCCCAATTTCCCACCTCCCTCTTGATCTTGGTTACATTGGCTTTGTTTGTACAGAAGCTTTTCAGTTTAATGTAATCAAAATTATCCATTTTGCATTTTATAATGCTCTCTAATTCTTGTTTGGTCCTAAAGTCTTCCCCTCTCCACAGATCTGACAGGTAAACTATTCCTTGCTTTCCCAGATTGTTTACAGTATCATCCTTTATACCTAGATCATGCACCCATTTAGACTTGATTTTGGTATATGGCATTAGGTAATGATCTATGCCCAGTTTCTGCCATACTGTATTCCAGTTTTCCCGGCAGTTTTTGTCAAATAGTGCATTCTTATCCCAAAAACTGGGGTCTTTGGGTTTATCAAACAATAAATTACTATATTCATTAACTGCTGGGTCTCCTGCACCCAATCTATTCCATTGATCCACTACTCTACTCCTCTGCCAGTACCAAGCAGTTTTGATGACTGCTGCTGTATAATACAGATTAAAATCTGGCATAGCTAGTCTACCTTCCCTAGCATTTCTTTTCATTAATTCCCTTGATATTCTCGACCGTTTGTTTTTCCAAATAAATTTTGTTATTACTTTATCTAACTCTAAAAAGTAGTTTTTTGGTAAATTGATTAGTATGGCACTAAATATATAGTTTAGTTTGGGTAAAATTGTCATTTTTATTATATTAGCTTGACCCAGCCATGAGCAATTGATATTTTTCCAATTAGTTAGATCTGATTTTATTTGTGTGAGAAGTGTTTTGTAGTTGTGATCATACAGATTCTGGGTTTGTTTTGGCAGGTAGATTCCCAAATATTTTATAATGTCTACAATGACTTTAAATGGGATTTCTCTTTCTATCTCTTGCTGTTGAGTTTCATTAGAGATATACAGGAATGCTGAGGATTAATGTGGGTTTATTTTATATCCTGCAACTTTGCCAAATTTATTTATTGTCTCAAGTAGTTTTTTACTTGATTCTCTAGGATTCTCTAAGTATATCATCATATCATCTGCAAAGAGTGATAGCTTGGTCTCTTCTTTGCCTAATTTGATTCCTTTGATTTCTTTTTCTTCTCTAATTGCTACTGCTAATGTTTCTAGTACCAGATTGAATAAGAGGGGTGATAGTGGACACCCTTGTTTCACCCCTGATCTTATTGGAAATCCTTCTAGTTTATCCCCATTGCATATAATACTTGCTGATGGTTTTAAATAGATGCTATCAACTATTTTAAGGAAGGCTCCATTTATTCCTATACTTTCTAGTGTTTTTAATAGGAATGGATATTGTACTTTGTCAAAAGCCTTTTCTGCATCTATTGAGATGATCATGTGGTTTCTGCTAGTTTTATTGTTGATATGCTCAATTATACTGATGGTTTTCCTAATATTAAACCATCCTTACATTCCTGGAATGAATCCTACCTGATCAGAGTGTATTATTTTTGTGATAAGTTGTTGGAGTCTTTTGGCTAATATTTTATTTAGAATTTTTGCGTCTATATTCATGAGGGAAATTGGTCTATAATTTTCTTTCTCTGTCTTATCTCTTCCTGATTTAGGAATCAGTACCATATTTGTGTCATAGAAAGAATTTGGTAAGACTCCTTCTTCGCTGATTTTCTCAAATAGTTTGCAGAGTACTGGAATCAATTGTTCTTTAAATGTTTGATAGAATTCACTGGTAAACCCATCTGTCCCTGGAGATTTTTTCCTAGGGAGTTCATTGATGGCTTGTTTGATTTCTTTTCCTGAGATGGGGTTATTTAGGTAATTCACTTCCTCTTCAGTTAATCTGGGCAACTTGTAATTTTGTAGATATTCATCCATTTCACTAAGATTGTCATATTTATGTGCATAACAATTGGGAAAAAATAATTCCTCATTATTTTTTTATTTCCTCTTCATTGGAGGTAGATTCACACTTTTCATTTTTGATACTCATAATTTGGTTTTCTTCTTTTTTTATCATATTGACTATCAATTTTATTGGTTTTTTCATAAAACCAGCTCTTAGTTTTATTTATTAATTCAATAGTTTTCTTAATTTCAATTTTATTAATCTCTCCTTTGGTTTTCAATATTTCTAATTTAGTACTAAATTAAGGATGTCTCTCTTGATGAGCAGCAGCTGCCATGGCTCGTTCATAGATAAAGGCAGCCCCATTGCTCAAGGAGTCTTATTAGAATACCCCTTACATATAGAAGAGACAGAAACAAGGAGCAAAGGTGCAGCTTAAACACATCAAAACATTCATTGATTTGGCACATAAAGTTTCACCCTTTAGGTTCAATATGGACTGGGCCCTCTAGGGAAAAGCTTTCAGCAGTTTTAGGTCTAAAAGAGTCACCAAATGAAGTGGTAGATGAAGGACTAGAAGCAATAAGCAAATGAGCCCAGTCTTGGTAAAAAGACAAAGTGAAAGTAGAGACTGGGAATATTAACTAAGACTGTTAAAAGGAATAGTAAAAGAAAATTGGGAACCAGCCAAGAGACAGAGGAGTGAGAGATTTATGGAAAAAGGACTCCAGTATTCCACCATTTCTGCCTTTTTTCTATGGAATATGTTAATGATATGTTTAACCTCAGAACAGAAAAGTGCCAGAGGAGGTTCAAAGTGTTTCAGTGTGATATAGCTGTCTCTAATATTATCAAGTAAGTCTTACCTGGCTTCCGTTACTACCTGGAGGGCCAGCAACTGTTTAATTTTTTCAAGAGATCTCCTACTATTTCTGTAAGCTTTTGGATCCATTCTGTTATTTTCTGTATCTTTGTTTTGTTTATGTGTCTTTATTTGTCATTCTGTAATATTTAAAATGCAGCTGGACTTTCCATGAATAGGTTTACGGTTTTTAAAAGCTTAATGATCTTTTTCTCGAACTAAACTTTGGCCAAGTTATGTGCCGACAAGGAGATAAGGGACTTTTCCCCTAAGGGACTTTTCCCCTCAGATCAAAGAGGCAAACAGAGGAGAACTTC
Source organism: Gymnobelideus leadbeateri (assembly GCA_011680675.1). Classification (NCBI taxonomy): domain Eukaryota; kingdom Metazoa; phylum Chordata; class Mammalia; order Diprotodontia; family Petauridae; genus Gymnobelideus; species Gymnobelideus leadbeateri. The sequence goes on from WOXC01001810.1 coordinate 189,267, forward strand.
ACCCTTTCCTGCATCACTTATTAGAGAAAAAATTTTGTATTGTGTGTATTGGAATGCTACTAAAATTTTGTATTGTATTGGAATGCTTCTAAAAATCAATTTGAATTTATTCTGGTCATTTTAGGGAATGTGAAAAGTAAATTAGTGTCACTTCTAATTTGATGCTAAGATCTGATAAAGAAACACTTTTACAAAATTCATTAAAGCCTCTCATCCCAGATTAGGCTAAAAGAGAGTGCTAAAGATTAATAAGGAACTTAAGTTACCCTCCCCAATCTGGCAAAAGGGAGAAAACACACTAAAATTATCAAGGACCCCACTAGCAATAGTCCTGAGGCACCCTGAAGCCCACACCTTTAAGCAAGCAGGTAGACTTCTTCAATTTAAACCCCTACATTCACTATCAAGCTCTGCAGCCGTGAGAAGAAGAGCAAAACCTCTGTACTTGATAAGCCCAATTTTTATCATTAGTATTGCTAGTGATTTGAAAATAAAATTGATATCATAATGTCATGTGGGAATCATTATAAGCCAAAAATAGTGTTAGATAAGCAAATGTTTAATCTGAATTTTGTTGGAACTAAAAGATAGAGAAAAAGTTTGTGTAAAAACAGTTATGTCACTTAATGTTTTATAATGTTTATATATGCTATATAGGAAACCGGTTATTTATATCTTTACCTGTAGTTAAAAGGAGATTACAACTAAAACAATTTGGCTATCATTTATGGAAATTATTACCCAAGTTACTTTATTGTTTAAATGCTAAAACCTAAAATTGATTACTATATGTAGAAAGGAGGACACTAGTGAAAAAAGTTTATTTGGATTAATTCTTCTCATTCAAACCATTCCTCCTGCATGTATGAGATTTGATAAAGGAGGGGCATCACCCTCAGCCCCTCCCTAAAGTCCATCTCAGTTATTCTTATTTTGTAAAACTGCCAAGGAAACTATC
>WOXC01001811.1:0-17912 GCA_011680675.1 Gymnobelideus leadbeateri
TTGGGAAAATTAGTGAAGGAGTCCTACCAAACTCTTTCTATGACACAAATATGGTACTGATTCCTAAATCAGGAAGAGATAAAACAGAGAAAGAAAATTATAGGCCAATCTCCCTCATGAATTTAGACGCAAAAATTCTAAATAAAATATTAGCCAAAAGACTCCAACAACTTATCACAAAAATAATACACCCTGATCAGGTAGGATTCATTCAAGGAATGCAATGATGGTTTAATATTAGGAAAACCATCAATATAATTGAGCATATCAACAACAAAACTAGCAAAAACCACATGATCATCTCAATAGATGCAGAAAAGGCTTTTGACAAGGTACAACATCCATTCCTATTAAAAACACTAGAAAGTATAGGAATAAATGGAGCCTTCCTTAAAATAGTTGCTAGCATCTATCTAAAACCATCAGCAAGTATTATATGCAATGGGGATAAACTAGAAGCCTTTCCAATAAGATCAGGAGTGAAACAAGGGTGTCCACTATCACCCTCTTATTCAATTTGGTACTTGAAACGTTAGCAGTAGCAATTAGAGAAGAAAAAGAAATCAAAGGAATCAGATTAGGCAAAGAAGTGACCAAGCTGTCACTCTTTGCAGATGATATGATGATATACTTAGAAAATCCTAGAGAATCAAGTAAAAAACTACTTGAGACAATAAATAAATTTAGCAAAGTTGCAGGATATAAAATAAACCCACATAAATCCTCAGCATTCCTGTACATCTCTAATGAAACTCAACAGCAAGAGATAGAAAGAGAAATCCCATTTAAAGTCACTGTAGACATTATAAAATATTTGGGAATATACTTGCCAAAACAAACCCAGAATCTATATGATCAAAACTACAAAACACTTCTCACACAAATAAAAACAGATCTAAATAGTTGGAAAAATATCAATTGCTCGTGGCTGGGTCGAGCTAATATAATAAAAATGACAATTTTACCCAAAATAAATTATATATTTAGTGCCATTCCAATCAATCTACCAAAAAACTACTTTGTAGAGTTAGACAAAATAATAACAAAATTTATTTGGAAAAACAAACGGTCTAGAATATCAAGGGAATTAATGAAAAGAAATGCTAGGGAAGGTGGACTAGCTATGCCAGATCTTAATCTGTATTATACAGCAGCAGTCATCAAAACTGCTTGGTACTGGCAGAGGTGTAGAGTAGTGGATCAATGGAATAGATTAGGTGCAGGAGACCCAGCAGTTAATGAATATAGCAATCTATTGTTCGATAAACCCAAAGACCCCAGTTTTTGGGACAAGAATGCACTATTTGACAAAAACTGCTGGGAAAACTGGAATACAGTATGGCAGAAACTGGGCATAGATCACTATCTAACACCATATACCAAAATCAAGTCTAAATGGGTGCATGATCTAGGTGTAAAGGATGATACTGTAAGCAATTTGGGAAAGCAAGGAATAGTTTACCTGACAGATCTGTGGAGAGGGGAAGATTTTAGGACCAAACAAGAATTAGAGAGCATTATAAAATGCAAAATGGATAATTTTGATTACATTAAATTGAAAAGCTTCTGCACAAACAAAGCCAATGTAACCAAGATCAAGAGGGAGGTGGGAAATTGGGAAAGAATTTTTACAACCTGTGTCTCTGATAAAGGACTCATTTCTAAAATTTATAGAGAATTGAGCCAAATCTATATGAATACAAGTCATTCCCCAATTGATAAATGGTCAAAGGATATGAATAGGAAGTTTTCAGAGAAAGAAATTAAAGATATCTATAAGCATATGAAGAAATGCTCTAAATCACTATTAATTAGAGAAATGCAAATCAAAACAACTCTGAGATACCACATCTCTCCAGTCAGATTGGCTAAGATGACAAAACAAGAAAGTGACAAATGCTGGAGAGGATGTGGGCAAATTGGAACGCTAATACATTGCTGGTGGAGTTGTGAACTTATCCAACCATTCTGGAGAGCAATCTGGAATTATGCCCAAAGGATTATAAATAATTTCATACCCTTTGACCCAGCCATACCACTCCTAGGGTTATATCCCAAAGAGATCATAGTAGTGGGAGGAAGAACCATATGTACAAAAATATTTTTAGCAGCCCTTTTTGTGGTTGCAAAGAATTGGAAACTAAAGGAGTGCCCATCAATTTGGGAATGGCTAAACAAGTTGTGGTATATGAATGTAATGGAATTTTATTGTGCTATAAGAAACGAGGAGGTGACGGATTTCATAATTACCTGGAGAGACTTATACAAACTGATGCTGAGCGAGAAGAGTAGAATCAGAAGAAATTTGTATACAATCACAGACATACCATATCTGTGACGACCAACTATGACAGACTGGACTCTTTTCAGCAATGCAGTGATATAAGTTAATCCCGAATGACTCAAGAAAGTGAGAAATGTGCCATCCAGAGATATAACTAGAAAGAACTGAGCCTGAATCCTGATGGAAGCAAACTAAATGATCTTGTTCTTCTCATTGTTTGGTTTTACTTCTTCCTTACCATCTTTCATCCCACCTAGTACAATATGCCTTTGTAATTGGAATAATGTTTAATATGAATGCATTTGCAGACCCTATACTGTACTATATGATGTCATGAGGGGAGGGGGGAGGGAAGTAAAGGAAATTTGAAAATCAAGGAACTATGGAATTGAATCTTGTTAACTGAAACTAAACTAATAAATTAATTAAAAAATAAAAATAAAAATAAAAAAAATAAAAACAAAAAACAAAAAACAAACAAAAAAAAGAATGCCATAGAATAGTGAGAGCACCATAAAATGACCTAGCACAGACTTACTCTGTGTCTAATGCAAGCAAACTTTTAATAAATTTTACTTTTCTTTGGCTGAAAAAAAAAAAAAAAAAGAAAATGAGTCTTCCTCAGTCCAAGTCCAGCACTCTATCCACGATGCCACCTAGCTGCCCCTTGACATCCTTTATTCAATAGTAAATAGATTCAATCTATATTTACTGAGATAGGATGATTCATTCATTCATTCATTCATTCATTCACTCTACATAGGACACCTGTGGATGGACATAGGGAAATGACTTTTGCTATATCTCTTTCCAATGGGAGGACATGATCTGAAGTGGCGCCATGAGATCAGGCTGGTTCACTTGGAGGCTTTTGATCTGTAATTAGCAGATTCTTGCCAGTGTCCTTGCACTAACATCGATTGCCCTCAGTTATTGTCTATGAGGAGTTGATATCTTTTTTTTTTCTTTTTAGAGGGCAATTGGGGTTAAGTAACTTGCCCAAGATCACATGGCTAGGTTTTTTGTTTCTGTGTGTTAAGTGTCTGAGGCCAGATTTGAACTCAGGTCCTTCTGACTCCAGGGCCGGCACTTTACTCTGTGCCACCTAGCCACCCCAGGAGTTGATATCTTAAGTGGAGATCTATTTTCTAGTCATTTTCACCTCTTCTTCCCTTTTCTTCATCCCACCAATGAGACTGCAGGCCTTGCAACTTTTCCAAGCCAGTGTCTTCTTACTGAGAGAGGACATCCAGGCATGGGGAATGGCATTACAAAAGGCACAAAGGTATGTATGGGGTATGAAAAGTAATCTAGACTAATTGGACCTCAGCAGAAAATAATATAGATCAAGGCTGGAAAGGTTGTTTAAAGAAAGATTGGGGAAAACCATGAATGACAGGCTAAGGAGTCTGGACTTTATTTGGTAGGCTTTGGGAAACACCTGAAAATTTTTGAGCAGTGGAATGATATAATTGGATATGCATTGGGACAAACACCCTGGCAGCTGAGCATAGAATAGCAATATTGTAATGCTACAACCTATATATGGGGCAGCTAGATGGCTCAGTGGATAGAACACTGAACCTGGAGTCAGGAAGACCTGAGTTCAAATATAACCTCAGACATTTACTAGCTATAGGACCTTGGGCAAGTCACTTAACCTTTGTTTGCCTTAATCTACTAGAGAAGGAAATGGCAAACCATTCAAGTATCTTTCCCCCCAAAGCCCCACAGGCTAATATTAACATCCATGGAGTGGTGAAGAGTTAAACACAACCAAACAACAACTTGTATATATGGAAAAATGCTTATCCTTTATGGCCTGTGAAGGGACAGCATCACACTCTCATGTCCTTTCTTTTTTTTTTTTTTTTGCTTTTTTTTTTGGAGGGCAATTGGGGGTTAAGTGACTTGCCCAAGGTCACATAGCTAGTTTTTTGTTAAGTGTCTGAGGCCAGATTTGAACTCAGGTTCTCCTGACTCCAGGGCTGGTGCTCTATTCACTGCGCCACCTAGCCACCCCTCTCATGTCCTTTCTTATGTGATTTTAAGTCCATTATGTATTATAAGTCATTGGGGGCAAGCTACAGTATGTAGAAACCAGCACTTTATCATGGGCACTCAGAATAATATCTGATAGTGAATTTAACATTAAAAAAAAACTCTCAAAGATTCTGCGTTTGATGAGACTGTAGTTAACTCAAACAGTGCAGTATAGATGATCTCCAGAAGGAAAGGAAAGGAGCCCAGCACTGGAGCCCTTTTGGAAAAGCACAATAGCTTCTCATCACTTTTCAGGAGAAGCTAGTTCAATTATTTGAGGAAAGCCTTTGTTTTGATGACATTTCTCCTGTTTCTATAGATAAAACTGCTGGTTCTACCTGCTGTCTTCATACTTTCTACAGGAAAGGAAATTAACAGCTATTGGGAACAAGTAAGCATTTATTTCAGTCTTTCAATTCTCTTTTGGTGATAGTTTTCAGAAGAGTATCTTACTAAGGCTCCAGGACCAGAATGGGAGCCAGTCATTTGTTTCTCTTCCAGATAGCAAGGAGAAACCCCAAGACTTCTCTATGGCACAAGGACTCATGAACAGTGGAGACAAAACAGGATACAGCTTCCCTCATCAGGTTACATAGGAGAGTCTTCCAAAGGGCTCTCATGGGCTGCCTCTGCTAAAATAACCTGCATTGCTAAGAGGCAGCAGGCCTCTGCCTTGACCTTTCTCATGCTATATCTTGTAGGGGCACTGCCAGAAGGAAGAGCTTCACATGGCAGAGTTTTTGCTATTGTTTCTAATGTTGCGTTAGGAGAACAAAGGAGAGGGTGATTGTTGGACGGGAAAATGGTGAAAAATATGGATATTCACAAAAGATGTTTTGATTTAAGGGCAAAATGTTTTGGGTGGGTGGGTTCATCTTCTCACATAGATTCAGCAGTAAAATTCTCATATAGCTAATGTAGTTATATGATATACTTATGTCATGTAGCTAGGGATCTCACATAACTAATATAGAGCAGTAAGAAATCAATTAATAAATTAACAACCTCCCCGGCCTGGGTCTTCCTCTCGCCACCCTGCCGGAGCTTATTCGTGACGACTGACCAGAGTCCAAGAATATTGCATTCCAGGCCCATCTGTACCCTCCCCATCCCAGTTTTTTCCTTTTTGAAAACCCTAAGAATAATGTCCTCACATCCATTTTTACTAGAGCCAATCATCTGCCATGCTTGCAACAGAGACTGTACATAGATTGCCCTTAGCCCTAATAATCATTAAGTCCACATTTACAAGAAGAATGGGAACCAGTAGGTGAAAGCCCATGAACTGAAGGAACACAATGGACACATCACAGGTATTGACTGGGCTCCCAAGAAAGATCAAATTGTAGCTTGTGGTGCAGACCATAATCCTATGTCTAGAGTCAGAAAGATGGCATCTGGAAACCAACCCTGGTGATCCTGAGGATTAACCGTGTAGCCACCTTTGTGAAATGGTGTTCCTTGGAGAATAAATTTGCCATAGGTAGTGGAGCTTGACTGATTTATGTGTGCTATGTTGAGTCTGAAAATGACTGTTGGATGAGCAAACACATAAAAAAGTCAATTCATTGTACTGTCCTGAGTTTGGATTGGCACCCCAACAATGTTTTACTGGCTGCTAGATCTTGTGACTTCAAGTGCAGAGTTTTTTCTGCCTTCATTAAAGAAGTTGATAAAAAGCCAGCCAGTACTCCATAGGGTACCAAGATGCCTTTTGGTCAACTGATGTCAGATGTCAGAGTTTGGTGGTCCCAGAATTAGTGGTTGGGTACATGGAGTTAGTTTCTCTGCCAGTGGAAATTGCCTTGCTTGGGTCAGCCACGATAGTACTGTTAGCAGTTGCCAATGCCTATAAAAACATGATGGTTTCATAGATGAAAACATAGTTCTTTCCACACCTGGTTGTTTCTTTTGTCTCTGAGAATAGCGGTGGCTGCTGGCCATGATTGCTGCCCAATGCTGTTCAGTTATGATGATTGTGGCTCCTTGATCTCTGTCTCCAAATTAGACATTCCAAAACAGAGCATCCAGTGAAACATTTCTGCCATGGAACGCTTCTACAACGTGGACAAGAGAGGTTGTGGGTCTCAAGAGAGAATACGGATCAGAATACTGTTCTAGACACGCTACACCAAAACAGTATCACCCAAATGTCTAGTTATAAAGTGGACAAACAAGACTGCCACAAATTTTGTACCACTGGCATTGATGGAGCAATGACAATTTGGGATTTCAAGACTTTAGAGTCTTCTATCCAGGGGCTCTGAATCATGTGAAGCTGCATTCCCTTTCTCTAGCATGACAAACACTTGACAGAATGCAGTTCCAGCATTTGCATGAACACAGGAAAGACCCTACCACAAGTCAAAACTGAGAAAATATCCCTTGCAGATGTTTTGTTTTTGTTTTTTGAACATAGTTAGTGAATGTATTGGTTTAAAAAAATCAGCAGTGATGTCTTTTTGATTGGCTAATTCATTCTATTCTTGACCAAAGCTGCTCTTTAAGTAGTTTATCATGGGGAGTTGTCATACTAAATTAAAGGGTATTTTATGTAAATTGTCTGCTAGAAAAAAAATTAAAAATACAGGAAAAAATTAACAACCATTTATTAAGCTATTATTATAAGCTCTTTACTAAGCACTGGGGACACACTTCTAGGTGGTGTGGTATATAGCATGCCAGGCCCAGAGTCAGGAAGACTCATCTTCCTGAGTTCAAGTCTGGTCTCAGACACTTACTAACTGCGTGACACTGGGCAAATCACTTAACCCTGTTCACCTCAGTTTCCTCATGAGCTGGAGAAGGAAATGTCAAACCATCCCAGTATCTTTGCCAGGAAAACCCCAGTGGGGTCATGGAAGGTTGGACATGATAAAAAATAGTGAAAAATAAAAACATACAAAGAAAAAGCAAAATTAATCCCTGCCCATAAGGGACTTACATTCTAGTGGTGGACAGCTTGTATATGGATTAGAATACAAAATAAATACAAAATAGAGAGAAGGTAACTTTAGAGAAGATGATACTAGCAGCTAGTAAGACCAAGGAAAAGATTCCTGGATGAGGTAGCATTTGGACCAAGCTTTAAAAGAAACCAGGGAATCAAAGAGTCAGAGGTTGGAAGACAGAAGACATCATGCGTGGGGAATAATAGTGCAAAGGGAGATGAAGGATTGGGCAAGAGGAGCAGGAAGCATACCAGTATGTCTGGATTGTAAACTATGTAGAGGAGAATGGAAGAAGATTGGAAGAGCAGGAAGAATTTCGGTTATAAAGAGCTGTGAATGCCAAACAAAGACTTTGTATTTGATCATCAAGGTAATAGAGAATGCCTGGGTTCTATTGAGCCGGAAGAGGGACATGATCTGACTTATGCTATAGGAAAATCCCTTTGGCAGCTGAGTGGAGGATGGATTGGAGAGGAGAGAGCCTTGAGGCATGGATACCAATGCTAAAGTGATTTCAATTGTACAGCAAGAGGTGATGATGGTCTGAACTAGAGTAGTGGCTAAATGAGCAGAGAAAAAGGGATGCATGCATTTGAGAGATGTTACACAGCAAAAAAAAATTACAAGATGTGAGAACTGATTTAATATATAGAGTAAGCTAGAGTGAAGGGTCAAGGATAAATCTGAGGTTGAAAACCTGGATAATGAAAGGTATAGAAGTCCCCTCAACAGCAATAGGGAATTCAGAAGAAAAGAGGATATGGAGGTAAAGATAATGAGTTCTGTTTTGGGCACTGTCAGTTTCAGGTCCAATGGGATATCCATTTAGAGAAATTGGCTAGTCAACTGGTGATGTAAGACTGGAGCTCAGGAGAGACCTTAAACCTAGATAAGTAGGCATGTACAATTGGCTTCTCTGCGTGCTTCTCTATATTTTGGGGAGTTGGACACTATTGAAAAATGACTCAACCACAACATCTAGGGTCCTACTCTATCTGCCTGGGGGAGTGGGTACATATGCCATCTTTCAACAGAACTTAGAGGTCTGAGTTTGACTATATGTCTTAAGACTCAACATTATTCAGCTCTGCATCAGGTCCTGCAAGAAAATGGTGTGAGAGGAAGGGGGGAACCACTTCCAAATCCTGAGAAGACATTTGAAATTGTATTTCAGATTTATTCATGATGTTTACCAATTGCTGCTAAGAGAGAATCCCAGTATCCATTGCTGATAGGCAATCAAGAGGTCTTTGTCAATTAGTTAATTGGTTTCATTTGGGTAGGGGGAGGCAGTGTCTACTTAGAAACAATGCAGGAATCAGGTTACATTCCTAGGTCTTAATATTCATCAATGGACAGGACAATAAAGCAAATTATGCTGGTTAAATTTGTGGGTAATCCTATGGTTAGAGTGATATCCATTATCTTCAAGGGCCAGGATTCAAAGGATCATATAAATTTGACAGAGGACAGATTTAGTATGAATCTACATACACATAGGATGGAGATTTGCTCAACAGAAAGGTTAATGAAGATGAATGAGGGGAATTAAGGTCAGTAGCCAGGCAGAGTTAGAAGAATGTAAGTCAATATTCCTCCATCCACTTTTTTCTCCTACCTACAAGATTCTGGTAGACATTAAAATATGCAGATACTCAGCCCACCTCCTCCTGACCCCAGGGGTCTGGGAGCTTGACCAGGATGGCAAGGTTGAGATCCAGGAGCTATTTTTTTAAAGACAGATTTGGGATTTCATTGAAATAGAGAACTCCTGGTGAGGAAAGGCCCTCTTCTGATGCAACATCAGCGCCCTTTTTTCAATTTATAGTCTTGCAGAGTCACCTGGGGGCACTGAGAGGTTGCTCAGGATCTCACAGCCTGTATATGGAGAGGACAGGACTTAAATTCATGTCTTCCTGATTCCAAGGCTAGCTCCTCACTCATTATGCCAGGCTTCCATTAATTTTACTGTCTTTACTTACATAGTCCTTGGAACTGTTTTGAGAAATGAATATTTTTCCTTCTCTTGTTGCAACTGCATAGGTCTGGCAGGTATGCCAGGCAGCTAAGGGAGTTTCTGTACCAGTTGATGGGGCAAAGATAGTCCCCATGACCCTTAAATGTTTGGTCCAGAGTTGGGAGCATGGAGGTAGAGGAGGAATTTATTAAGCATCTGTTATGTGCTAGGCACTCTACTGGGATTATAAAGATAAAATCCTAGAAATTTATACTTTTCTTGGGGGAAAGCAACATGCACAAATATATTGAAACTAAAAGCCTGTAAAAAGTAAATACAAGGTAATTTGCTTAGTCTGGGCTTTGAAGAAAGTTAGGGATTGTAAAAAGATGCTTCTCCTTGCTCAAAACTGCTAAAAGTCGGGGGGCGGAGCCAAGATGGCGGAGTAGAAACAGCATTTTCAATGTGCTCTGTCCCACACAAATTTCAAACAATGTGAAAGTGAGCTCGGAACAACTTCTGGAGCCACTGCACCCACAGAACTGCACAGAGAAGCTAACCTCCTGCTGAGGACAGCCCAGCAGCCCTGCAGGGAGCAGCCAGCACAGCGCTCTGAGAGCAGGCAGCCCAGCGCGCTGGGAACCGACTGCGCAGCCCGCAGAGCGGAGCCCAGGTCCACGGTTTTAGCCCCAGGGCGGCCGGGGCCTTCAGCCGGCTGGTGGAACCCCAGAACACCAGCAATTGTGGCGATTCCAGAATTATCAGCACAGATATGCCTAGGACAAAGTGAGAGGTTAGTGCCCTATGGACTTTGGGACCAGTATTTGGGGAACACGTGGCTTCCTCCCCTGGGGGCAAAAAGCTGCTGAAGAAACAGCTGCACAGAAGCCATTTTGCAGCGTCAGTAGTGGCTCTAGCTCCTGGTCTGCAAACTGTAGGAAGATCCAGCAATCAGTCTGGGGGTTAATCGCTTTTGCTTTAAACTGCCTGGATCTGGATTGTGGTCTGGGGGGGAAGTTTGGGGTGGGTATCCAACTTGCTAGAGTGGGTGGAGGCTTTACAGAGGCCACCCAACTGGCGGAAGTTGTGAAGACCCCACGTTTGGGCGGAAGCTCCCCTGTCTGGTGGCAGAGTCCTACTGTGGCAACAAGCCCCAAAATCAAGTAATTAAGTGGCAATATGCCTAGGCAAATGAAACAAAATAAACAGAAAAGTTCAACATTGGACTCCTATTTTAGGAGCAAAGAGGCTCAAAGCATGGAGGAGGACTGTGAGGTCAGAACTCCTGCACCAAAAGCCACAAATGAAAATACAAGCTGGCTACAGGCCATAGAGGACCTTAAGAAGCAGATAAGAGAAGTGGGGGAAAATTTGGGAAGAGAAATGAAAAAGATGCAAGAAAAGTATGAAATGACAGTCAACAGCCTGACTGAGGAAAATAACACCTTAAAAAATAGACTAACTCAAATGGCAAAAGAGGCTCAGAAAGGCAATGAGGAGAAGAATGCCTTAAAAAGTCAAATTTGCCAGATGGAAAAAGAATCTCAAAAGCTCACTGAGGAGATTCATTCCTTCAGAGTTAGACTGGAGCAAATGGAAGCTAGTGACTTTATGAGAAATCAAGATGCTGTTAAACAGATCCAAACAAATGAAAGAATAGAAGGCAATGTGAAATATCTCATGGGAAAAACCACTGACCTGGAAAATAGATCCAGGAGAGATAATTTAAAAATTATTGGACTACCTGAAAGCCATGATCAAAGAAAGAACCTAGAAATCACCCTTCAAGAAATTCTCAAGGAAAATTGCCCTGATGTTCTAGACCCAGAGGGCAAAATAGAGGTTGAAAGAATCCACAGATCACCTCCTGAAAAAGATCCCAAAAAGAAAACTCCCAGGAATATTATAGCCAGGTTCCAGAATCCCCAGATCAAGGAGAAAATACTACAAGCAGCCAGGAAGAAACAATTTCAATATTGTGGAAACACAATCAGAATAGCCCAGGACCTGGCAGCTTCTACACTGAGGGATCGAAGGGCATGGAATATGATATTCCAGAGGGCAAAAGAGCTGGGAATGAACCCAAGGGTCACCTACCCAGCAAAACTGAGTATCTTGTTTCAGGGGAAAATATGGTCATTCAGTGGAATAGAGGACTTTCAAGCATTCTTGATGAAAAAACCAGAGTTGAATAGAAAATTTGACATTCAGACGCAAGAAGCAAGAGATGCTTGAGAAGGTAATCAAGGAAAAGAAATAAAAAGGAACATATCAAAGTTGGTCTATTTACAGTCCTACATGGAAAAACAATAACTGTGTTTGATGAAACCTTTCTCATTATGAAAATAATTGAAGAAGGGTACATGGCATATGTTCACAGGTATACATGGATAGAGGGTACAAGTTGAATTTGATGGGAAGGGATGATTATTATTATTTTTTTTCGAGGGCAGTTGGGGTTGGGTGACTTGCCCAGGTTCACGTGGCTGGGATTTTGTTTGTTTGTTGGGTGTCTGGGGCCGGATCTGAGCTCGGGTCCTTCTGGCTCTGTGGCCGGTGCTCTGCTTGCTGCGCCACCCAGCCGCCCCAAGGAAGGGATGATTCTTAAGGGGTGAAATCAAGAGGTGAGAGAGGAAAGTGGCAAGAGGAGATGGAGAGAGACAGGGTAGGGCAAACTATTTCATGTAGAAGAGGCAAGGGGAAGTAGTTACAGGGGAGGGGAAGAACAGGAAGGCAAAAAGGCAAAAGCATATTCTCATTGAAGTTGGCTCAAGGAGAGAATCACATACATACTAAATGGAATATCTTACCCTCACTCACTCTCCTGAGTGGGGAAAGAGGGGGATGAGAGGGGGATGATGGAGGGGAGGGCATTCTGGGGAGGGGAGGTTAGTCACTATCAAAGAGGGACAGGATCAAAGTAGGGAATGGACCAGCTGGGAGGTGAGACAGGTGGGAGGGAAATATAAGCAGTCTTTTACAATATATCTACTATGGTAATGTTTTGCATAGCTATACATGTACAACACATACTGAATTGCTTATCTTCTCAGAGGGAGTGGGTGACAAGGGAGAATGGGAATGGATCTGAAAATCAAAGTTTTAAAATTAAATGTTTCATAAGATGTCCAGGCAGTGGGGCTCAGAATTCACCTTGCCCTAATGGCAAAGTCGAAGGGGTAGTATGGGAGAAGATATGGGGAGAGAGCAGATTGGATGAGGGGATATCTAGTGGGACTGCTATTCTGGGGTGGTGGGTAGGGAAAAAATGGGGGGAAAATGTAACTCATAATCTGGTGGAAATGAATGATGTAAACCAGAAGTTAATAAAGCATTTGTTTGATTAAAAAAAATATTAAAAAAAAAATAAATAAATAAATAAAAAGAGAGAAGGGAGCAGGCTGGGGGCAAAAAAGATGTTGTGGAAGTAGAAACAATAAGGTCTGACAACTGACAAGGAATTGAGGACGACAAGGAGGTTTCAAACCTGGATGGTTAAGCAGTGGGTGACAATCTGGAAAGAAACATGTTTAGAAGAGCAATGGGTCTGAGCAGAGGACAGTGAGGTTTGTTTTAGACATGTTGAGTTTGAGATTCCTACAAGCCTTAAAAATGTTGAACTCAGGAAGAGATTGGGACCCCAGAAAATGAAGCAAAACAAAATAAATACAGATGGATAAATATAAAAAAAAACTGCTAAAAGTCTATGACAATCTTATAAAGTCACAGTGGGTTACAAGAGAATGGATTCATCTAAACTCTGTATGCTAAAGCTATGGAACTCTCCCATGAAACCTGGAAGAGGTCATTGAGAAAAAATAAAAGTGTTTTATTCACAGAGGGTAATGAATTTATGAAACTTGTTACATATTAAAGATAATAGAATTTGTGGAACTTGTTACATATTAGAGATGACAGAAATAGAAGATATTAATAGATTTAATATTAATAGGGTTTAGTTTAGACACATTCACAAATAATATGACCATGGCATAGCTTTGAGGCAAACTGGGATGTTTTGCGAAACACTTCTCTCTATTAGGGGCTGAATTTAAATTTTCTTACAAGGCAAACCTTGAACATTTGAAATTAGCAGGACGCCCAACACAGAATTTAAAAATACAAACAACAGAATAGAGGCAAAAAAATCAATATAGGATTGAGAATTTCTCCAAACAATTCAAAATGGATAGGTGACTTAGATATTAAAGACCACTTAGTATTAAAGACCATGGTAAATCTTCTTGGGCATTGGTAGGGGTTAGATTCTCATACAACAAGGGGGTAGAGACAATTTAAAAATATAGTGGAAAATTTCAATGACATCAAATTGCAAGACTTTTGCACAAACAAAATCAATGCATCTAGGATAAGAAGTGAAGGAGTAAACTGGGGAGGAAACTTTGCATCCAGTTTTATTTCTATTTCTTTATGAAAAATCTCATAAGGTTCTGTCTAATTCTATAATCAGAACAAAAATGAGAGGCAGTAATGTATAGCAGAAAGAATGCTGGACTTAGAATCAGGAGAAATCTTAGTTTGAATCTCTCCTCTGATTTTAACAATGTCACCAGGTGCAAGTAATTTAACCTCTCTGACCCTCAGTTTCCTCATCTGTAAAATGAGTGAAAAATAATTCTTGTAGTACTCACTACCTCACAGGGTTTTGAGGAAGATCAAGTGAGACAATGTATGCAAAGCATGTTGTATACCTTTAAGCACTATATCAATGTCAACTATTATTAATGATTGAAGGAGACTGTTTCTTGCTCTGTCAGAAATGAATGGTGGGATATTAGATGACCACAAATGGCCAGGGTCTCTGGGGAAAATGCTTAATTAAAGTACACACATGTGCATGAGCACACATATATACCCCAAGCAACAACATAACTTGATTTGTGATTTATAAATGCCATGTCAAATCTTTTTATTTGTTCTACAAATTCCAACTTCCCATAACTCCACAAGATGCCATTATTAAATAAATATTCAAACTTGTGCCCATGCCTGCACATAAGAGTCTAATGGTCTGCTTTATTGTGACAGGATTGTTAGTGATGATAATTAGGCTATCAATCTTTTTTTTTTGTATTGCTTCCTGTGTAGCAGAATGAAGTTGATGGAGTGGTCTGACATATTCATGCTGTGTGGGGAGATATAGGTTTGAAATGGATTCACAGACCTTAGTTTGAATCTGAGCTCTGTTACTTACTAAGTGTATTGCCTTAAACAAATCACTTAAATTCTTTGAATCTCACTTTTTTTTTGCCTTTTTGGAGGGGGAAGACAGGGCAATTGGAGTTAAGTGACTTGCCCAAGGTCACACAGCTAGTAAGTATTAAGCATCTGAGGCAGGATTAGAATTCAAGTCCTCCTGACTCCAGGACTGGTACTCTATTCACTGCACCCCCTAGATGCCCCATGGATCTCAGTTTCTACACCTTTAAAATAAAGAGATTGAATAAGGTGGTGTCCAAGTTCCTTGCCAGTTATGAATCCATGGTTTTATGATCCTATTAGTACTCGTTTAAGACAATCCCCCAATCACTAAATATTTGTCCATCTCTTCCATTAATTCATGGAATTACCTTGGGAAAGGCATAGCAGTTCTTGGAACCTTTATTTCTCATCTATACACATGGGGAATAAAATATCTCTGTTGTCTACCTTGCAGAGCTGTTGTGGGGAGCCAATGAGATTGTGGGTGCAAAAGCATTTTATGAGGAATTATGATAATGTATGAAATTGTTTTTATTATTTTTAGAGGAGGAGAAGTATTTTTATTATACATAGAGGAGGAGAAGTCTTTAGACAGTAAGCATTGCTAGGGAACACTGACAGACCAAATGAGTCATTCTTCTAGCTTGTATGAAGCTCATTATTTAGCATGAGGGGCCAGAGTGCCAGTTGGCACGACTGGAAATAAATATATCCAAATGTTGTCAGCAGAACCATCCAGGCTTCTTCAACTTTGGGAACATTCAAATGCTTTACCAGACATTGTTGAAGGCAGAGACTACATGAACTAAACCCTGGGATAGGCAAGTTGGCATACTGAAACCTATTTTTGACAATGCTTGTTATAAATGCTGTTGTTTTTCAAGTTATATATTTTCATTTTTCATGGCATGTAGATATTTACTTTGCAGTAAGTTAACTTGCATAGTTTGTAGAGAATGGTCAAAGTCCCTAGGGAGCAGTAACACAAGAGGAACATAGTTTTAAAGCCTTGCCTGAGGTGTTCAAAGCCCTTGTTCTAGCTCTGGCGTTGACATGATTGGAGTGAAGTGGATAGTTTTGCATGACATTATATGAGAAAAATCCCAAACTAGGATTGGTCAAAAGTCAATTTAAGTAAGCAGGACAATGGAATACTTTCTGATCTTCACCTCATTCCCACGTTGTTCTATCTTGTGTGTGTGTGTGTGTGTGTGTGTGCGCACGCGCGCGCACGTGTATGAAAGAGGGAGACATCTCTCTTGCACCTACAACCAGTGAAGAAAATTTATAGTGAAATATCTTAGAATAATGAATTTTAAAATTAAAAAGGACTTTATGCAATCATATGGTTCAGTATCCTGCCATTAGCCACATCTGTCATTATTAGCTGCATTTAACTAAGGCCCAGAAACTTGAGGCTCAGACCATGGTATAATTTGAGCTTCATTCTCTTTCTAAAGCTCTCTGCTTTCCCCATGACTCTCAGCATTCAGAGCTCTATCCCCTCAGCATTCAAGGCTCCATCTCCTTAGTAATCACCACATTTACTCCCATTCACTCTTGCCTATGCTTTTAACTTTTTCCTAGAAGAGTTTGAGAGAATGATTCACAGAATTGTTGGAAATACACTCACCAAGAAAGGCTTGGAGAAGGGGAAAATGAGAAGCTGTACTCTGAAAACAGGATCAATTTGCTTACTGCATGAACTTGTTTGTGGTTAGCCAGAATCTTTTCCCTAAACACCTGTAGTCCTGAACTTCTCACTAAGACCTTAGCATCCTGACGTATTTTAAAAGTTATTCCCCCTTCTAGGTATATGGGGATTTACTTTTCCAGATACATTAGTGGTCCTTATTCCTCCAATTAAATTTGAGTTATAAATATAATATTTATTTCTTCTCTGATAAAATGCAACCCACATAATCATGGAAAAATACTTGGAGACTCTGTTTTTTCACCTGGGGATTCTTGAGCCTCACTCTCCAAGTGGAGCCAGATTATGGCTGGCAACAATCAATAGGGACCATTGCTAGAACAGGCTAATAAAAATAGGATTCAAGACTCACATGTTCATGTTTATAAACCTCTTGCCAAAAGTCATTTATTAGAGAAATGTCTGTGGGCCAAGTTGTCTCATAAGACTTTGTTGACACCATCCAGCGTTCCCATGCTTACTGTTGGGAGTGATTGCTTACTTCTTCAGAGTTATTCCAGCAAGCAAGGGGACTGCAATGAGGGCTAACAAGACCTCTGGGGCACTAAACATCGTGAAAATATTTGAATTTGTTCTGTTTAAAAAACATGTGATCTATCATGGACTAATGAAAAGCTCTGTCCAAACCCCAATTTGAAGCCATTCTCTATCTGGGTCCACTTAGTCTGTTCTTCTTCCTTATTAGAGCAATGTGTTCAGGAGCTTCTTTCTAATCTCAGAAACAAGCTAGAATGTGAATCATGACAGCTGTATTCCTAGAAAGCTATATATCTAGGATAGTCCCATGATATACATTTTCAAATAGCTACATGAATCACCTAATGAAACTTTCAAATTCAAAACTTGGAGCTGCCTAAAAACACTGGCCATCATGTACTTCTGGAATGATGGCACTTAATAATTTCCTCCTCCTCCTTGATCTCACCTTCCTAATAAGGAGAAATATAAACAGAACCTGCCTTGTCTGCAGAAATGTAGAGTGGAACTATAAAGCTGGGAGGGGCTTTGAAGCACAAGAAGTACTGAATCTGAAATCAGATGACCTGACTTTGATTCTCATTTATGTTACTTCCCCCTCTCTGGGCCTCAGTTTTCCCATCTGTAACATGAGGGACTTGAATCAGATGGTCATCTCTAGGGTCTTCTAGTTCTGAAACAATATGATATTACTACAGTCCTCAAATGATCAGATACAACTCCTCAATTTATAGTTGATAAAACTGAGGCTCAGAAAACCCAAATGGATTGTGCCGGAACACAAACAGACCTAGAACCTAGGGCTCCTCTTTCCCAGTTCAGTGTGACTATGTGAGAGAGAGACTTTGACATGGTAGCATATCATTCCAGTACTGGTTTCCTGAGCTAAAGGAGAGAAGGGACTTGCATAAAGTCACATATTTACTTCTCAGCAAAGCTAGGAATTGCCCAAGGTCTTCAGCCCTCAATATCATAGTCTTTCCACTAAACCATGGAAATGAAATTATGCTTATTAAACAATTTTGTTTAGTACCAGTTCTTAATAGACACACAATTTCACTTTTTAAAAAATTATTTTAGCATTGGTGTCCTATATACTCTCTTTTTAAAGTGTGTCCCTTACTATATTTTTATCTAAATTGAGCTCAAGCCGTGATGACCTCTAGCTGGAGCAATGAATGCTACTTCAAGCATGGAACAATGCCAGAGGCCAAACCTTAAAGGAAGGGGATTTTCTTCTTGTTGTTCAGTCATTTTTCAGTC
>WOXC01001812.1:0-120378 GCA_011680675.1 Gymnobelideus leadbeateri
CTAGCCACCCCAGGCTTATACAATTCTATTGGGCCATGGATTCCTTTTCTAAGAGGATGAATAGCCTTTGGAAATCAGGAATGTCAAATAGATAGGCTAGCTCCAAAAAAGTCTGAGCTGTACACGACAATTTTTGCACATTTATATCCTTTTCATCATCTCAGAACTCTCATATTTCACAACCTCCTGGTTAGACATGTGTAGAAATGAACGGAAAGGTGGGGTACGAAGGGAGTCTGACTGGTGCAATGGAAAGCATTCATAATTTGGATTCAGAAGATCTGGGTTCATATCCCAGCTATGTCCTTACTTACTAGCTCTGAGACCCTTCCTTTCTCTGAGCTTCAGTTTCCTCAACTATAAAATAAAGGGATTGGGCTCAGTAACCTCTAAGGTCCCCTCATGCTCTGAGTCAAATATTCCTCAGCTTTTCATCCCTCATCTGGGCTTCTTGAAACATAGCCTCTCCTTTGATTATGATTTGCTACACAGCAGCACAAGTCATAGAAAGTACTGCATTAGTCCCTATGGCTAAGGCTCCTCTTGTCCAAACTGACAGTCAAAGGACCTGGGTTATGATTTTGACTTTGTCACTAGCTTCCTATGTGACCTTGAACAAAAAAGAAAGAATACATGAAGAATAATTCAGCATATCATATATAATTCTTCCTCCCAGCAGAGAAACCAAAGCTGTGTACAAATGCCACCAAACAGGCAGATAGAAAGGAAAACACTCAGTCAATCATGCAAATGTTTCACAATTCCAGATGTGCAGCATTATAAAACCAGACTGTCCAGGTGTATGGTTGAAGTTTTTCAATTGTCATCCAGATGTTTTAGCACTACATAGACATAGCCTAGGGGTCTCCCTGACATTAACCACCAACTTTGTACCAATATGGGAAAGAAGATAACCAGTAGAGGGATTTGACCTCAATTCAGAGTCAAGGATTATTTTATTGTTTAAACATGTTGATGTGTCATAATTGCCATTTTTTTAAATTAAAGCTTCATTCAAAGTTTACTGGTAAAAATCAGTTCAGCTCTTTGCAGAAGGATCTGGTTTCACTTTTGTGAATAGATTGTGACATTCAGGATTGTCTTTAAGTGAAAATAGTTCCTTGTTCTGGAATTTTTGTAAAAGCCAAAACTCCAAAGAGGTGGGTAAAAAAAAATACTATTGGCACTCTTCTCTTGGTTTTTGGGAAATCCCAGCCCACCAAAAAAAAAAAAGCGTATCACAAAATTTTTATTTGAATACCAAAACCACCTTGTGAATTATAAATCTCATATAACTAGACACATTTCACCCCGCTCCCCCACAAGCTGGGAAAGGATGCAAATAAAACCATTTTCCTCATCACCTTTTTTTGGTTAAAGGACATATTCATTGAAGGCATGTGATATTAAACAAAATGATCAGGAGAAGAGGGGGGGGAAAGATAATTTTTTAGAAAAGCATTAACTGGAGATCATGCTAGAATTATTAATATTTACTGAACACACATAGCATTGTTCTAACCATGCCTCAATTTTATCTGTCCTTTCCTATACCTATGCATTTGACCAGCAATCCCCCCACCCCCACTTGATACTCACTCTTCCTTATCATATTTTTTGCAATCTTTCTGTTGTTTCAAGGTCCATTTCAGGTGACTGTTATTCCATGTAATCTCCTTTAATCTGATTCATAGCTGAATGAGTTTTTCCCTTTCTCTAAGCATTATTATGCTTAGGAAAGAAGCAAGTATTTATTTAGCACCTATTATGTGGTTGGCTATGCTAAGCACTTTATAATGATTATTTCATTCTATCCTCACAACAACCCTGGGAGGTAGGGGTGGGTGGGGTTTATCCCCACTTTACAGTTGAGGAAACTGAGTCAGAGAAAAGTTAAATGATTTGTCCAAGGTCATATAGCTAGTAAGGGTCTGAGGCTAGATTTGAACTCAAATCTCTCTGCCTCTAGGCCCAGTGCTCTATCCATGGTGCCACCTCACTGCCTAGATTTCTCCTTTGACATTATCACATTCTCCATTGTAGCACAGATATGTGTCCATGTCTTATTTCCCCTATGAGACTGTAATCTCATTGAGGGTACGTGGAGTTTTTCCCCTACTTCCTCAGACCTAGTACAGAAATTTGCACATTGTGGGTGCTTGGTAAATATTGTGTTGAATTTAATAGAATTGGATAATAAGATCATACATTTTTATAGCAAGGAGAAACTTTAGAGATCTTTTCATTAATGAACCAATTAGCAAACATTTATCACGCATCTTGTATGTGCCAGTCCCTCAGGATACAAAGACCAAAAAAAAAAAAAATAGTCCATGTTCACAAAGAACTTGCATTCTACTGGAGGAAAGAGTACTTTCATATATAATTATATACCAAATACATAAAAAATAAATATAAGATGGTAAAATATAAGGTAATTCAGAAGGTAGTGATTGGGGCTATGTTCAAGAAAGGCTTTGGATACAAGATGGTGCTTGGCTTGAAGTTCATCTCAGAAGAACTAAAGAATTTTATCAGTTGGAGTTAAGGAGGGAGAGCATTCCAGGCCTGGAGAATAGTCGACATAAAGGCATATATAGACTGTGTATCACTGGGATGTGTGTATGAAGAATAGAGAGAAAGTCAGTTTGACTATGTAGTAGCATGAGATTATTCCCTAATAATGTTTAAATAAGTTGGAGAGAGAGTTGGAGCCAGGCAATGAAAACGTATAAAAGCCAAACAGAAATATATACATTTGCTTTTTTTGGAAGGTAATTGGGGTTTAAGGGACTTGCCCAAGGTCACATGTCTAGTAAGTGTGTCAATTGTCTGAGACCAGATTTGAACTCAGGTCCTCCTGACTCCAGGGCTGGTGCTCTATTAACTGTGCCACATAGCCACCCCTAAAATAGATATATTTGCATGTTTCCCTTGAGACAAGAGGAAATCATGGGTGTTGACTGAGTAGGGGAAAGGCATGGTCAGATCCACAATTAAGGAAAATTCAATCCTTTCACTCTACAGATGGGAGATTGTGACCTGCCCTAAATCATGCAAAAAATAAGTATCTGCACCAAGATTTGAACTCAAGGCTGGTGAGTCTAGATTCAATTCTCTTTCCACTGCACCATGAAGGCATCACAACTGTTAGGTATTACACAAAATGCACAGTGTACCAAAAGTCTTTGTGCAGCTTTAGTTTGAGTTTAAAGATTTGTGAAATCCCATATACACATAATCTCTGTCTCTATTCCCTCTTTAAAATAATTTAACAGAATCTGAGTAAATGAATCATAAAACAGGTCAATTTTCTGGGGGGGGGAGGGGAAGGGGATGGATGGAGAGCATAGGAAAAGAAGTATACAGTACATAGTGATGATGCCTTTCACAATTACTATTAGTTTAGTACAGGAGTCAGCAACCTCTTTAGTCTCAAGTCCAGTGGAATGAGGAAAAGATGTGAAAATAAGAGCAAGACAGAAGGAAGAATAGAAGGAGAAAGAGATTGAAAAACAAAAAAATAGAGAGAAATGAATCAGGTGCCTGGAGTGAAGAGTGATCGAATGTCACCAGCCATTGCCGTGGTAAAGGATTTTGGTTCAGGGTTGCTTTTTCCCTGATCTAGTCAAAGCTATAACTTAGCAAAGTGACAGTGAGGCTTTTCCCCAGGGTGCTGTTCTCTGAGGGGTGGGACATGCATTTCCTTCCCCTTATAATAGCATGCCTGGTGCTGTTCTGCTGACTCCCACTGGCTCCTGCTACCTAGTAGCACAAAGGCACAACCTGGCCCCCACCTACAGCTTCTGTAGCCATAGCACCCTCTCAGAGGACTGCTTTACCTTCTCCCCCCAGGAGGTGAGGATAAGACTCTCTTTCACTCTCTACCTACTCCCTGCCTCCTCCACCCACCTCCAACCCAAGCCTAGGCTTCTTGTTACTAGATTTGTCTCTCTTTTCCCTCTTTAAAAGTTTCCATTCTGTCTTCCTCCCTCTTCCTCTGATTCCTCATTGTAGTCCAGAGATAACCCAGAATTTCATAGTTGGAAGGGATTTAGTCTAAGCAAGGCAATCAATCGCACTGCATACCTCAAAAAGAATAATCCCTATAAACATCCTTAACAAGTGGTCACATAGCCTTTGCTTGAAAACTGTCAAAGTGACCGGGTGGAGAGTGTGTTGGAATTGTAGTCAGGAAGACCTGAGTTCAAATTTGGTCTCAGACACTTTGCTAGCTGTATAGTCACTTAAACTATTTGCCTCAATTTCCCCATTTGTAAAATGGAGATCAAAAGAAACCACAGGGTTGTTCAAAGGCTCAAATAAGATAATCTAGTGATCTAGAGATCTCAGATGCCTAGATCTAGCCCAACACCTTAATTTTACACGTAAGGGAACTGAGGACAAGAGAGGTTAAGTGGTATGCCCAAGGTCACCCAATAAGTAGAAGACCCAGGTCCTATGGCTCCAAATACAACATTCTTTCCATAGTTCCAAGTAAAATACTTCTATTTATGGGCCTGCATTTAACATTTAACATCTGAAATCCTAGAGAGGGGGGCAGAGCCAAGATGGCGGAGTAAAAACAGGAACTTTTCTGGGCTTTGGCTCCAACCACCTCCAATACCTGTAAAATATGACTATACAAATTTTAGAGCTACAGAACCCACAAAGTAACAGAGGGAAACAAATCTCCTGCTGAAAGTAGCCTGGTAGGCCAACAGGAAAGGTATATCACACCAAGCTGGGAGCTGAGCACAGTCCAGCATGAGCTGAGTGGTTCTGGCCCAGGGCGGCAGCCCTGACCAGTGGCACACACAGGCTGGAGCAGACTTCAGGAGAGCGAATCACCAGCAGCTCTGGAGGTTTCCAGACTTCTCAACCCATAAATGCCAAAGAAAAAGTAAAAGGTCAGTGGGGAACTCTCTTGGAACCAGGTGACAGAAGAGCATGGTCCTGCCCTGCCCCCAGGGAGAGAGGTGGTGGAGTTGTGGCAGCTGCAGCATGGCTGCCTGCACAGCTCCTGGCCTGCACATCTTAGGAGAACTAAGTGACCATTAAGAGGGTAATCCCTCTTTCTTTGACCTACTTGGATCTGGAACTCGGTCTTGGATGGAGGTCCTGGGGTGTGTGGCAGTGTGCCAGAGCTTGGGGTGTCTCTAAAAAGGGTGCCCTACTCAGACCTCTGACAACATTTGAGAAAACCCCAGTGATTTGGGACAAAATTCTCTCTACTCTGGAAGCAGAGTTCTACAGTGTCAAAGAGCTCAAAAGCCAAGTAATTGGCTGGCAAGATGAGCAAGCAGAGGAAGTGCAATCAGACCATAGAATCCTTTTTTCAAATCCTGGAGAAAGAAAGGTACAGGTTGCAATGAAATAATGGGACCAATTATTTATTTGAGAACTACAAGTGGTATGGTCAACCAACTTTCAGGGGAATATTATATGGAAGATATTTTAATTTTAATACTAATTTTAATATAATTTTAATACTAATAATTTATGCTGTTAGCATTTAAATAATGATAGTAATTTAAATTGTTAACATTAACATTTTCTCCATCACTTTATTAATTAATACAATCAACAAAACAATAAATCAAGTCCCAAGTTGTAGCATTTGCCAATTCCCAAGGTGTATATACCCACACTGAAAATTTAAAATCAATTCCTCTGAGCTGGTTCAGCACCCTACTAACCCTGTATCAATTACAAGAGTTGGGTTTTTTTGTTTGCTTGTTTGTTTGTTTGTTCTCCCCACTATAAAGACACTCCTGTTAGGAAAACTTCAAAAGAGCTAAAGAAATGAATGGTCATGGAGCAAAAAGCCCACAGCAGGTGTTCTGGGAAACTTTCACTCCTATTTTTCTGGCTACTCTTGGTAGTTTGCAATCTTGTATCTTTCCTTTCAAACTCACTTCAAAAAGCAGATCCATTTTCCTTTGTAAGAAGTATTTTTCAGGCTTCCTATGGCTAAGAATTGATTAATATTTGAATTCTAAGTAAACGATATTCAACTATACCCTACAGAAGAGAGTGATAATGAGACAACAATGAAAGTCAACAATTCCTGGACATCATCCAGATTTCTGAAGTTTTGTTATGATTCCCAGAGGCTAACAATGTCAGGCAAATCTATTATCTTTCAGTTTGCCGTTTATCTCCAGCCTGCTCTCCAGTAGTAGCCCTTTTTTCACTTTATCTTGAATCCACAGATACTGACCCATCTGACTTCTGCAGGGGATAAACTATGGTTACTTTCCAAACTAGGCATAAATATTCACATATAAAGCAAAGAGAGAAAACATGGAAATGGTGGAATTCCAACCACATGGTCTGCTGTGGGTTAGTGTTAGGTTCATTCTCTCCAGTGTTATGTGACCATATGGAATTTTGGTCAGCCTATTAGATTGCTAAATGGTTGACTAGGAAGTTCAAAGGGCACACCCCAAATCAGAGCAATATTGCTACTTCCTTGCCAATTTGGCAGCCCGTTAGGGGGCCAAGATTTGCTCGTGCCTGGTGTCAGCCACCTAAAATTTGACAAGTGAAAAGGTTTGCCATAAGCAAGGGCAGAAGAAAATAAAGTAAGAGCAGAGCAATAATAACCACTTTCAGCAAAACTCATATTCTTATCTGCAAATTGGAATAAAATGAACTCCAAGCCCTTTGGGTAATTGCGAGGAGACTGATGAAAATTGAATTTTAATTTTTCCTCATTATTATTGAAAACAACCAGAGCTGTGACTGGTCATTTTAGTGCCTAGGGCAAGGCCAAATGCCCCTCATATCAACTTTGCAATTCGCAAAATGGAAATAAGGTAAGTAATTAAGATAAGTTTGGGACACTCTTCCCTTGGGGATGTCAGGAGGAGGAAACAGACACCCAGAGACCCTCTAATACCTTGAAGCACATGCCATGTTGGGGAAGAGCAAGGACAGGCTGCTTTGACAGTACTGGTAACTTCTCACTTTATTTCCTATTAGTAATAATAGTTAGTATTTATATAGTATAATACTTTATATATGTGTGTACTTACATAAAATCATCCCACCAACTCAATGACTTTGGTGGTGTTATAATCACCATTCTATTGTTGCTAAACAAATGCCATGCTCTATTGTTTCTATACTAATGAAAACAGTGTAAATTTGACAAATTTTAAAATTATAAAATTTCTTAATATCACGAAAAATTTAAGGTTTTGTGCCCTCTAAAATGTAATGCCGTAGGATCAAAGGCCCTTCCACCCCCAACCTAGTTCTGGCTCCAGTTACAACCAATACAACAATAATTGGAGTCCTCTGTAACAGAAATACCACTGAGAGTAAAATAAATAAAAATGACATCCTTTGTATTCACATGGCTTAAATTATTACTCATTTTCAGTCAAGTAGGCAAATGACTATTTGAAAGACTACTTTAAGCTATTCACTAGACTTAAGTTAATATTTGGAGCTCAAATTTGCAAACTTCATGCCCCATAGCAATATTTTTAAAACAGTATCTTACAGACAAAAAAGAATTACTGTATGTTCCATTATGCTGGAGAGTCTTCCTTAGTAAGAATCAGATTTGCTGAAGGACAGAGAAAATAAGGAATTTGATCCAATGTTTTTACCTAGTATCTTAAGTTAGACAAGATATAAGCCAAGGGAAATGTGGGACACACAGTCAGCAGAATAGTAACAGCATGGTACAGAAGTGAGAAACATAATGGTGTCATTTTAGAATCATAGAAGGTTGTAGTCCTTCTATGTGACCTTCAGAATTAGAACTATTGCCACTCCTTATTTTATAAATGAGGAAATTGAGGCACAGAGATGTGAAATTATTTACCCAACTACTCAGTAACACAATATAGTAGCACATTTCAGAAATTAAGATAGCTGAGGTGTTTTATGAGGAGGAATCAGGTCCTTCTCAGATGAATTCTATTCACCTTCCACATCTAAGATCACAGTGTCAATTACCTAAGACACTGGAGGCTTCTAGCCTGGATGCTTTCATGCATAGAAGACTCAAATTTAGGAGGTCTCAGAGGTAATCTTTGATCCCCAGAAAAGCAACAGAAGAGGATGGGGCATTACGCATGAAGAAGCATTGTGGTTAGGGCACAGACAGCTTGTTAGACTAAGAAAGAACAGTTTTGAAGAAAAAAAATAGGGTTTTTTTCTATAATACAAGAATACCCCACCAAATATTATTACCATATTATCAATAGAAGAACTGTGATGCCCTAGTTCAGGGATGTTTCCCAAGGCTATTCTTCTTCCCTCAGTTCTCTTTCTATACTTCCTTGAAGATCACATTCAGCCTTATTTATAGCTTCAATTATAATCTTTATGAAGATTGTTCCTAAATCTCTAATCTAAACTGGATACTTGTGAAATTCTTATCACATATGCCCTCACCAAAAGCACAACAAGAGACAGGACCAGACCATTATCCAAGCTTTGCCATCTGAAGCAGGAGGTGGAGCCCAGTCTAACCCATCATATCTCCAACCAAGCAGGAGCAAGAGTTCAGAAAGAAACATGAGGGAGTAGTACACCATCCAGGATTACAAGAGGGAACATAATCTAATCTGAGCACATAACTTGAAAACCACAGATAGAGATATGAGTAAACAGAAGAAAACAGTAAACACAATGAAAAAATACTAGATTAAGGGAAACCCAAGAGTTAACCCAAAAGACAAGAATAACTCCACAATAAGTCCAATAGGAACCTCAGAGAAAAGAATATTTAGGGTACAAACACT
The DNA here is from genome assembly GCA_011680675.1 of Gymnobelideus leadbeateri. NCBI lineage: Eukaryota > Metazoa > Chordata > Mammalia > Diprotodontia > Petauridae > Gymnobelideus > Gymnobelideus leadbeateri. Next base: position 8,766 of record WOXC01001812.1, read on the forward strand.
ACAAAAGTACCTAGAAGAACTTATTCAAGTGAAACAGAATGTAATATTAAATAAATATTACTATAGGGATAACAAAATGGCAAGGAGAATTAATATACCACCACGTGGTGGTAAATCTTACCCAAGAATTGGACTGCTTGAAAATAGTTTGAGCAAAAAAAAAAAAAAAAGAGCAGTGACTCCATTAGATAACAAGAAATAAAATAGCAAAATTAACAGATTGAAAAAGCAGAAGAAATGTAAAGAATCTATTATTAAAAATAACTGACCTTGGGGCGGCTAGGTGGCGCAGTGAGTAGAGCATTGGCCCTGGAGTCAGAAGGACCTGAGTTCGGATCCAACCTCAGACACTTAATGCACACACAAACAAAAACCTAGCCATGTGACCTTGGGCAAGTTACTTAATCCCAATTGCCCTCAAAAAAAAAAAAACCCAAGAAAACAAACAAACAAACAAAAAAAAAAAATAACTGACCATATCAAGAAGAAATTATTTAAGAATCATAGGACTATTTGAAAATAAATAACCTATATAATATATTTCAAGAAATTTTTTAAGAAATCTTCATTGAAAATTGTCTAGATATCACAGAGCAATGTGAAAAACAGAATGCATCTACCAGTTACTTCCTGAAAGAAGTCACAAAATTAAAACTCCCAGGATTTTTATAATCAAAATTCAAAACTTCCAAATCAAAGAAAAAACATTGAAAGCAGTCAAAAAGAAAGAGTTCAAAATCCAAAAAACCACAGTCAGAATTAAATATAGCTTGGCAGCTGAGAGTACAAAGGAAAGGAGAGCTTGATATATTATATTCCAAAAGGCCAAAGATAAAGACTTGAAATCATAAATAATTACCTATGTGGACAAACAGTATAATTCCAAAGGAGAAAAGTGGATTTTAAATGAAACAGAGAACTTCCAAGAATTCTGGATAAAAATGGAAAAAACTGAGTGGAAATTTTAAAATGAAAACACAAAAGTCAAAAGAAACAGAAAAATTAATAAGTTTGATCAATTGAAAGGGACTATGTAATGACAGATTGTTTATATTATGATATCAGAAGGAGAAACAAGTGGTGTTTCATAACTCTACTGCCTTCACAAACCACATAGAAAGCTCAGAAAACAGGTAGAGACCTTAGGGGTGGTATTGGTCTGTTTTGATTGTCTTAGAAGAAAAAGGAAATGGGAAGGACAAGAGGTTATACTGAAGAAGAAAGAAGAAGGAAGGGGAGTGCATCAGATGAAGAATAAACGTGTAAGGAAGAAGGAATGGAGGGAACCAGGCATCCCATGAACCTCACTCTTCTGAGTTCTCTAACTTTCTGTGTCTCTCTTCTCTGTCTCTGTCTCTCTGTCTCTGCCTCTCTCTCTCTCTCTCTCTCTCTCTCTCTCTCTCTCTCTCTCTCTTCTCTGTCTCTCTCTCTCTCTCTCTCTTCTCTGTCTCTCTCTCTGTCTCTCTGTCTCTCTATCTGTCCATCTCTCTCTGTCTTTTTCTCTCTCTCTCTTTTTCTCCTTTCCCCCTTCTCTCTCTCTTTTTCCCTTCTTCCTTCTTTCTCTCTCTCCCTCCTATTTCTCTATGTCTTTCTGCCTCTCTCTCTGTCTTTGTCTCTGTCTGTCTCTCATATGCACATATAATACACATATACACAATATAAAAGAATTTGGTATAGAAATACATGAAACTCAACAGGGAAATAGGTGGACCTAGGTGGAAAGGAGAGAATATTTTAAGGGGGAGGTCAAAATCAGTGAACAAAGCAAACTCCAACTCTGAGGGTAGAGTGTACAGATTAAAAAGAAAGAAAAAAAAAGAATTGGGAGATGGGGGGAAAAGAGATGAGAGGCATCAGAACAGAAATAGATTATTTCATTTACAGGGAACTAATGTTAAGCAAATTCCTCTTTTACCACCATATTCTTTGTAGAGAAGAGGATAAGAAACAAAAAGGGGGAAATAGCAAGAGGACAAAATAGAAGAAGATATATAATTGACAGTTAAAAACATGAATGTTAACAAGATGGATTTACCAACAATATGGAAGAACGTACCAAAATGGATTAGGAAGCAGAATCCAACAATTTGTTATATAGAAGAAACATACTTGAAACACAAAGATTCACACAGGGCTGAAGCAAGGAACTGTAGCAAAATCTATTATTTTCCAACTGAATTTAAAAAAAGAAATGGGATACCAATCATGATTTCAGATAAAGCAATAGAAAAAATTGATACAATAAAAAGACATCACAAATCAATATCAGTTCTTGATATATGCTTACCAAATGGCATAGCATCAAAATAATAAAAGGAAAAAATAAATTTCATGGAGAAATATATAGTAAAACTATAATATCGTAGGAAACAATATAATGCTTTTAGATCTAGATAAATCTATTAAAAATATAAGAATAAAATAATTAAGGAGCTAAATGGAACTTTAGAAAAATTAAATATCATCAATGTCTGGTAATTACTGAGGAGGAAAAGAAAGGTACTTGCACATTTTTAGCTGTGTGTAGAACCCTTACAAAAATTTACCATATATTGAGCATAAAACCCACAAAAACAAAATTAGAAAAGCAGTAATATCTAATGCATCATTTATTGACCACAACAATTTTTTTTAAATTTGAGATTAGTAAAGGATTTCCAAAGAAAATATTGAGAATTGATTAGCAATTAAATAATTTCATCTGAAAAAAAAGTTTGTCCAAAGAACAAATCAAAGAAATAATTTTAAAATTATATTGCTTATATTAATATTAAATCATTTCCCAACCACAATGAAATAAAAATTATATTCAGCAAAGGGCCTTTCAAGTATGGATTAAAAATTAATCAGAAATTAAATAATTTTATCCTAATGAATGGATGGGTAAAAGAACAAATCATAGAAACAATCACCAAGTTCATTAAAGATAAAGACAACAATGAGATAACATACCAAAATCTGTGGGATGCAGCCAAAGCAGTACTTATGGTAAAATTTATAACTCTAAACACATCAATAAAAGAGAGAAAGAGCAGATCAATAAACAGGGAGGCAACTTCTAAAAACTCAATAGATTAAAACCCTTAATTAAATACCAAAATGTAAATCTCAAAAATAAAAAGATTATTAATAAAACTGAAAGTAAACAAACCACTGAATCAATAAATACAACTAGGAGGTATTGGGGTGGGCTGATGCTGTGGGGAGAGAGAACAATAGAATAGATAAGCCATTAGCTAATTTGATTTTAGAAAAGAAAGTAGAAAACCAAATTACCAGTATCAAAAATGAAAAAAGGTAGACTCATAACTAATGAAGAAGAAATAAAAGCAATTACAAGAAGCTATTTTACCCAACTATATGCCAATAAAACTGATCATCTAAATGAAATGGATGAATATTTATAAAAATAAAATTTGCCCAGATTAACAAAACAAGAAATAGAATATTTAAATAACTCTATCTTAGAAAAAGAAATTGAATTGGCCATAAAATGAACTCCCCAAACAAACAAAAAACCCAGGACCTGATGTATTTACAAACAGATTCTAGCAAACATTTAAGGAATATTTAATTCTAATACTACATAAACTATTTTAAATATAGCTAAAGAAGGGATATTATACATTCTTTCTATGACACAAATATGATCTTGATACTGAAACCAAGAAGATTTAAAAGAGAAAAAATTATAGACCAATTATTCTAATGAATATATTGATGTAAAAATTTAAAATAAAATACTAGCAAGGGGATTACAACAATATATCACAAAAATAATACACTATAACCAGGCTGGATTTATACAGGGAATGTGAAGCTGATTCAGTATTAGGAAAACTATAAGCATAATTGATCATATTAATAACAAAATCAATAAAACATAATCATATCAATAGATGCAGAAAAAGCTTTTTGACAAAATACAAAACTCATTCCTATTGAAAATATTAGAAAGCACAGGCATAGATGGAGCTTTATAGTATCTATCTAAAGACAAGAGCAAACATCTATAATAAGAATAAGCCAAAAGACTTTCTAATTAGAGCAAAGACAAAGCAAGGATTTCCATCATCATTACCATTCAATATTATACTAGAAATGTTAACTATCGTAATGGGAAGAGAAAAAGATATTAAAGGCATAAGCATATGCAGTGAGGAAACAAAACCACCACTTTTGCATATGATATATTGTTGTTGCTTGTCCTTTATTCTTTTTTTTTTTTAAGCAATTGGGGTTAAGTAACTTGCTCAAAGGTACACAGCTAGTTATTTATTTATGTGTGGGTGCTAATTTTCTGAAGCCGGAACCCATCCCAGGTCCTCCCAACTCCGGGGCAGGTGCTCTTAATCACTGTGCCACCTAGCCGCCCTGCTTGTCTTTTATTCTTGAAAAGGACCATGCCATCTGTAAGGTGATGCCATAGCTTGCAAGTGAATTGCATTTTAAGTGAGAGAGGTCTGTGCAAAATCACCAAACTCACTTTTTTCTCCAGAGCCATTAGGGCTCAGTGGCAAGATACAGATCAGGATGACTAGAGATGGCCCTGGATTCAGTGGGAAACCCTGGCTTTTTTAAGCTAAGTCTTTCCCAGGTCTCAGTTTGACTTAGGCAACACCCATTCAGTAATTAAGGCTAGTTAAGAAATGAGGCAGAGCATAAACGGCCTCTTATAACTTACCCAAAAAATCACTTTGTAAGGGGAAGACCCTCTGGGTTTCTGGCCAAAACAAAAACAATTGCTATTTATACTCACTTTGAGTCATTAGGACCCAAACAATGACTAATATAATGGTTTACTTAATGAACCCTAGTCAACTAAAAATTAATTTAAACAATTAACAAGTTCAGCAAAGTTGCAGTATATAAAATAAACCCATACAAAATCACCCTCATTTCCATATATTACCAACAAAATCCAGCAGGAAGAGATAGAAAGAGAAATTCCATTTACTATAACTTCAGACAGTATAAAATACTTGAGAGTCTACCTGCCAAGACAAACAGGAACTTTGTGAATATGATTACAAAACATTCTTTACACAAATAAAGGCATATCTAAATAATTGAAGAAATAGTCATTGCTTTTCAGTAGACCAAACCAATATAATAAAAATGACAATAATACTCAATTTAATTTATTTATTCAGTGCCATATCAATTAAACTGCCAAAGGACTACTTTATAGAGTTAGAATAAATAATAACAAAATTCATCTAGAGAAACAAAAGGTCAAGAATATCAAGGGAATCATTTTTTTTTAATGGGAAGGAAAGAAACCTAGCAGTACTTGATCTCAAACTATACTACAAAGTTATAATTGTAAAAAAATAAAACAACTAATTTGGTACTGGATAAGAAATAAAGAGGTTGAGCAGGGGAATATGTTAGGTATACAATATATAGTAGCAAATGAGAATGGTAATTTAGTGTTTGACAAACCCCAAATCCCAGTAATTATGCAAGAACTCACTATTCAACAAAAATTGGAAAAGACTGAGGCAGAAACCAGGTGTAGACCAATGTCTCAAGCTATATATCGAGGTAATCTCAAAATAAGTTACTTGATATAGACATAAAAGTGGTATCATAAACAAATAAAGGAAGCATGGAAGAAAGGGAGAGCCCCTAACCAAACAAGGAGAGAAATTTACACAATGATAACATTAGACAAAAGACTGTGAAAGATTTAAAAACTCTAACCAATAAAATAACTAGCCACAATCCCGAAGGAGCAGTGATGACAAGTGTTCTATCCATTTCCTAACAGACAATTAGTTGATGGACTCAAGATGTAAGATAAAACAACATAATTTTGGGACATGGCCAATGCACGTGACTATGGATACTTAATATTTTTAACAATGATTTTATTTTCCTTTTTTTCCCCAATAAAGTGGGAGGAAAATCTAGATGAGGACTAACAATAAGCATAAATAATAATGAAAATTAGAAGAAAAAAGGTCACTGACGAATTTTTACATGCACAGAAAATGACATAAGAAAGATTAGAAAGAATGATGAAGAAGCAAGATGGCTTCTTAAAGTTCAATTTATTATATATTGAAAAAGAAAATCAACCTGCAAAAATGTGACTCAGTTTCATGTACAATACTTATTCTGTTCTAATATGTATATGGAAATGCTTATTTTACTTGTTATTTCTTAAGAATGTTTTTTAAAAGTTAAAATTCTTTAAAGAATGAAATAGAATGAACTTTAAAGGAAGAGCAATAATTGTTGAGTGACAGCAGTAAAGAGAGAGCTTGGGAGCGGCAGTGGGAGGCAGGGAGTCTGCCAACTCCCCCTCTTGTCAGATGCATGAAGGAATGTGAAAGGAAGAGATTTAGAATGAAGGGGTATTTGAGGAACAATGGTGAGGGAAGACAAAGAAGGATAGATTTGGGGAAGAGGAAGAACTGTCTTCATTCTGAGAGGGTAGTGGCCAGGGTACACACCTTCACTGCCTATCCTACTACTGATCCTGTGCTGATCCCAGACCCCTCTCCCCAGGGGTGGAATTACTTTGGGGCACTACCCACTGGGAAAACAGGTTCAGAGACTTCTCTACTGACAATCAATCCATCAGTCCATCAAAAAAAAAAAAACATTTATTAAACTCTTCCTGTCCCACAGGACTCCCCATACATAGAGAAAAAACTTTCTCCTGTTAATCCAGGAACCTAGCAAGCAAATGTTTCCTTGCAGAAGAGGCCAGAAGAGTATAAAGAGGGAGGAGGGAGGAATAGAATGTGAACACTGGGCTTACCACAGTTCTACTCACTTTTTCATTGAACAAAACATCATGCCTTTACTACAAGAAAGAAGTTATTGTATACTATTTAAGGAATCCAAATTGCTAAGAGAGACAACTCTCTAAAAGGAGAAAAAAAGGAGGGATTTGCCCATGACCAATGACTGACTTTGGCTTGGAGAACCTATGTTCCCACAAGGTGGCAACCAATCATATTCTCAGTTTATAACTCTCACTATCAAAATGTTCACATGGTTCTATCACTATGATTTCAAAACCATTCATTTGGAGGGCAGGCAGAAAAGTAGCAGCTATTTGAAGGCTAACTGTGGTTATAAAAGTTTATTTTTGGAGCAATTCATGAAAAGCAAGCCAGTATCTCCCAGTACAATCTACCCCCATGAGCCTTTGATTCTCAGGATGGTCACTTAATTAGCCCTTTGGGGCTTCCACCAGGATATGCCAATCAAGGGAGTTCTTCTGCCTTATAAAAATAGATAGCTCTCTTCCCACCCACCCCCAACCCCCTTCGATATTGAGGAGAACTAAGCTTTTCTTTCTTCTCCACAGAAACAATGGTGCCCCATTTGGGGACTTGGTATTTCCCCTATGCTCCCAGAAGCTCAGAACGTTGGCTCTACTAGGGGAGACTTGGGGGTTTCCTGTCTCTAAAGAAGCATTGCTCCAGCCTGGCTCTGATCCAAGCCATGAAAGCTTTTATAATGCCTTTCCTCTCCTTCCGGCATCCTTTGCCAATGTAATGTCTCTGAACTGGGACTGAGGGGGCAGCAATGTTAGATTCCAATAACCAGGAATGCAGGAAGCACTGTGGACACTGTTCTGAGCTGAGCTGAGTTTGCAACAGACTCGTGCTGATACTGACCCATGCCAGAAACACTTAGAAAATCACCCTAAAGCCATTTTCCAAAAAAGCATGGAGAGAATAGCTATGGTGTCTTATGATCGGCCAATATGGTCAGAAAAACATACTCTGTGTCTATGTGTGTGCATGTGTGACATCACAGTAGCAGGGCAGGGATACGGGGACTTCTGATGGATGGTGGGACAGATTCTTGCACTCATCCACAGAGCTGCTTCCCTGGATCTTGGTCAAGGCAGGGCTACAGGATCTGACCCAGCAAATTTACAAGTGAGCCATGGGATTAAACAGATTGGAAAGTACCGCCACCTTTTTTAGTCACACAGCCTCAAATCCTCTGAGTCATCACACTCACCCATATATTTGTACACTGGCCTATACATGCAATCACTTACTAAATCCTGTCACTTCTATCCCTGCAATGCCTCTTCAGAAGCCCAAAAGAAGCATCAAATTATACTTTATCACACCACCAGTACCAATACTGACTGACAAAGAAGATCAGCCTATAGATAATACAAATAAAATTATATTTATTATTTTAACATCCAGATCTGAATTTTCTTCTTTATTTTGCAATAGACAGGAGGTGTTGACTTTCTTAACAATACCCTGCATTGTAAAGAGCATGGCAGACATATTTATCCCCTTCAAACATTAAAAGCTATAACCAGAAGTCGAGGCAATTATCCAGAGGATTCTATTCTCAGCTTCACCACCATCTGTGAGATCATATTTAAATCTCCTCTGTGTGTCTTAATTTTCCTGTCTGTTAAATAGGAATCATACTGTGTTTCATCACAAATTGTATTTCGTCTACAAAAGGTGAAGATTAAGAATACAAGAAGTCACTTTTGCTCTTATTTTTCCCCAGATTTTTAAGGGGAATTTTGTTCTGTGTGGTATTATGAGACATAATTCTTGCCTTGGTCAAAATATCTTTTTAAAAATATATATTTCCTGGAAAATACTATTATTAAAGCATAGATTCGCAAAGATAGAGGAAACCTTGGAGATCATCTAATCCATATTTATAGGGACATTTAGGTGGGGCAGTAAATAGAACACAGGGACTAGAGTCAGGAACATGTGAGTTCAAATCCAGCCTTGGACAGCTGCTCTGGGACAATCACTTAATCTCTGTTTGCCTTAGTTTCTTCATCCATAAAATGGGAATAATAATAACACTTACCTCATTCGATTCTTGTAAGGACCAAATGAGGTGATAATCTGTATAGCACTTAGGTAGCTCCTGATACATAATAATTGCTATATAAATATTAGCTGTTGTTTTACAAGAATCTTGTCTATAACATACTGTCTTTGCCTGAAGACACCCTAGTGAGAGGGAAAATTCACCCTCTGGAGGCATCCCTTTCCACTTTTTTACAGCTAGGTGGCACAGGAGATAGAGCTCTAGACCTGGAGTCAGAAAGAGCTAAGTATAAAACTAACCTTGGGCCCTTGCTAGCTGTGTGACCTAGGCAAGTCACTTACCTTGTCTGCCTCAGTTTCCTCAACTATAAAATAGGAGTAATTATAGCACCAAGCTCCCAAGATTATTTTAAGGATCAAATGAGATACTGTTTGTAAAGTACTTCACAAACCCTTAAGGAGATGTGTAAATACTGGTTATTATTACTTATTACTACATTACTACATGTTAGTAAGTTTTCTTTAGGGCCTGAATTTGCTTGTATAACTTCTACCTTTTGAGGTTAACTGTGCTCTCTGGGGAATAGTAAGAAGAGGGTATAGGACTGAAACAGAAAGATAAGTCAATGGGCAAAAACCATGTCATTGAAAAGAAACAGTTCTTAAGACTTAACGGGCATTTATACTAAACAGGCTTCAGCCTAGGAAAGGAGTGGGAAGCACTCTGGTTAAGGATGAGAGACCATGCTTGCCAAGTTCCAAGCCTTCTCAGCCCCCGTAGATTCTGAGTTTCATCAAACCTTTAGGGGTTTGAATTTGTTTAGTCTTGGCAGGGGGAAAAAAAGGCAGCTTCCTGTCTCTAGGAGCAGAGGCTTAAAAACTCATCAAAAGAATTTTAGACCATCAAATGTCTAATGAGCTGAGTTTAAAGAAACCGGAATCATATGGATCAAGTTTCCTTGAAAATACACTGGGGCTTTAAAAAAATCAAGTGAGCACAGAGGAGGGAAACAGGAGGGGTAAACTGCCTCTCAGCAGGTTTCTGACCCCAAAACACATGGAGGGTTAATTCAAGATAGTTCCAACCCAAGTGCCCCTCAAACCACATGGAGGCTATCCCACATTTTTAACTGATAGATGAAATATCAATGGCCTACAACTGAGATAATGAATTACCCATTTAAGACAAGCTAGCTTCAAAGTTGGCCACCATGGCATAGAGTGGCAGGAATCTACTGGTTCTCCTGTGAGCCAAACATGCAGCTTTTCCTGGCAAATGTTCAAGGCCTTATTTTTTTTCCTCTTTTTCTATCCATAGCACAGGAACCATCATGAAAATGGCCTGAGTCACAGGTTGATTACATCAAAGAGTGTTTGTCTTGGTTTACAGCCTGTTTGGGTTCAAACCAAGATAAATTGCAAATTGACTAAAGTCACTAATCAACACGTATGTTTTTCTGGTCCTTTCTGCTGAGAAATGTACAGTAGTTTAGGGGCTTAGGCCTTCACCACCTTCTCTTGCCCTTATTCAGCAAATCCCTAATGGCAACAAATGGTATGGAATAGGTAAGCTGGCTTGCATTTTTCCTCCCCATTTTTTCATATCACTACAGGACTATAGGAATAACAAGCCATGAAGTAAGTTTGAAGCACCAAACCTATAGGAAACCAACTAAAAACCATAAAACATTGATGCATGTTGAAGAGATGCTTTCATCTCTTCATCTATCCATATCTCCATGCTATTCATCTCTCCAAATCTTATTCATTAAAATATTCTCTAAGTGGGTCCTTTCAGAGGAGCTAATCACCTACTTCTGTCAAGTTTCAGCTCTGGGTCTTTCAATCCCACTCAATGCAGACTGATATTCAATGGTTATTTTACCACAGCCAAATTGGATACCAACAAGAACATAGCTTAGCATCCGAATGGCATGCTTCTATGTATAGCTCAGTACTTAAAAGCATCACATGGCAGGTTGAAAACAATAAATCAGACTACTCCAGGGCTTTGGGGGTTCTACTGTTCCTGGATCCTTTTGCCTTAAGTGCCCATTGATGACAGTTGGCCAGTTATTGGTATTGGACCCATTAATCAATTGCCCTATGGCTCTACTCACCATCATGGTAATTTCCTGGACCAAAACTCATCCTTGGTTACTCTCCTCTAGAAAAGGTGTTGGACAAGATGTTGCTGGTAACAATGTGTGTCCAGTCCTCTAGTGACAGTGCCACACCAAAGTGAGGAGGGAACATGGGTGGCATGCTGCCACCTTCTCAGAGGTTGTGTGATACAAACAATAATTTTGTCATTTTCTAGTAATCTTACTCATATTTACCCACTCTTAGCTGCTTTCCTTATCTTTGAACTGCTGCTAGGATGCCCTTCATAATTCTTGCTGGTCTTTGGATTGGGAACCTTGTGAACTCCAGTTTAACCTAACATAGCATTCCAGTCATGTCCTCAGACCATAACTTGGACCACATCCCCTTTTTATAGGAAGGTTCTTTTTTTTCATTCATTCATTAATTTATTCAACAAGTATTTATTAAGCACTTGTTATGTACCAGGAACTGTACTAGACCAAGAATTTGTACTCTTTGACCATTTTCATGCTAAGACCTGACCTTACCATTTATCTCTTCCTTAGATCCCGATCCAGATCTAGTACTAGCATTCCAATTCCCAAATTGTGGCTCTAAGCTCCTGATTAGTAAGAATTCTCCATATCTAGTCCACGCCAAATTCAGAATGCTCCTTCATTCCTTTGAAGGAAAGAATAATGAAAAAGTACTTAGTAAGTACCTTTGATGTACAAAGTGCTATGCTAACCTCTGGTCATACAAATAGAAAAGACATTTCTTATTCTCAGAAAACTCACTTTCTGATTGGGAAGAGACAACAATACACTTAGGAGGTTTCAGCTACAAATCAGATGGGAAGATCCCATGGTCCTTAGGACATGGTGACTTAATAGTGGTATTAAATATTCTTTGATGTCATTTTCACTAACACCATATATGTTTTTGATGTTGAACCTTTTGACAATGCCAAAGATTTGGGTGGTAAGAATTTTCTGTTCAGGGTCTTTAAGTGTTGGGGTTGCTGAGGAGACAGGCTACAACTTCTGCCTATTGGTAACAGCTGGTCAGCAGTTGGAGGTGGTAGTAGCCAACATGGTGGTAATAGTTTGAATGAGATGGCACAAATCATGCTCCCAACTGCCTTTTTGCTTTAGCTAGGCTGGCTTTCCCAGGCAGGAGGTAGCAATTGATAGAGATGACTGACCCCATCCACTGGAATTGTTTCTCTGATGGCTGTAGGGGTTGTGGCTTTGAGGTTCTACTGTTTTGGATCCTTTTGGCTTACCTACCCATTGGTGACAGTTGGCCAGTTATTGGTATTGTACCCATTAATCAATTGTCCTATGGTTCTACTCACCATCCTGGTAACTTCCTGAACCAAAACTCACCCTTGGTTACACTCTAGGTTCCACACTGGACTCTCTAGACTTCTTTCTCTGCCATGCCCCAGAAACCTTACCCTGGAAAATTCCTTTTCCATTGAGGCTGCCTCATCATTGAATATCCCTCTGCTTCTGGGTTCCTTTGGTTGGTCAGTTCTTCCTAGGACCTTCATTTTTAAGGAAGGGCCCAGGTCAGTCATGTTCATTCCTTCTTCCTCTCTGGATTCCACTCCTGATCCTCTGGATTTGCTTCTCCAAAGCCTCCCCCCGCCTCCTTTTTGAGTTCCTTCAATATATTTGTCTTCTCCCACTAAGTGAACTCCCTGAGGGCAGGGACTATTTTTATTTTTGCTACTATTTGTATTCCCAGAATTTAATAGTTCCTGACACATAGTTAAGTGCTTAGTAGAAGTTTGCTGAGTTGACTTGACTTGGCATAATCTGACCACCACTCCCCTTTTGGTATAGTCTTCTTTGATGTAGTAAACTCTTTGAAGCCAGAAAATATCTTTATATAAATGTGTGTGTGTGTGTTACAGTATTACAGGTATTACAGTACCTGACACCAAGTAAACACTTAATGAATATTTCTCATTCATTCAGAAAGTTAAATGTGTCCTGTTCTTAAGGAGCTTTCATTCTTTTTCATGAATCTTCTTAACTGTACCCTAATCACCAACATAGACTGGTCCTAGCTAGTTGACCAGGGATGAATGAAGACTAGGACTAACCTGAAAAACAATAATGACATACTCAAAATGATGAAGAGACCCAAGATCTTGAATCTTCAATGAAAGCTTCAATTCAGCAAAATTATATTCTAGTTCTTAGAAAAACAACTCATGCATGGTATATGCATGCATTTCTCTGTGTGTGTGTGTGTGTGTGTGTGTGTGTGTGTGTGTGAAACAGTTATCCAGAACATCTCCCTGCAAATCTAAGTGGGTGTTGATTTTAGATTGTCCCAACACCCCAAAGGGAGTAGGAGATAGAAGTAATGTGGCCATTGTCCCATTGTCCTTTTTCCTTTTACCTTCAGTTTAAGTTCACTGGTCACCTCTCTGCCATGGTTGAGTCTTCCTCCTAATTTTCCATAGCCACCCCACCCTATGCCCAGCCTCAGCTCCCTATTCCACTGCAGAGTGGAGAAGGGCAAGAAAGCATTTTACCCAGAAACCCTGTCTGGTGGTTTTAACATCATGGAAAGTTGCCCACCCTGCTTGGCATGGGTCCTTCAGCCTTACTATCTTGATTGGTATCAATTCAGCTCAGGTATTGGATTCCTTAGTGGGACTTCAGACCTTCCCTATAGTTTCATTATAGTATTGTGTGCCTTACTGAGGTTCAGAAAAGAGTCCAAAGCTCCCATCAAGAGGTCCCAATCATTTGATTACTATGGACTGGGAGTATGGAATAAAACCTGATAAGTTAAGGATCAGATGCTTCTGACCACAAGCCTTAAGTGTCCATATCTCATTGTCATTTAAATAGTAATGGGGGGAGGAGGGAGGGAGATAAGGCAGGTAAGAAATGTAAGGGACTAGTTCAATGAGTTTCTTAGCCTAAGGAAATCTTAATGAGGAAATTCCCTATTCCAATAGAGATTAGCACTTTTCTGCAATACCTAGGACATTGAGAGTTAAATGACTTGCCCAGAGTCACACAGTCATTGTATGTCAGAGGCAGGACTTGAATCTAGGTTTTTTTGACTTAGAGAGTGGCTCTCTACCCATCACAGAGCACTGTTTCTCATAATAGTAACTTAATAATACCTATAGATAAAATGTATATAATACTTTAAGGAATGCATTGTTGGTTGTCCTTCATTTCAAAGAGGATCAATGACATCAAAGGTGATGTCTTGATTTGTGCCTGAGCTGGATTTAATGAGGCAGGGTTGCACAAAGTTGTCAAGCTCATTCTCTCTTCCAGGGTCATTGAAGTCCAATGGCAGGACAGAAGTCAAGACAACGGGTGATGACCCAAGATACAGTGGATGGATGACCTTGGCATCTTTTTTTTTTTTTTGCTTTTTGGAGGGCAAATGGGGGGCGGCTAAGTAACTTGCTCAAGGTCACACAGCTAGGTTTGGGTGTGTGTGTATGTGTGTGTGTGTGTGTTAAGTGTCTGAGGCCAGATCCAAACTCAGGTCCTTCTGACTCCAGGGTCGATGCTCTACTCACTGTGCCACCTACCTGCCCTCAGCCTTGGCATCTTTAATGCTTGACAAAACTCTAAGCACTCTATAGCTCCTGCTTCAACCACATTCATGGCTATTGGAAGAAATTGTTCTAACCTGCCCATATTGATGGGGTAAATCTCACATGCATGGCTAGAGATCCCCCTAACTCACCAACAGGTCTGACACCTATTGGTTATCTTCAACTTGGCTTAGCTTGTCTGCTAATGGTTTACTGGAGCATGGCACTGCCCATGCCACAGCTTTTTGGAGCCAGAGATGAGAGGTGGGTAAAGGTAGATACCAAAGGTGGATGAACAGCCCTGAAAATGGCTCAGCAAGCCCCCTCACCAGAGCAGTTAGTACTCCCTGAATGCTCAGGGGGCACAGTGGATAGAGTCTGGGCTTATAGTCAGGAAGACTCATCTTCCTAAGTTCAAATCCATTCTCAGATACTTACTGGTTGTGTGACCATGGAGAAGTCCCTTAACCTTATTTGCCTCAGTTCCCTCATATGTAAAATGAACTGGAGGAGGAAATGACAAATCACTCCAGTACCTTTGCCAAGAAAACCCCAAATGGGGTCACAAAGAGTTGGACACGATTGATCAACAAAAAGTCTCTCTTAAATACATATTCAGTCCTTCTCTATTCCTGGCTGTCTCCAGAATCCAAACTCTCTCAGTTCTTAATTCTAGCCCATGGTCATCACCATCAGTGACTTGAGTCCCAAAAAGAATTCTAACTATATTTTGCTGCCCCAGAAGACTGATAAATTGGATTATTAGTTGCAGCCAAAATCATGTTCTCAATATCCCAGGCATCATGTAACAAAGAGCAATTAGAGATGATCCTATCTCTTTTGGAAATCTATCCCAATGCAGGTAAAACTCTCACAAGGTGCTATAGCAGGCATGGGACTGGGGGCCATCAAGTGTTTATGCTGTCGAAGTTAACTCTCCCCTCTGTGGAACAGAGGCAGGATCATCATGTGTAATGTTAATGGGATATAAGATCTTCCCTGTCCATCAATAGGCCTCACCATGGAGCCCATTAATGGAATCTTGCTTAGGGGAGGCTTGCCTGTAGGAAGGCTTTCACACCTTTTGCTAATTTCTAATTAGACACCAAGTCAGGAGGGTTGTGATACCTTCTGGCTCTGAGAAGTGTATATATACTCTGAGTTGGTATTTTGCTTTGGGGGTTCACTTATGAGAAAGATCTTGTGATTCCCTGATAGAGATTTTGAGCGGCTATATGTTCAGAGCTCCCTGACTGCTCAGATGTAAAGACTCTCTAGATCCAGGAATGTATATAAAGTGTATAGCTGATTCAGGCAGTCAAGAGCCCTGTCTGTTGGTCTTTATTCTCTTCTTGTATTTTATCTGTTTGTATTTTCTCTGAAGTTCAGGTTTGCTGACTTTTCCCCTGAACTAGTAAATGTAATTTTGAAAGATTGTTGACCTCTTAAACAGCTATCTTTCCTAGGAAAACAGATCTAACAACTTGTGCTAGCAGCCATCCTGCGTATGCCAGTGTGGTTGCCACTACAGAATGCCTCTGAGCAGTGGTTATTCTACTGAGGACCAAGGAAATCAAAGAAGGAAAACTGAGTCTATTCTTATATATGCTGTCTTTGGAGGCTTCTGCCTGGGTGTAGCCCCTTCCCTACAACCAGTATTTCCTGATGCCTCTCCCAATAGGTTTCCAGCAACTCTCCCTCTCTCCCCTTTCCCTCAGAGAAAGTTGTACAGGGTTTCTATAAAGTGCTTGGGGGAGGAGTGAGGGGTTGAAAGAAAAAGGTGCTCTGTAAACACAAAGCATTGTTGTTGTCCTGTGAAAATGTGCTTAGAACCAGGGCCAACACTAAGGGATTTCCAGAAAAGAGGGAAAAAATTTCCCCAAAGCCACACTCTTTATAATGCAGCTTTGCAAAGATAACCCTACAATTTCATGTTGGATATTTTCCTTAGTGATAACTGAGAAAGAAACCAGGTCAGCGAAGCATTTCCCCCAATTGTTAGAGCTTTATTTTATCATTGACTAAATAATGGCAGCTGCCATCCTGCAGAGAGTGCGGGTGCACTGGTGTCATGAGGAATGGTTCAAGGGCAGGAAGCAGGAAGTTTTGCCTTCCAAAAATTACCTTCAACCCAGGTGAATAAGTTGAATGTTGTCACAGATAAAGTGCCCCACTTTTGACCAAACGGATAAGATATTAAGAACTGTCTTACCACATAACAATTCTCTGTAGACCTCAGAGCCACCAACAAAAATGTGGGGTGTTATATGGTAAATCTTTTTGCCTGTCTAGGCAAGGCATTGAGTGAGCTTCAAAATAAGGAAGCTGGACTAGATTACCTTTAAATTTCTTTTCAATTCTAAATCTAGGAGCCTTCTATTATCATCACTCTTTGTCAAGTGCTCAAAACAGTTTACAGTAAGTTAATTCTCTCCTTTGTTTCCAGATAAGTATAAGACAAGACCAACCTTATGAGCAGAGAGAATAAAATAAGTGACTATCTATGCACTGTGACTTATGAAGAAACAGAAAGTCTTTCTACCTTTAAAAATATGTCATCTGAAGTGGTTGAAATTTGACTATTGGATCGGGGACCAAGTTGCCTAAGGAGAGTCAAATCTGACCAGGCAGGAGACAGAGCAGCTTAAAACTTCCATGTTGTTCACAGCAGTACTGGGCCCATGAGTCGTCCCTACAATTCCAGCCATTTCACTTCCAAAACAAAGAGTGATTCCTCTGCTACCTTAAAAAGAGTAGCATAAAATTGGAAAATGGGAAAGCACCAAAAAACCCAAAGACAGACTAAAACCAGTTTTGTCACTGCCCAATCCTAAACACCAAAAACTACCAGGCATGGAGGAAGGGGAAATCTGTTCATGTCCTTTCTTAGGTTTTCTCCTTGGCAAAGGAGCTTTAATGAGTTGTTTCCAAATAAGCATTTTAAAAAAGACCCTGCTAAACCACAGAATGGAACTTAGAAAGAGGAAGAAGAGTGAATTAGAATATGAATTCTCATTACAGATCTACCAATAACTATTGGCCCAGTCATTTAGCTTCCCTGAGATTCAAATTTATTACCTATCTGCAAAATGGGGATAAATGATGCCTGCCCAACCTAAATCAGAGTAGTTGTGAAGATCAAATGAAATAATGAATATAAAAAAAAAGCTTTGGCAAATGTAGTGTATTAGATAAAACCAAAAAATAATTCTTGTTTCTTTTCTAATGCTTCTGAAAGATAAGGTTTACATGGGGGGTGGGGGGGAGGTGTTTTCTTCCACTGAGACAAATCACAATTTTGCCATACCTTAGTAGCCAATCTTGATGAGTTGCTCTGGTCAAAAAATTCATAACCTAGTGATCAGTCTAGTGATTAGCTCTTCTAATATAGTTAAACTTGCCCTCAAGAATGGACCTCAAGTCTATAGTGGGCCTATACTAAAAATCCTTTTGCCAGAGTCAGGGTTCTAGTAGTATAGCAATTGAGAACTCAGGCCTGTCCTTACATTACAATGAAACTTGAATTATCAGAGTAGAACTTTAATAGAAGTCATCATTATTTTGTTGTCATTGGCTATTGCCATTACTCTTAAAAATCAAATTCAAATCAAAATAAAAATTTATTGTGTAATAAGAATAAAGGGTAATAAAAGCTAATATTTATATAACACTTTCATTTAGTCTTCATAACAATTCTGTGAGGTAGGTGAGATCATTATTCCCATTTTACAGATAAAGAAACTGAGACTGGGAGAAGTTAAGTAATATACCCAGATTAACAGAGCTAGTAAAGTGTCAGAAACAGGATGCAAATTCAGCTCTTCCTAACTCTACTTCAACCACCACATCAAGCTGTCACTTTAACTCCAGCCTAAGCACAACATTTTTACCCACAAAATGTTAAAAAAAAACCTGAATAATATACATTTATATTCCCTTTACCTATTCTCATACTGAGAAAAGCTTCATAAGTTACAATTGGCATTTTTCCATGTAGGAATGTAAATAGTTCAACCGTGATAAGTTCCTTATGATTTCTTTTCCTTGTTTACCTTCTCATGCTTCTCTTGCTTCTTGTATTTGAATGTCAAATTTTCTATTCAACTCTGGTTTTTTCATCATGAATGCTTGAAAGTCCTCCATTCCATTGAATGACCATATTTTCCCCTGAAACATGATACTCAGTTTTGCTGGGTAGGTGATTCTTGGTTTGAATCCCAGCTCCTTTGACCTCCAGAATATCATATTCCAAGCCCTTCAATCCCTCAGTGTAGAAGCTGTGTTAGATCCTGTGTTATCCTGATTGTGTTTCCATAATATTCAAATTGTTTCTTCCTGACTGCTTGTAATATTTTCTCCTTGATGTGGGAACTCTGGAACCTGGCTATAATACTCCTAGAAGTTTTCTTTTGGGGATCTTTTTCAGGAGGTGTTTGGTGGATTCTTTCAACCTCTATTTTGCCCTGTGGTTCTAAAACATCAGGGCAATTTTCCTTGAGAATTTCTTGAAGGATGATTTCTAGGTTCTTTCTTTGATCATGGTTTTCAAGTAGTTCAATAATTTTAAAATTATCTCTCCTGGATCTATTTTCCAGGTTAGTGGTTTTTCCCATGAGATATTTCACATTGCCTTCTATTTTTTCATTTGTTTGGATCTGTTTAATAGTATCTTGATTTCTCATAAAGTCATTAGCTTCCATTTGCTCCAATCTAATTCTGAAGGAATGATTCTCTTCAGTGAGCTTTTGAGATTCTTTTTCCATCTGGCAAATTTGGGTTTTTAAGGCATTCTCCTCATTGGCTTTTTGAGCCTCTTTTGCCATTTTGAGTTAGTCTATTTTTAAGGTGTTATTTTCTTCAGTCAGGTTGTTGACTCTCTTTTCCTGATTTTCTTGTATCATTCTCATTTCTCTTCCCAATTTTTCCTCCACTTCTCTTATTTGATTTTCAAAATCCTTCTTAAGGTCCTCTATGGCCTGTAACCAGTTCCTATTTTTCTTGGAAGCTTTTGGTGCAGGAGTTCTGACTTTGTTATCTTCCTCCTGCTCCATACTTTGATCCTTTTTGTCCCCAAAGTAAGAGTCTAAAGTTGGATTGCTGACCTTGCTTTGCTTCCTTTGCTTGCTCATGTTGCCCCTCAATTACTTGACTTTCGAGCTTTTTGCCACAATAGTACTCTGCTTTCAGAGAGGAGAGCTTTGTCCCAAATTGCTGGGGTTTTCTTGGCTGCCAGAGCTATTAGTTGGCTGCCCTCTCTGAAGCCTCCACTTGCTCTGGCTCACTGCTCACACAGCCCAGGACCTCCCCCCTAGACAATGATCCAGATCCAAGCAGGTTAAAGCAAAAACAATTACCCCTCAGACTGGTCACTTGGTCCCCCTACAATCTGTAGGCCAGGAGCTTTGAAGCAGCCATGCAGCTGCGGCTGCCATGCCTCAGCCACTTCTCCCTTCAGGGGGCAGGGGCCAGACCATACTCCTGGACCCTCTGTTCTCAAAGTCCACTGCCCTCTCACTTTGTCTTTGGCATTTATGGGTTGATAATTCTGGAAACCATCACAGCTGCTAGTGATCTACTCTCCCGACATCTCTCTAGTCACAGCTGATCTGGCCACTCTGGGGCTAAAACTGTAGACTCACCTGGGGCTGGGCTCAGCTCCCAGCATGCTGCAATGTCCCCTTCCTGCTGGCCTGCCGTGCTGTCTTCAGTGGGAGGTTAGTTTTTCTCTGTCACTTTGTGGGTTCTGTATCTCTAAAGTTTGTTTAGAGTCATTTTTTACATGTATTGGAAGAGGTAGAAGCAGGAGCCTCATGGAAGTCCTGTTTGTAATCCGCAATCTTGGCTCTGCCTCCCTATCATCTCTTAAGAAAGCCCATTTCAGAATTGTCCAGAAGGTTTTTTCTTTTCTTTTCTTTTTCTTTTTGGAGGGGGGAGGGCAGAGCAATTGGGGTTAAGCGACTTGCCCAAGGTTACATGGCTTGTAAGTGTTATGTGTCTGAGGCTGGATTTGAACTCAGGTCCTCCTGACTCCAGGGTCAGTGCTCTATTCCCTATGCCACCTAGCCACCCCCAAGTTTTTTTTTTCTTTCCTTGCATTAAGCTTTAATTTTTTTCTTGACAACTTCATCCTATTGCTCCTAAATCTGTCTTTTGGGGAAAAACAGAACAAGCCTACTGACTCTTCCACAGAACAGCCTTTAAAATGCTTGCTATCAACTGTCATGTCCAGGGTTCCCCCAAGTTTCTTTTGCAGACTAAATACCCTTAATTCCTCCAACTAATCTTCATATGGCATTGTTTTCTTTTCTTTCCCTATCTAGCTTAGCCTCATCTAGCTGCATTCCAGTCTGTCAGTGTCCACCTCAAGCCAATTTAAACAATATTTATTAAGTGCCTACTATGTGCAAGGGAATGTACACAGTAGATAGAGCCCTGGGGCTGGAGCCAGGAAGACCTGAGTTCAAATCTGTCCTCAGACAGTTGCTACCTGTTTGATCCTGAACAAGTCATTTTATCTGTTTGCCTCTGTTTTCATCTTTGAAATGAGGATGTTAATACCATCTCCCTTAGAGAGTTTCAAATGAGATAAAAATTGTAAAGCCTTTAGCATAGTGCCTGGCACATAGTAGGACCTATAGAAATGTTAGCTCTTATTAGTGGTAGTAGTAGTTGTATGACCCTAGGAAAGTAACCCCTGTCTGCCTCCATTTGCTTAACTGTAAAATGAAAAGTGTAGCATCTCCTACCTCCCAAGGTAGGGTTTTTGTGAGAATAAAATGAGATAATATTTGTAAAGTATTTAGGGCAGTACCTAGCACATAGGTGCTTAAATGCTCATTTCCTTTCTTTATTCCTATGCTTTGGTGGATACAAAGACAAAAAATAAAATAAAATAAACATGTCCTGACCTCAAGAAATTTACAATGTCTCAGGAGATACTTATCTATTGAAAAGTATCATAAATAGGAATTTGAGGAGACAAAATATCTATAACTGGAGGTGTATCAGGGAAGGTTTCGTGGAGATGGTGACATTTAAGTTGGGTCTTTGATAAAAATATGGATTCTTTTTTTTTTTTTTGATTGGGGAAGGCAAGGCAATTGGGGTTAAATGACTTGTCTAAGGTTACACAGCTAGTAAGTGTGTCACGTGTCTGAGGGCAGATTTGAACTCAGGTCCTCCTGACTCCAGGATCAGTGCTCTATTCACTGTGCCACCTAGCTACCCCAAAGATATTTATTCCAAAATGTAGAAAAAGGATTCCAAAAGTTAGAGATGAGGAAGGAATGCTTTCTAGGCATGGAGAACCTAGGTAAAATCTGAAGTTGTACAAGTGCTCTGGTTCTTTGCTAAAGGATGTTCATGACTCAATTTCTCCTAGTTGATCCTTTGATTCTACTACCTGAGGGTTATGTCAGAGATCACTGATCCAGACAAGACTGCCCCTTCCATAGTATCTAAGAACTGTAGAAAAGCTCTGCTTCCTTCTTTTTGGAGCCTCTGCCTTCTTTCTCTGGGATTTACAGTATGGTGGCAAGTCAGGATTTCATAGAAGCAATTATAGCCATGACTACAGCACATGATAATGAGAACATGTGCCTACTTAGGTGACTCTGACACTTGACAGCAATTCTCTGGCTGTATATTCTTTGTGTTTCATTCCTTGAGCCCAGATCATCAAACAACAGTACTACGAAATTACTATTTCCAGTCCTAGAGATAACATCATGAATTCAAGAGGTTAAGATTTCCTGAATTAGTGCTGGCTGCCCATTGGGAGCTATAATGTTGACTAAAATGACCACCAACTGGATTAACTAAATTAGAAGGGACTAAAGAGTCATGCCTAATTGGCCAGAAGATCTGGACTTTGTGAATTGTTCAGATGTTACAAATGTCAAGTCAATAGGAAGTATCTGTTCAGCAGTCTCATCAAACTGCCTCAGTCTCCCAGGAGAGTACAATAGGTGAGATGGAAAATAATTTTTTTGTATTTTTATTTAGTTTTTAACTTTTCTCCAATCACACATAGAACAATTTTTAACATTTGTCTTTTTTTTTAATTTTGAGTTCCAAATTTTCTCCCTTCCTCCCTGCCATCCTCATTGAAAAGACAAGCAAATTGATACAGGTTATACTGTATATAGATATATAAAACTTATTTCTATATATGTTGTTTTTTTTTAAAAAGGACAAAAACCCCCATGAAAAATAAAATTTTTAAAAGTATGTTTCAATCTATGTTCAAACTCTATCAGTTCTTTCTCTGGGAGTGACTTCATAAGTCCTTCAGAGTTGAACTGGATCATTTTATTGCTGAGAAGAGCTAAGTTACATGTCACAGTTGATTATCTTACAATATTTTTTTTTTTTTGCTTTTTGGAGGGGGGAACATACGGCAGTTGGGGTAAAGTGACTTGCCCAAGGTCACATGGCTAGTAATTGTGTCAAGTACCTAAGGCCAGATTTGAACTCAGGTCCTCCTGACTCCAGGACTAGTGCTCTATTCACTGCACCACCTAGCTGCTCCTGATTGTCTTACAATATTGCTGTTACTGTGTACAATGTTCTCTTGGTTCTATTCATTTCACTTTGCATCAGTTCATATAAGTCTTTCCAGGTTTTTCTGAGAACATCTTGCTCATTGTTTCTTATAGCACAGTAGTATTCCATCATCATTATTTTAGGTATATCTTAATGTGTACTGACAACTTTTGAATTTTAAGCATTTTTTCTATGGAGTAGCCATAACAGCTATTCTATACCTGATGCCAATATTGCCTCTTTCCAGAAGGATCCAGTTAATCTCTTTTGGAGAGAACTTAAATATGAAATATACCAATGTTTTATTAAAAGATTTTCCCTAGGATTCTGGGTTGGGAGCATAAGGAATTATATTACAGGGATTCAATGAAGCTTTTTTTTCCTTTATAATTTTCTAAAATGCAATTGATTGGACAGTAAAGCTTACATGGAATCTCTGATCAGACTAGATATTTTGATAAGACTGTCAAATTGTTGGATGACCAAGCATAATTGAATTTTGTGTGTGTGTTGTTGAAATAACATTGTCAAATCACTTTCATAAATTATATATTTGATTTGTCATTTTAACTAAATAACTACTCATGATGTATATTAGTTCATGAGACTTGACCCTGAGAATGATTGGTTTGAGGGGGGTATCTTCACTGAAACAAGAATGATCTTGTTCAGGCTCTATGCCATGCTGGGGACACTTTGAAGGCATGCAAATGATGAGCCAAGGAAAATAAGAATGAATAAGAAATAGTAGCTGTTACATAAACTGCCTCTAAGTGATGCAGTCTAGCATTCCCAAAAAGATGAGCTGTTAATGAGACTATTTGGGAATTACTTAGTAAACCCTCTACTACTGCTCCAGGACTACTGGGAAAGTTAAAGGCTTTTCTGGTGAAAGGACAAATGACTAAAGACATGACGAGAAGTAAGCTAGTTAGGGTTGGAAGAGAAGCATCACCTACAGTAGCACAAGATGCAGGGCTAACATGCCCTACAGACACCCAGGTTTTAGTTGCCATAGTTAGGGCTGAAGTTAACCAATAAATCATAACCAAAGGCCCCATTATTGAAAGCTACCATCCTTTTCTAGAAAGGATGGGGCAGGAAATTCCTGTTCACCAAATGAGGAGCCCTAAATCCTTTTAGGACTTGCCACTGAAGTAATGTAATACTTCATAATAATGTGAGTACACAATAATGTAAAAGAACTAACTCAAAGCAACCTAGAAAACTAATGGAAAATCTCTGAGACTGGCTTTTGACTTGAAAATTTAACATCTCACAATCATAAGGCTTGAGTACCTAGAGCTGAAGATTGGACAACTTGGTGGCATGGAAAATATACAGGACAGAACCTTACATTCAATTTCTAAATATCTTTCAACATGGTGTGGAGAAGTTCTCAGGCTTGGAGTTCCTTTGGAAAGGCTCTTTTAGAGAATGATAGTCAAAGAAGCAATGATTAGGGAGCACAAGGATAGTGTCAGACTGGATCAGGTGGCCAAGAATTCAGTATATAATGGAAACATATAGTAGCTTTTGGTTTAGCTCTTTCCACTTGGCTGTGGGAGGGTGTGGCAACAGGGAATACCATAAATAACTAAGTGGGAGAAGAGGCCTTGGCCTTTATTTCTCCTCATCTAGGAGGAGCACCATTAGAGCACAAGGGCCTGATACTGCTTCTGTCTCTGCTGTAACTATTCTTCTTGCTTTTAAGTAAAGGAGTATTGAAGACAGCTATGATCTTGTGAGCTTCAAAAGATCAGAATGATGAACTAGAGCCCAGAGAATCTAGGCTGGGCTTTGTAACGGGCATCAAAGCCTTGAGAAATGATCAGAGGGACCAAACCTAGCAATATGGAGCCATTGAAAGTTGTTGTTTATCCTTCGTTTTCAAAGAGGACCAGTGATATCATGAGGTGATGTCTTAACTTGAAGGCAAATTGGATTTAAGTGAGGCAGAGTTGCACAAAGTTAGCAACCTCACTCTCTCAGAGACATTGAAGTCCAGTGGCAAGACAAAAGTCAAGACAATTGATGATGGCCCAGGATGTAGTGACTGACCTTGGGGTCTTTGATGTCTGACCAAGCTCTGAGTACTCCATAGTGCTTGCTTTTGCCACCTTCAGGGCCATCAATTCCATGGGGGGGAGTTTTCATATGCATAAACATCCCCCTAATTCACTAATGGATTTGAGGCCGGTTGGTTACTCTTAATCTGGCTGTACTTGTCTGGAGAGATATTTTACCAGGTTGTGGCATGCTATAGTTTCTTGAAGCTACAGGTGAGAGTTAGGTGAAAGGTGGACACCAAGAGCAGCCCTGAAAAGGGCCCAGCAATCCCTTATACCAGAGATGGTAGTCCTCCCTAAACACCCCATACATCCCAACAGCTAGGTGGTTCAGTGAATAGAGAACTGGGCCTGGAGTCAGGAAGACCTGAGTTAGAATCCAGCCTCAGACACTTACTAGTTGTGTGATCCTGGTCAAGTCACTTAACCTCTGTTTGCATTTATATACTGGAGATACTCTAATATCTTTGCCAAGAAAACCCCATGAACAGTATTGGTCATGAAGAGTTGAACATAACTGAATAGCAAGCTTGGAAGTAAACTTGATTGGACCAGTGCTATGTAGAAAAGTTTGAGCCCATTCTCACCAGATACTGAGATGGTAGAGGTTAGTATGTGATACCCTCACTACCAGATGTTGGGGCAAAATTGATAGCTTCTGTTCTTGCTATATTTTTCATTAAAAATATCCTTCTTGTAAAAGTCATAAAAATATGGCAGAATCTGTCATTGATTAAATAGCAAAGGCTACCTCTCAGTTACTTCCAGTTGCTTTGCCTGGTAAAAACATTAAAGACAAAGATAGCAAATAGAAAGCAAATAATGAGTAAAAGTAGTCCCAAATGTTTCTAGGATGCTTCCCCAGAGATGGACCACCAAAGCCAATCTTGAGGAATCGGATTCCTTTGAACAGACATGTTAAAAGCTCAGGGAGAGCCAGATAGAAGATGGCAAAGTAGGCAGAGCCATTCCCCTCAGAGGAACAAAGGGGAGTAGGACCAGATTTCAAGTCAGCACCCTTCAGGAACAGTACTAAAAGAAGAGAGAGAGAACAAGACCTGTCTTAATTTGTGTGCCTGGAGCTTAGCACAGTGCTTTGTATATCCAAAGTGCTTAACAAGTGTGTGTGTGTGCTTTTTTTCCCATTTATTCATTTCTTCAAAAGAATGGTAGTGTTCAATTGAGCAGCATTCTGAGTCTGGTTTGAGCTAAATATGGAGACCTCTTACCAATGAGAAAAAATGTGGACACCGTGATGTCAGTATGTCCTCGTCTGATGAAAAATCTGTAGACTGTGGGCATCAATTGGGATGATTCCAACCTATTCCAAGTATTTATAGAATACTAAAGTTACTAAGCTAGTACTCGTGTCTTGGACACCTTTGCCTCCTACAAACAGGCAGAGAACATCAAAACCCTGAACCTTGAACTTCAAGGATGGCTCCAGAGAGGTTTGAAGACCCTCCACTGCTTGAAGAATGGAAGGATCATTTGAAGAAGAAACTTGGCATGGGGGCTCATACATAGCAAGACATGGGTGGTACCCAAGGAGCAGCACATACAATACACCTCAATCATTCTTGATTTTTTTTAAGTGATCTAAAAAAATTGTCCTTTCTGAGGTGAAGAATCTCAAGAGCCACCTAAAGTAAACATCATTATTATGGCATCCTACAGTTCATATAACTCATTCATGTATTTTAAAGACCCAAATGTGTGGGGATTACCAGACTTTGATGAAGAGAATGAATATGGATAAGGACGCATGCCATGAGGTCATGACGACCTGGACAATATGCTAGACGTTGGTTTAGAATGTAAGCTCCTTTTCTGTAGTGATTAGGTAAGCACCTGGCTGCCACACAGTAAATGGTTAATAAATACATTGATTAATGGATACTATCAGATGGGTACTATCAGATCTCAATGGCTGAAAGGGATAGGGACAAGGTAGCCTTCGTTCATTCATTCATAGGGACAGCTAGATGGCACAGTGGATAGGGTACTGGGCCTGGAATCAGGAAAAACTGAGTTCATATCTAGCCTCAGACATTTACTAGTTGTGTGATCCTGGGCAAGTCACTTAACTCCATTTGCCTCACTTTTCTCATCTGTAAAATGAGATAGCGAAGGAAATGACAAACCACTCCAGTATCTTTGCCAAGAAAACCCCAAATGGGGTCACAAAGAGTTGGACATGCCTGAAAATGACTGAACAACAACAAAGCCTTCATTTGTCAAATGAGTTTTACCAGTTCGGAAGGAGGCCTCAAAGAATTTTAGGGAGCCCTATTATTTTTCAAACACTCATGAAGAGGGTGGTTTATTATATGAACTATGTAGAGGATTTTCAGTATCTGGAAGATCTCATCATAACTGGAAAGATAATAGAAGAAAATGATAAAAGTTTATTGAAAGTGTTAGCCCAGCCAGAAGAAAATCTGAAGCTGTCACTTGACAAGGACCAGTTCTGCAGAGCCTTTTTTCAAATACAGGGTCACATAGCGTCTGGACAGAGAGTAAACTAGAGAAGATAGAAATATTTGTCAACTAGACAGGCCCAAAGAATGTTTGAGAGGTAAATACTTTTCTAAGACATGGTGGTTATGATCAGAAATTTGTCCTTGCAATAATAAGCAATGCCATAATGAGGATCAACAATAGGGGCGGCTAGGTGGTGCAGTGAATAGAGCGCTGGTCCTGGAGTCAGGAGGACTTGGGTTCAAATCTGACCTCAGACATTTAATACAAAAACTGGCCATGTGACCTTGGGCAAGTCACTTAACCCCAACTGCCCTACCCTTCCCCCCTCCAAAAAGCAAAAAACAAACAAATAAACAAAAACCAATGGCAAGTATGGCTCAACTGATTTCCCTCACTTATCTGGGAAAATCCCCTTTATCAAAGATTTAGGTAATCTGCCATTTATGTCACTTCCATAGCTAGTACAAGGGCTGCCTCTGAGCAACAGCTCCCAAGGACAGGCTGGATGAACAACTGCCCCACACTCCCAACCCCTTCTCTTCCTCATGAAGAACCACATGTGGCTCCTGAGGCAGGGGTTAGATATTACTGTGTAGGATAAGCATCATTAATAGGACTCAGAAGTCATTTCCCAATCACCAAGCTGACAAGCATTTTTTTTCCTTTTTGCTTTATGCCTGGCTGGTCTTCCAATGTGAATGATCATTGGATTAGTGCAGCCACCATCTCAAAGATGTGGTTCATTTAGATCATTTACATAGCAACTAAAAAGACCAAACATTATTTACTGCAAATAACAATATCTGTAATCTACCGAAGCCTTCTCAACCATTATTGTGATTTGAAAATCTTCAGGAAATAAAAGTTCAAGTCATCAGTGGAGACAACTACATTTCCCAAATTTTCCGCCCTCTATTTAGTCACCTGCAATGAGTTAGCTCATTGGTAAGTGAGAGATGCTTCAAGCACTACAGAAGCACCAAAGGCACAAATCTGGCCAGCACAAGCAGGATCCTTAGACAAGAAATTGTTGGATTTCATCCTTTTGGTGATATCTCTGTTAGGAAAATCACTTACAGGAGTGAGGTCCCTGCCCCCACCCTGCAGGGGTTGGATATTGTTCTAAATAGCACCCCCATCCAGGCCAGGCCAGCAGAAGAGGAAAGGCACTGCTTTGACTTATAGGCTGCCAGCTTGAAAACCAAAGTGGAGATGTAGAGGCAGAGATGAAGTCAGAATACTTGGACAAAGAAGAATGGCCAGAGGCACTGAGGACAGGTCATCAGGATGGTACAGGGCACCCACTTGCTAACAAAGACCAGTTCTCTCTGCCAGAATCATTTTCTATTTTTTTTTTTTTTTTGCTTTTTGTGGGGAGGGTGCGGGGGGGAAGGCAGGGCAATTGGGATTTAGTGACTTGCCCAAGGTCACACGGCTAGTAAGTGTTAAGTGTCTGAGGTTGAATTTGAACTCCAGTCCTCCTGACTTCAGGGCTAGTGTTCTATTCACTGCACCACCTAGCTGCCCCTCAGACTCATTTTCTAAAACATGAATCTCCTTATTCAAAGGACTTCATGAAGAATTTTAGAGCAGAGCTTCCTAGATCATACTGAGCTGAAATGGAAAAAAAAAGAAGCAATTTTAGAGGGGTCTCAAACTAGCTATAACTTTCTTCGTGTAACACTGTAACTTGCAGGTAAGAAACACTGTGTTAACTAGAAATAAAATGTTTTTACCCCACTAGGAATAAGACCATGTTTTTTTTTTTTAATAGCTTTTACAGTCAAGGACCTCAAGGTAGTTTACAATTACAGCAAAAATCTACCAACCTTGCTATCCCTTTGATTCCATTGTTTCTTTTGTCAAATCTCATCTCTGAATGCACAGAGTATGTGCAATGAACCTAAGCTCAAGATAAAGGTGCTATCCTTAGTCTCTGGGGGGTTCCATTATATGTGGCATTTTGAGAAATAGAAATGTCACTCACTGTCTTTCCACAAATGGTTCCCAAGGATAGAGCTAAATGAACACTCTCCTTCCTTCTCCTCTCTCTCTCTCTCTCTCTCTCTCTCTCTCTCTCTCTCTCTCTCTCTCTCTCTCTCTTTCTCAGCCCAACTCTTTCCATCTTCCATGAAGTGCCACATGTCGCTCCAGAGGCAGGGTTTCGATATTACTGAAGTAGGACAAATATTTGCAATAGGACTCAAGTAATTTCCTAATCAAAATTTCCTTTCCCAAAAGAAAAATATGGCTTTTCACTGCCCCATTGCAGCGTTAACTTGTGGCTTTCTTCCAGTTTTTAAGTACTCAGATACTTTCTGCATTGCAAAGATATTTTCTGATTTTTGTGAGACTACTTGACTCCTCCTCCCATCCCCCACAATGCTTTTGCCAAACTACTTATATCACTAGCTCACTCTAACCTTAGCCTATATTTGGAACTGCTTCAATCCAACACCATAATGATATAAATTGTAATAGCAGGGATGTGGGTTAGATATTGGGAAGAATCATATATAACCCATTTGCCATACATTAATGTCTGACATTTGTTTTCAGAGGATTCTCTCAAATAGTAATCCTAGTGGTTCATAACCCCAGATAGAGTCTCCCCTGAGAATGTCAGAATTTAGTTTGTGTCTATAAAAGTACCTTTGGCTCCCCTGAAAACACCAAGTTAAGGACACTAAATATACATTTATTTAAGGCAATAACAAACAAAATAGGATTCGTATCTTATCCCTTGGCCAGTGATGGAAATTCCTCCCACTTAGTTCTGTTCAATTCTCCAGAAGTTTGTCATCCAAGTTGTTTAAACTCACTGCACCAACTGGTTATGCTCCTGCCTGACTTGGCAAGGAGGGGGTCAGGGGAGGGGACAGAGTACAGGGGGAAGGAGAGAAAAAGGGTGTTTATGAGCTCTATTAACAAGTTTGATATTTTTGATGCAGATACCAATTCAGTGATACGACTCAGATGTCTCTTTCTAGCAAGTGCCTCCAAATTTAATCATGTCCTCTATTAGTTAAAAAAGCATTTATTTATAAATTCCATAAATATATTATACTGATATATTATTCACATTATAACATTATAGTACAAGCACAAAATAGACATTTTTAGAAGAATAAGAATGAAGTATTTTAAAGTAATTTTAAAAATTTCTTCACAGAATCTGGAATTAGAAAGGACCCCATTTGGCCATCTAGTGAAACCCATACAGAGAAGGAATTTTCATCATAACACACATTTAACAAGTCATCATTGGGCCTCTGTCTGAACACTTTCAAAGGGAGGGAACCAAGCCCTTCTCAAGGCTCCCATTTTTAATTTTGAACAGCTCTAACTAAAAGGATTTTTCCCCTCATAGTCAACCCAAATTTGCCATTTTGCACCTTCCACCTACTGTTCTTTATTCTAACCTTTGGGGCCAATCAGTAAAGGTTTAATTCCTTTTCTATGTGAAAACCCTTCAGGTACTTGAAGACATCTACTTTGTCCCCTGTAAATCTTCTTTTCTCTAGACTAAATAACCCCAGTCCCTTCAGCTGATCGATCCCTCTATATAGTATGGATCCAAGTCCCCTTCACCATCCCCTTCACTCTTGAATTGGGCTTCTCAGAACAGAACACAACACTCCAGAAGAGTGATCCACAACTGTTCACAGGGGGAAAGCCATGAGAAAGAGCTGCCTGAATACTGAAAAACATCCCCTTTTGGGTTTTTCCACCTTATTTTTCTACCTTTTTTTCTCAATATCTTCATGTGTTTCAGTTGTAGGCAGCATGCAGAGGGAAAGGGAGAGGGGATAATTTTCCCATCATTTGCTGTCTTTGCAGGTTTCTGCATTATTGTCTTCTGTTTGGCTTTAAACCCTTTCTAAACCTAGTGAGCCTACCTTTCCAACATTATTACACATTCTTTCCCTTCGTGCACTCTTCGGTTCAGCCAAACTGGCCTTTTTTGTTTTTCCTCATACATGACTCTTCTTCTCCTATCCCCATGCTCTTGCACTGGCTGTTCCCCATGCCTGGGATGTATTCTCTCTTCACCTCTATCTCTTAAGGTCCCCAATTTCCTTCAAGATTCAGTTCAAGGGCTACATTCCTTATGAGGCCTTTCCTGATCCCCTAGCTATTACCCTCTAGATTATATCTCTTTTGTCTATACCTAAACAGGTATATATTGTCTTCTCTGAGAGAATGAAAGCTCTTTGAGGGCAGGAACTTTTTCACGCTTTTCTTTATCTTCCCATCACTAAGTAACTAGTAGCTGGAATCTTTTTGTTGGTGTTCCATCCTTTCAGTTGTGTCTGACTCTTCATGACCCCATTTAGGGTTTTCTTGGCAAAGATACCAGAGTAGTTTTCCATTTCCTTCTTTTCCCTAGAACATAGGTGGTGCTGAATAAATACTTACTGATTGATTGCTTGATTGTCACCTTCTACCAGTTGACTGCACCCAGTTCCCTGGCCCAGCTGCTTCCAAAAGCTGTTTTATGAGTCCTATGTTCAGTGATGTCTCATCATCTACAACTATCGCCCCCTCGGCCTTTGTCATTTCTACCTCTCCCAGTCATTGCTCCACCCTATCTCAGTATACATCTACTTTATTCACCATAGTTTCCCAGCCCATGGAGGGAGCTGAGAAGGGAGAAAGAAAGCAAAGGCAGCTATATGGGTGCATCTTGCATAGAATATCTATGGAAGAACAAGCATAAGAATTACAGATAATGAGACCGTATGGATGGGTTGTAATGTGCAGTGGTGAAAAGGATACACACCTTGATGAGATCACAGATCCACTGAAGTAGTCGAGGAATGTCCTGGCCACTATAAAATGCTTCTAGTTACCATTGGTATAGGCCTATGAGCACCAGCGAAGGTGAGCAATCACCACTCATGTTGCTCTTCTCCTTCCAATTCCTCTCCAGAGATAAGACGTCTGTGTACGACAATATCTAATAGGCTGCTTCCAGATAAACAATTCTGGTAAATAGCATTTTCCTTTAAATAGACCAGCACAGGTCTCAAACTTCTTGTGTATATATATGCTGCCATCTGGGGCCAGTAGACCTAGTTTTCTTGGCACAAATATCCGAAATCATCACAAATTGTCTCATAGCCATAGATTATTAAGCTTTAGGCATCATTAACTTTGTTCTCTCCCTTTACATAGGGTTGGATATATTAAATTCTCTAAGTACATTAGAAATGCTTGATGTTTGTAAAACTTTGCTAGATGTGACAAAGGTCCATATAAACAAAGCTATGTTGTGTTGTTTTGTTTTGTTTTTTTCAGTAGAATGTATGGCTATAAGAGTTGGACTGTAAGGAAAACTGAGTGCCACAGAACTGACACTTTCAAATTGTGATGCTGAAAAAGACTTTGGAGAGTCCCTTGGACTGCAAGGAGATCAAACTGCTTAATACTTAAAGAAATTAATTTAGGCTATTCATTGGAAGGTCAAATATCAAAGTTGAGGTATGAACACTTTGGCCACAAAATGAGAAGATGGGACTCATTAGAAAAGACCTTGATTTCGAGAAAGATTGAAGGCAAAAGGAAAAGGGGATGGCAGAGGATTAGATGGATAGATAGTGTCATGAAAACAATGAACATTGGACAGACATCAAGAGATAGTGAAGGATAGAAGGGTCTAGCATGCATGGGGTCATAGAGAGTTGGACACTACTGAACAACTAACCAACAAAAGATGTGAGGAATTTTTTTAAAAGTCCCTAACCTCAAGAAACTTTCATTATAGCTTTATAGAGTTCTTCATGACAAATTGTCATCTTCTGTTCTCTCAACAGTATAGCATGCATGCAAGCTAACTGATTTGGATTTCCACAGTCATGCCCCTATTTATTTTCCCACCAATATTTCCCACTACATTTGGCCCTTAGCCAGTAGCAGAATTTGAATACACCACTAGTCATCTAGCCTCCATCTTTAGTCTTTGTGGGAAGAACGGGTTCTAAGCTACAAAATTCACTTCCCCCAATGGCACACTCTCTAAAAGAAGTCTCAAATTCTCATTCATACTTTTCTGTATTAACAGACATCCTACTTTTGTGTTATAGATGGCCTTCACTGTCCTCATAGGAATCCCCTGAGGCATAGGGCCTCTGGGACAGAGTAAATGTATCTTCATTGGCTCTCCCTGGCTGGAAATGCACGATGAACTCAAAGCTAGCCAGAACCATTTCTGGCGGGTGCCATCCTACTCAACACCTGTCAGTATGTAGACCAGTGGAGTATTGGCCATCCATTCCTCATCTCCCAGTGATCTTTTCCAAGAAGTTTTTCTCATGGTCCCTGCACATTCATGACACCAGCTGGTAAAGTCCCTGCCTGCTGGTAGAAAATATATGGCCCCTACTCTGAGTATAGGTTTAGTATCATTGGTTTGAGTATTTCCAGGTGCCTGTTCCCTCAGGCTTTCCTTGTGGAGAGCTCTGCAACTGGAAGGGGTTGACTTTATTGCTGTCAGAAAACATGTCCACCATAGTGAACGCATTCAATCTAGTAGTGGTAATGGAGACCCAGCAACATATAGATTTACAGGAGTGTAGAGTTGGAAGTAATCTCTAAGATATTCTAGTTTAACCCACTTTGAAAAATAAGAATCTACATGTGCAGCATCCCCAACAAGGGAACATCCAGGCTCTTCTTAGAGCTAGTCACACCTGCCGACTGTGAGAATTCTGAAACATTAGCATGTGTTACCAAGGCCAGCTTTGCAGTTTCCTTATTGCCCCTTCTCTCTCTAATGGTCTATGATTCTATAGCTCCATTATTCACTTATATGTTACAGTGAGTGAACAGACTTCTATCCCTATTATAATATATCATAAGTGGCCTACAATCTTTACCTAGTGGGTTATGCTTGCTACCTAAGAAGGCATGTTCAACTCCCATTGTCTACATATAAGGGACTCTTCCTTTTCTGACTGAAATATTTGGGCTCTCTAACAAATGACTAAGAGGCAAGTCCAAAGAATGATATCCTACCCTAAGGGGCACTAGGCAGACTAGATTTGCCCTTCATCCTGAGTAGTCTGTTAAATCAGTTCTAGGTATCCCCAAAAGATTTTGGCCCCTTTACTGAAGGAGGTCCAATAGTGACTCAGGGTGTAAGCATGGCAGAACAAATATAACTAATGGTCTCTGCTTCCTTGATACCAGGACTAAATAGTCAGACAGTCAATCAAATAGCATCTACTAAGGGCTTACTATGTGCCAAACTAAGCACTGGGGATTCAAAGAAAGGCAAAAACACAACCCCTGCCCTCAAGAAGCTCCTGTTCTAATGGAGAAGACAACATAAGGGGAGTACAACTATGTCATATCATACACAGCATAAATTGAAGGTAATCTCAGAGGGAAGACGGAGAACAGAAAAGATTTCCAGCAGAAGGTAATATTTAAGCTTAGTCTTGAAGGAAAGCTATGGAAACTCGGAGAGAGACATGAGGAAGGAAAGCTTTCTAGGCATGAGAGACAGCCAGCACAAATGGTACCAACTTGGGAGATGGTGTGCCATGTGCAAAGAACAGAAAGCATGCCAGTGTAGCTAGATCATGGTGCATTGAGTGACGTGTAAGGGAACTAGAAGGAGCCAGGCTTTGAACGGCTTTAAATGCCAGGGGATTTTATGTTTGATCCTTGAGGTAAGAGAGAGCACTAGAGTTTATTTAGTGGGAGAGGAGAGAAGAGAGAATATGATTGGCTTGTACATTAGGAAAGTCACTTTAGCATCTGAGTGGAGGATGGCTTAGAGAAGGGAGAAATTTAGAGTAAGGAGACCAAGTAGGAGGCTAAGATGAGGGGAGAACCAGGAGAGAGAAGCATCACCCAAAGAGAGAGAGGAGAGAATCCCCAGAAGGACCTGATCAATGGTATTAAAGGCTGAAGAGAAATGAAGAAGGATGTGAATGGAGAAAAGGCTGTTAGACTTGGCAATTAAAAGATCATCTATAACTTGGGGAATGGCAGTTTTATTTAAATGATGAAGTCAGAAGTCAGAACACAGAGGGTATAGAACTGAGTGAGAAAAAAAGTTGAGACCCTAATTGCAGATGACTTTCTCAAGTTTAGCTGAGAACGGGAGGAGAGATTAGGAGGACAGTTAGTTAGATGGTGGAATCAAATGAAAGTTTTATAAAGTTTACCATTAAAAAAAATTCTTCCTGTATCTCCTTCCCATCCCACCTCCCACCCCCAAAAACCACCACTAAGGTCTTCTGAAGCCAAAACCCATTAGGTTACAACAGCCTCAAGCATATGGCTATTCAAGGAGTCATTTGACTCTTCACTCTATTCCCCCACCTCCCCTTATATTTACTGGCCCACCAATGGAACCAAGCTACCAAAGGTGAAAATGTTTAAGCATTATGTCTCAGGGGAACAGAGGCAATGAGAACATGCCATTAGAAGTGGCATTTATGAGTAGCCTGAGGTGAGTTTATAAAACTCTCATAGACTGACAGATTTTTTTATCCCTTTAAACTCCAATGGACACATTCTCCAGACAACCTTCAATGTTTTTTTCCTCTCTCAAATATCCTACTCCCTTTATGTGTCACTGCACAATTTTTCAGACCTGTCTCATGAAAGGATTTGGCAGGGGTTGGGAGGGAGGTCTGGGGCCAAAAAGTTGCCACATGTGACCCTACAGTGTGACAGCCTAACTAGTCTGGAAGGAGATTGGAGGGGGAGGGGGGAAGGGGGAGGAGGATGGCAAGGTCCAGGAGGAACATCTGAACCGAGCAGTCTGGGGAAGTCGATTTAAATCAATGTCATAGTTAAACCTGAGGGCTGCTGGGTGAGGAGAAGGGAGGGGAGGAAAGCAGACCTGTGGCTAGCACAGTAGGGTTCAGGGAAAAGAAGTGATAAAAACATAACCCCACAGCCTGCTGTGCCTACCACACAGCTTGGGGAGATTAGAAAGTTATTGAGCGAGAGGACAATTAAACTGATTTGTAATTAACTCTGCAGAGAGGAAAAGCAGCAGAGTTAATGGAAGACCAAATAGCTCTTGCTGGGCTTGTCCCTAAAAATTGTTTCTGGACCGCACCTTTTCCCTCTGTACTGAATAATAACTCAGAAGAATGGGTAAGTTGGTGCCACAGGGCAGTTCCCCAAGGTGGTGGCGGTGGGGGGCAGGCAGAAAAGTTAACCCTTTCAGTCCGACTTTAAAATCAGTCCCCAAATTATGGTGTGTGTATGTTCCCCACCTCTACCCCTCCCACACATGCATGCTTACACATACCCAATCTGCTCTGGTCTGCACACAGTGATGAAATGTAGTTTCAAAAATAGAAAATAAAAACAGCAGCAATTGGTTTTCGTACCTCAGAAGGCTAAATCAATATTGATTTGAAAAGTACCCACAAGTAGATCTCCTGTATTATCACCCCCGAAGTGAACTCAGAACACAAGAAGAGAATTAAATGGGAGGCCCTCAAGGCTGAAAAACCATCATTAAACAGTGTCTCCCCCTGCCTCTCACTGAAAGCTACACTGAGTTTAGCAGTGTGATGCACCAGGCATAGTCCTCTTTGAGAGACAGAGCACACTTCCAGGGATAAATTCTATTGTCTGAGAAAATCTCACTCACACTCCTGGTTCAGACATAGTAGTGAGAAAAGGTCATTTGGTTTTCAAGTTGAAAAACCCAGTTTCCAGAGTGATCTCAGTGGCTATGAATGGCTATCAGTCTCTCTTTGGTTCATGTTGTCTCTACCTACTTGCTATGTGTTCTTGGCAAGTGACTTATACTGAGTGGGCCTCCGTTTCCCCTTATGTAAAATGAGTATAATATCAGCCCTGCTTAGTGTTCAAGATTGTCAAGATCTAGTGAAGATCTCCCTTCATTAGATCCTGGACTCCAAATCCTGGTCCCAGTCTTGAAAAGGCAGTGATACAATCTCTTTGCCTAAGATGAGGCAGGCATGGAGAGGTAAAGCACAAGGTCATTGCGGTAGGAATTCTTGAATCCTAGCTTTTTGAAAAGGACCAAGAGGTCCTAAATTCCAGCTACCTGAGCAGCATCAGAATCCAGACTTGTGAAGAGAGGAGGTGAGTTCCTAGGCTTGCCTTGCAAGCAACTGCAGTTTTAAGGGATTGTCAAAACCAGATCAGGGCAAAACCACCAACTGGTCTTATTCAACTGAGGCCATCTTCATGTGAATGAAACATGGGACTAGCAGTTTAGCAAACTAACGATGCTTTGTAGAGGAAGAAGAGGAATTCCTGGACTGCATTCTCCTCTTGGGGAGAGGAAAAACTCCTAGAATCTAGTCTTATAGAGAGAGAAAGAGTAGTTCTTGGGCTGGTTCAGCTTCTTAGAGAGAAAAGCTCATGGACTTGGCCCCTGGAGCTGGAGAAACAGCAGTGGAATCTAACACACAATTGGGGGGGATGGGGCACAAAAGACCTAGACTTTGCCCTCAGCTCTTACCATGAATTATTCAGACAGTGCATATCCTATAAGAAGGGGAGGATGCCTCTCTAGTAACCCTAAGCAGTGGGGACAGAATTATCTAAGAATTTCCTGCTTAGCAGTTCCAAGTATGTTTCCCTTCAGAGAGGAGCCTAAACCATCAGGGTGAAAGCCTGTATGAATTTCTTTAGGGTTTCTGGGATAAAAAAGTGGGATTAGCTAGAATGGAAAGAGAATTCTCTGTCTGGCAACCCCAAGTTCCTTTTCTTTCCGGAAAAAGAGTCCAAACCACAGGGTGGTGCTATGTGTCTGGAGGACTACAGGACCATGAGGAAAGGCAGGATTCACTGGAGAGGGAGGAGCATTATATCTATTGTTTATGGGCTACTGTGAATCCTTTTTGTGTTTTCTGCATTTTCTAGGATAAAGATGGTCCAGTGCCTAATACAGGTATTTGTTGACACAAGTCTTTGTACAGGATCTAGCAACCCTTTCACCCATGTAACTGAGGACCTAGACACAAGCTATATTTAAACTAGATTTTAAAATTCCTCCAAAGCAGCTCTGGGTAGAGACAACATGAACCAAAGAGAAATTGATAGCCTCTCATAGCCACCAAGATCAAACTCGGTTCTTCCTAGCTCAGATCTTGGGATGCTGGACCTTAGGTGGCATAATAAAGTATTCTATGCACTTAAAGAAAGTAAGCAACACTAGTAAGTTATTTGCATACTTTGATTTATTGAAATTAATCTAAATAGGCCTACTCTAAGTCAAACACTAACTTAGCCAGTAATACCCTGACTCTTCCTTTTCATTGTCACCGCTTATGGGCATTATTTAAATACTGACTTACTGTGCTGGACACTCTACAAAGCAAGGATTTTGCTTGTAAAGCCTCCATGGATAAGTGCCAGAGCTAGCATAGGTTGATATTTTCAAGGTAAGTGCTTTACTTTACTCAACTTTCACCTCTATGCTTTGCATAGATCAGTCCCTCATGTCTGGAATAACAACAGCATCTATATAATACTTTAAGGTTTGCAAAGTACTTTACATATTTTATCTCATTTGATCCATAGAAGACTCTAAAAACACATCTCCTCCTAAAATCCCCAACTCCCTTAGAAGTACCTCATCCCCCTCTTTACATAGACTCTGTGATCCTGTAAAAAAAATCCCTCTTACTGCTCTTTTCACAAGGCACTCTATCTCCTGACTCTTGGCATTTTCATTAGCTCAGCCCCTCCACCCCCACACCACCCTTACCCTGTGCTTGGAATTCTCTCCTTCTTCATCTCCACGTCTTGGTTTCTCTGACTACCTTCAAATCACGGCTAAATTTCATCTTCTGCAAGAAGCCTTTCCCAGTCCTCTTTAATCTTAGTGCCTTCCCTCTGAGATTATTTCCAGTGTATCATATATATATATAAATACATATATGTATATATACATACATAAATACATATATGTATATATACATACATGCACACACACATATATATTGTTTTACAAGGTTGTCTTCCACATTATACTTAAGCTGGGACAGTTTCTTGTTTTTCATTGTATTTCCCATGCTTAACATAGTGCTTGCACATAGTAGGTGCCTAATAAATGCTTGTTGACATGCCTAATAAATGCTTGTTGACGTGCCTAAAATGCTTATTGACAATTTCTTGTAGCCAAGCAACAAGGATTTATTAAATACTTACTATATGCTAAGCCCTTTATTAAGTGATACATAGATATATGGATAGATAGATAGAACTAATTACATTGAACAGAACTGAATTGTGGTTCACTTTTGGTCATGCCGATGTTATCTTGTAGCTTAGGAGAGGCATTCACAGAAAGGCCACAGCTTTGGTCTTTGCCACAAATATAAGTGTGGGTAGATGCAAAACATACATGCTGCATTACACTCTTAACTGAACAGGATTCCCCTATTCCCATTCTTTTCATTTGCACCAACAAGTTCTTTGGCACAGGGACTCCTAGCAAAACACCAGCTGCAAAGGGGCTCAGCTTAGAGGCTCAGCAGTTTTGCTTAAAACCTATGGCACTCACTGCCTGTCGTTTAAAGGCTCCTTTGTGAGAGCATAGAAGCCATTATTCACAAACTTCTGGCTTATTCCAAAGCTATCAACCAAATTGAGATCATTCATCTGGCTGGAGCAATCCAAGTACAGTACATCCACTGGGATGTGGGCTCCCTGGGAAGGGATGTCCTGAGCCCAAATGGGGAGATTCTGAGTCAGATCTGAGTAGGCGGAGATTACCCATATGAATGAATGAGTGTGGCCAAATCAGACTAGGGTGAAACGTGAACTCATCTGATTGCAGTGAGGCCGTCTTCATGGGAATGAAACGTGGGACTGGCAGTTTGACAGCTCAACCATGAGATGAGAGCTACAGTGAATAGGAAAGACCATGGTTTTTGTTCCTAAGTGATTAACCATGCGGATACAATTTGCATCTATACAACAATAGACAGCTGGATAAAAAATGAGAAATAGACAGTGGTCCAGATGTTTCCAGACATGGCACCTTGAAGACCAAATATAAAACAGTTGGATTTTTCCTCCTGTTTTTCAGTGATAGCCTTAGTAGTGGATATAGAAGAAAAGATAGCTTAAGATCTACTATAAATGGTCACTAGAAAAAAATAGCCTTGTGCTCATAGCCACTTGTCTTTATGATTGAAGTCTTAATTTTCAAAGCCAGGAATTCCACATGATCCAGCCTCACTTTTCTCTAACCTAGTTACTGAGAAAATGTTGTGTGGTTATATGTAGGTCCCTTCATCATGATTGGGACTCACTAGTCTGCTGAATTCAACATCATAAGAAGAAGCTAGAAGGTAGCTGCTCCCTAGTATAGTGTTAGGCTGGACAAACTCATCTCACTTTGTGCATTTTTTTATTCTTAGAATGGGGGGCAGTGTACAAATAGAAATTTACTAAAAATCTAAGCTACTATATTACTATTCAAATTTAACACCTGAAGGCGGGGAATAGGGACAGATATAAGGAAGGTATTTGAGTTATTCAAGCTTTGGATATGAATTTTCCACATTATTTTCACCTTTACCTATGCTGTAGCACACTAGTCAGTTTGCCTATGACAGTTTTCAGTAAGACAGACAATAGAATTCGAGCATGGGGAAACCCCTTTCAAGAAATGAGCCTGACTCATCCTCTTATAACTAGGAATTAGGTTGTGGAAATCCATGGAGGTCTATGGACTATGTGCAGTTTATCTCCCCCAGAAGGCAAGGGGAACAAAGTTCTATTTAGTTCTCCAGGGAGAAGTGATTTCCCTTTCCTCAGCTTACACAAAGCATTTTATATTATACTTCTATTGTGTTCCTGTTATGTAGTCAATGAGTCAATGAACATATATTAAGTGCCAACTAAGTATGAGACACTACCTGTGTGGCCCTGGGCAAGTCACTTAACCCTATTTGCCTCAGTTTCCTTATCTGTACAATGAGATGGAGAAGAAAATGGCAAAACTTTCAGTAGCTTTGCCAAGAAAACTCCAAAGAGGGTCATGAGGAGTCAGGTATGACTGAAATTCCCCACACTGTGCTGCAGCATATGGAGAAAGGCAAAAGATTGACCTTGCCCTCAAGGCATTTGCAATCCAGTTGAGGAAGATGACACATAAAAAGTTGAAAAGGAGAAACTGGAGGAGGGCACCTGGCTTGTTGTTTGTCCTTCATTCTCCAAGAGAACCATGCCATCAGGAAGGTGATGCCATTATATGCAAGTGAATTGGATTTAAGTGAGGAAAGTCTGGGCAAAGGCATCATTCTCACTTTC
This sequence comes from Gymnobelideus leadbeateri, assembly GCA_011680675.1. Taxonomy (NCBI): domain Eukaryota; kingdom Metazoa; phylum Chordata; class Mammalia; order Diprotodontia; family Petauridae; genus Gymnobelideus; species Gymnobelideus leadbeateri. The sequence goes on from WOXC01001812.1 coordinate 50,597, forward strand.
TCCTCTGGAGCCATCTGGGTCCAGTGGCAAAATACAGATCAGGACAGCTAGAGATGGCCCTGGACGCAGTGGGAGACCATGGCTTTTTCAAGCTAAGGTCTTCCCTAGGTGTCAGTTTAACTGATTGGAGTAGGGTACCTGACTTAAGAGAATGATGAAGTCCTGTAACTAGGTAGGGGATGTTGAGGTAGCTGCCTTGAACACACTCCTTAAATGGAAGGAGCTCTCCTGATGTCCACCCTCTACCTTCTCCAGTCATAGGGAGGAAGGAGTCCCAGTGGCAGGGAATAGTGAGGACATGTGAATTTTAGAGCTGATGTGATCTTTTTTGGGGGGTGGGGGAGGGAAGGCAGGGTAGTTGGGATTAAGTGACTTGCCCAAGGTCACATGGCTAGTAGTTTGTGTTAAATATCTGAGTCCGGATTGGAACTCAAGTCCTCCTGACTCCAGGGCTGGTGCTCTATTCACTGCACCACCTAGCCACCCCAAAACCTCAAGAGCTGATGTGATCTTGTAGGAAGAAGAGGGGACAATGGGGACAATGATGAAGTCCAAGAGAACAGCAGGTAGGAAATGATGAAAGTATATAATAAGAATATACAATGTATAATAGGACCTCCCTGACATTATTTTTGTTTCTGTATTCCCAGTTCTCAGCACTATTCCTGATTAACAATAATAATGACACATATATATATAGCACTTTAAGGTTTACAAAGTACTTTACATGTTATCTCATTTAATCCATAGAAGATGCTGAATAAATGCTTGTTGAATTGAATGATTAAAATTGGCATTATGGCTGTTACGTAATATCATCTATTGGTATAGATAGACTATTGATAGCCTGGACTCCTTGAGAACAGGGCCCATGTTCTAAAATTATCTTTGAATCCTGAAATGACAAGCAAAATGCTTTTCACACAGCAGGTGCTTAATAGATGAATTAATTAGTGACAAAATGTAGGAATGAATGAACAAATATACTGCCTTTTCCCAAACTTGGGGCCCTAGGATATGAGAAAGAAAGGACACAGGTAAAGTTCATGAGTGGGATTTATCTCATCAAGAAAGGATACAATTCCTTTGTTGACACATAAAAACAGAATTCTTTAAAAAGAAAAAAACCAGAATTCTTTAAAAGATTCTAAGCCATATATTTCAGGGCCACAGAGTCTATCAAAGACTCTAGTTTGATCTAGTATTCCCAGTACCCCATAATACTCCAAAGATAAGTTTCTATTCTACTAAAAAGAATCTGCCATGATGAACTTCCTTTCAGCTAGGAACATAGCTATAACACTCTAAAGATATTCTCAGGCCTTTTCTAAGAATCCAGGAATAGACCCCCATTCCTTTGAGGCTCTAGAAAGGGATCTTAAGCGTCCTAGAACATACCATCCTAGCTCACTGGTATTTAGAGTCAATCTTTTAAGATGCCTTCAACAAAAGTGGTTCTCAAACATTCTTTTTTTTTTCGCACAACAGTCCATCAACAAACATTTTAAGAGCACCTACTATATGTCCAACACTATGGTAATCATTGAAGATACAAAGAAAGGCAAAAAAGGAGAAAAAAAACATGTTCCAGTCTCAGGGAGCTCACAGTCTAATGGGTGAGATGACATGTAAATATCTAGGTACAAACATGATATAGACATAATAAATCAGAGGACTCAATAGAGAGAAGGCACTACCATTAAAGCATAATCAGTAAAGGTTTCTCATAGAAGGTGGAATTTTAGCTGAAACTCAAAGGAAGCCAGAGGAACAAGGTGGGAATGTAGGCTTGGGAGACAGGAAGTGAAAATGCCAGTCAAGAGATGGAGTGACTTGTTCAAGAAATGATAAAGAGGCCAGTGTCCCTGCATTATAGTGTACACAGAAAGGATTGGGAGAAGGTAGGAGGGGACCAAACAGAGGGTTTTATGTTTAATCCTAAATGTTAAGAGACCTAAAGTTTATTAAAGGACACACTATTCTTGTGAGTTGTGAGCATTACTAGAACACTGAACATTTGACAACAGTCTGAGACACTTGAGAGGCTCATATGTATGTAGTTTAATAAGAACATCAGTTTTCATTGAGTTATTTGCAATTTCAAGATTTGATATTTTGAGTTTAGTAACCACATATAATAGGCAATTTTTATTTATTTTATGAATGCTATGCTTACCATAATGCATATGTGGGTAAATAAGGTGACCATCAAATAAAATTATTTATAAGTTTTCTTTTGTCTACAATAACAGCATTCAAAATTTCAGACTATATCTAGCAAAATTCATGGTGCACCAGTGTGTCCCATGTGGTGTTGGAGTATCACTCTTCTCTAAAGGCATCAATTAGGTACAACAGATCTCCTTGCCAGGCCCACATTTCCACCAAGAGAGTTTGATGAAAGAGCCAGAAATCTTATGGAGGGGATTGCCATGTCCTATAGTAGGGAGTTTTGTTTAAGAGAACCTGGTCTTGGCTAGACATCCATTGTCTAGCCTGTACTGTGTATACTATCAGAGAAATAGCAGCTATTCCCATGCAAATGAGAGCTGAAAGTTCTGAAAACCAAAATGGGGAGAGGAAAAAAATACTGTACCATCTTGTGACATATTAGAGATAGCAGTTCTTTTTCTTTTAATTGGCAGCTATAGTGATAAGGTTTGTTTTCTTATTCTATGACACAGGAATCTGAAATTGGGATTTACTTTGCTTCTCTGGGGATCAGGTTCCTCATTTCTAAAATAAGAGCTTGGACTTAATGGCTTCTAGGCTCCCTCACCTCTCCTACTCATAAAACCTATGTTAGATGTTGAAATTGTGACATGTTCCCTTCCTAGCAGCTTCAAGATATTAGCAAGTTATGTGAAAAATGAAGGTGAGAACAGTTTCTGAGTCAAGGCACGCTTAACGAGACCAGTCAGTCTCCCCAAACTGATTAAACCAGTGAGCAAAAGTTTCTCAGGAATAGGAAGGGCACCCTGAAGATCATTACTCCAGGAATCCCCAAATTATCTGGTTTATTCTTCAGGCATTCAGTCTCCTTCGAGGTATTAGCTTCAATGTCACTAAGAATATAAGAATAGCACGTTCATGGAAGACCTAAGAAATTCAGTCTAAGGGACTTCTGTCATTGGATAAGCCAAGAGGATAGTTCTATGGTCTGAAGCAGAATATTCTGGCAATGGACATTTCAAAAACAACCTTTAAAAATAACCTTTAAAAAGCACAAGGGTATTGGGACTCTTCTTCCCTGAATGTTCTTCCTCCTCCTCCAATGCCAGCATTCCCCATCCCCCTCCCTATGTAAGGGATCATGATTGGCAGGTCCAGCTGATGTTACTGCTTCTAGTCTGGCCCTTTCCAACACTCCTGACAGATGTTTTAATCTACTGTTTGAAGAATGACTTCTGCACAGCTCTGCTGTTCTAACATCTGTTTCTGTTTAGAAAGACAGAGGCATTTCAAACTGCACTGGCTATGCCACACACTGGGAATTGTTTAAACGGCAACCCAAGTTGCTTACATTACTCTATTACAGCAAGAGAAGGATTTACTGCAGTTAAGCTTGACATATTTTTAAGCTCTGTAAAATAGATCATTCATAAAAAAAAGGCGAACAGTTTAGCTTCCTAAATACATCCTTTTAGAAGGGAGGTATTTACTTTATTAACCCATAAAAACATCTAGAGAAAAAAGGAAAGCATCTAGAAGTATTCTTGTCTCGGCTGTCTTTCTGAGCCCAGTTAAATGATTGCTTTTCCAGTTATTATCCCTTGACTTTTCCACTTTCTCTTAATATTCTCAACACCCTGTGATTACTGTTACTCTAAACAGTACATGGCATATTACATGTCACGAGATATTAGTTCAGGGCTTTCTGTTTGAAGTGGAGGGGAGAGGAAGGGCTACTTTTGAAATCCAAATGCTAGATGGCAGGGTGTTCTACCAGGCCTACAACAGAGCAAACCAAACAGGCTAGTAGAGTGTCAGTAACCAAGTGTCAGTCTGCTACTTTATGTGTAAAGTGAATCTTTTCCCCATGAGCTTTTATTCTTCCCTTTTCCTTTGTCCTCAATCAGTTGCCAAGTCCTCTGTCCTCACAGTATTAACTCATATCTCCTCTCCACATGTACTACTACCACCATGGTACAGGTGCTCATCACTTCTCATCTGGATAATTCTAATAATCTCCTAGTTTTTCTTTCTCCAATCCTGCCTTCTCCAATCCATCTTCCACACAGCTGCTCAAATAACCTGCCTAAGGAACAGGTTTGACCATGCCTGTTCCCTGCTCAGAAACTTTCAATGACTCCCTAGTGCCTCTAGGTCAGTTCTTAAAACATTTTCTTTGCATTGTGGAATCCTTTTCATGTTGTTTCCTCCATTAGAATATGATATCCTTGATGACAGTGACAATTTTTACTTTTCTTTGTATCCCCATCACTTAAAACAGTGCCTGACACATAGTAGTGTGTAATAAATGCCTGTTCACTTGGCTTGTTGACTTTGGCAGTTTGATGAAGCCTGTGGTCCCCTTCTCATTTTAAATGCATAAAATAAAATACATAGGACTAGAAAAGTCGCCAATTATCTTCAAATACAGTAATCAAAATCAATTTTTTAAAAACCTCATGAGCTCCCCTGTTCTAGGAAATAATGCAAACTTCTTAATCCAGAATTTAAGTCCTTTCTTTACTGTTTCCAACCTACCTTTATAGTCTCATTTTTATAATTACTCCCCTTTCAAAGAAACTGGCCTACTAGTTGTTCCCTGAACCCCATATGACATTTCCTATCTCTGGGCATGCCACGCCCCATTCCCTGCTCATCTCTGATCTTCGGAATAATAATCTTTCTTCAGTACTTAGGTCAAGTGTCATTTTTTCCATGAAGCTTTCCCTTGTCACAAACTGAAAGGACGTCCTTTTTTATACAAATTTTGTTAGAGCAATTTTCCTAATTCTAATTCTCCTATCACACTCTATTTTTAGTACCCTTATACGCCTACACATTATTTCTTCTCTAGTAAAGTATAGCTCCTTAAAAGTAGAAATTGCCACATAGCACAGTATTTTATATATTTGTTGTTATTCAGTCATTTTTCAGTCCTATCCAACTCTTCATGACTTCATTTGGTATTTTCTTGACAAAGATACTGGAGTGGTTTCCCATTTCCTCCTCCAGATCATTTCGCAGAAGAGAAACTAAGGCAAACAGGGTTAAGTGACTTGCCCAAGGTCACACACACAGGTAGTGTCAGAAGCTGGACTTGAACTCAGAAAGATGAGTCTTTCTGACTCCAGGCCTGTCATTCTATCCACTGTGTCACCTAGTTGCCCGTAATTTGTTCATGTTGGATGTTTAATAAGTGCCACGCACTTATTATATTATATTGTAATTAGTATATAGTATATATAGTATAATATAGTATAGTATAGTATATACGGTATAATATAGTATATATATTAGTATATAGTATATATAGTATAATTATACTATATTATAATTAGTCACATACATTTCTCCCTCTCTGACTTAGTATAATTGTTAGTTTCAAATACTGTTTCATAATAGAAATTTTGATTGAGTAACATAAGGGTTGATGGTTCTGAGAGGCTTATGAACGGCAAAACCTGACCACAAAGCAAGATGCTGACACAATGTATTAGAAAGGAGCCTAATCTATTGGAAGAAGGGTAATTTCATAGACCAAACCTTACAACTGTGTGGGTGGATCATGTAAGCAATCATTTCAATTCTTTGGACATCAGTTTCTCTATCTGTAAATTGGGTTTATAACAATGATCCAATAGATAACAATACAGTGAAAGACTTGAATTCATGAAATTTTTTATTGTGCTAAGCCAATAAAAAAATTTTTAATTTTTCAATTCTGAGAATATATTGTTCAATTCTCTACAAAAAGGAAAATGGAACTTAATATTTCCAACTGATAAGGTACATTTTCCCATTATTATCTTAGAAATACCTAGGTATTTAAGGGGGGAAAAGGGGACACACACATATGCACATGCAACTTCCTTGACTCTCTTTTATTGATACCTTAAGGAGCTGTGATTGAAGAGGAATGACTAAAGAAGAAAACAGGAAAGTCAGAATAACATAGGTAAGCAGGATACCTTTAAAAGTTACACATTGAATTTGTGCTAAAAATGATCTTTACATAACTTCATTTTATGTACAATCCTTCTTTTTCTATTTTGTTTATGGAGATGCTCATTCTACTTAGTGCTTGTTAGGTTCAGAAGTGTTTTTGGGGGAGGGGCAGGGGGAATCAATGGGAGTTAAGTGACTTGACCAGGGTCACACAGCAAGTAAGTGTCTGAAGTCAAATTTGAATTCAGGTGCTCCTGATTCTAGGGTCAGCTATATCCACTGTACCACCTAAATGTCCAAGTTCATAATTTTTAAAAAGAAAAGAAATGGTTGAATCCTAGGCTATGTGTGCTGTTGAATGGTCGAGGTAAAAAGATTAATGTGGGATCAGATTCTAGAGAATATCTATGAATATCAAATCAACGGCTGATCTTTGAGAAAAAATGGGAATTAAATGGATAAGGCAGAATATTACAAATTATATAATATTTTGGTTCTTTGTCATTTCTTTTAATTCTTTCACTTCATTCAAAAGAGTAAATATCAAAGCATTAAATACACAACCACCACCATTTTGGCCAGTCACTCATACAGGATTTATAATGCTATTCCTTTAAGCTTATTTAGTATGTACAGTATATGTTTTCAACCATACCCAGATATATATATACTGTATATTGTATCCAAATTTCCTTTCTGGGATTGATTAACAAACAGGTGGCAGGCTTAAGCCATGCAGCTAGGTGGTAGAGTAGATAAAACACCAGGCTTAGAGCTAGGAAGATGAGTTCAAATCTGGCCTCAGATACTTACTAGCTGTGTGACCCTGGCAAGTCACTTAGTCACTATTTGCCTCAGTTCCTCATCTGCAAAATGGAGACACACTGAAGAAGGAAATGGCAAACCACTCTAGTACCTTTGCCAAGAAAACCCCCATGGACAAAAGTCATGGGGTCACATAGAGTAAGAAATGCCTAAACAACAACAGGAAGAAGCATGTATAAGAGCATTAGACTTGGAGTCAAAAGACCAAGATGCAAGTCTTGATTCTATTGCTTTACCCCCCATGTGACCTTGGGCAAAATAATACCATCATCATCATCATCATCATCATCATCATCATCATCATTGTTGCTGGCATTTATATAGTGCTTGAAGGTTTAAAAACATTGTACCTGGCAGTATATGCAATATACTGTATTATTATCTCAGATGATTTCATTTTACTACTCTGATTCTCAGTTTTCTCATCATGAAATGAAGTGGTTAGATTTGATTTCTAAAATCCCTTTCATCTATTCTGAGCCTATGAGCAAGATAAATTGAAAAATTATCTCAGAGAACTGGATTCAGTGTTGTGTGCATTATTTAACTACTATAGCCCTATGTACTTTTTTTAATAGAGTAGAAAATGTTTCATGTTTCTACCTAAAGCCATTAATTCATGGACACTGTGTTTTAGCCTTGATATAATCAGGGTCCCTTGACCTTATCTAAGCACAACCAAGAGAATAGAAAAGGGATCGTAAGATCATTTATGATTAAGGGAGACAGCTAAGGGCACCATGGATAGAGTGTTTGAATTGGAGTTAGAAAGACCTGAATTCAAATACTGTTTCAGACACTTACAAACTGTGTAACTGTGGGAAAACTGTTTATATCTCTATCATCACCATCAGTAGCTATTTTTTTATATTGTACTTTAAGGTTTATAAAGCACTTTACAAATACCATCTCATTCTATTCTCACAACAACCAAGTGAGGTAAGTGCTATTATTATCCCCATTTAACAGATGGGGAAACTGAGGCAGAGATAAAATTACTTGCTTAGAGTCACATAGCTAGCGTCTGAGGACATAATTAGAATTCAGAGTGTTTTTTTTTATTCTAGATCTGGTGCTCTATCCACTGTACTACTTACCTGCCCCTCTCAACCTCAGTTGTAAATTGGGGATATAATTACATCTACTACTTGGGAGGTTCAAGTGAGAATATTGTATGTATGTGTTTTAGATTTAATATTAGATATTCACATATGTGAAAATATCTATTATGATTGAGAATACATATCTTCATAAGGCATTTTGCAAAACTTAAGGAGCTATATAATAAACTCTAGCTGTTATTATTATTAAGGATATAAGAGGCACTAACTTTGTTATGTAGGATCATAGCCAAGCTTTGTGGTATATTCTTTGTCTAAAACTGCAAGAAAATTTCACATACTTCAAAGGGGACCTTAGGCTTCATCAAACTGTCAAAGGGGTTCATGACACACACAAAAAAAGATTAAGAACTCCTGGATTAGATATCATCTGAGGTCATCAAGGATCTCAAGGGTATAGAAGTCCAGTCTCAATCCGTGGTCCTATGATCCCGTAAATATTAATAAAGAAGCTTGTATTCATTGTTAGATTTGATCACTGTATCAAGTGTTTCAGAAAGGTTAATAATCTAAGCTTCCACCAGGATAAGAGTTATATTGTCTATATTCATCAATCTCAAACTACCTAGCCTGGTGTAATAGTAATGAAATCTGAAGGTCCTTTTGTATTGCTAAACTGAGAGGTACTTAGCACCTAGTTTCAAATCAAGCCTCTGTTAAAGAAACAGAAGGTATGAACTCCTGTTGCTGACGTAACAAGAAGGGGTTGAAACAGGAAATGGCTGAAACAGGAAGGAGCTAATGCCGTATGTGTGTGTGTGTGTGTGTGTGTGTGTGTCTGTGTCTGTGTGTGTGTGTGTGTGTGTGTGTCTGTGTGTCTGTGTGTGTGTCTGTGTGTCTGTGTGTCTGTGATCTTCTTGGAGCCAGGTTCTGGAGGCTGATGAAGAGAGGCCCAGACTGGAGAGAATGATTTTTATTTGGAGAACCTGGATGAAGTGATATTGATTCTGGGAACCAGCTGAAACGTCTGCTGAGTCCTAGGGCCAGCTGGAACTTCTGAGAAGCTGCTGAGGAGCTGCTGAGTTCAAGGGCCAGCCAAGCTGCTGAGGATTTCCAAGGACCAGCCAGAGCTGCAGAAGACTGAGGAAGCAGGACTGTGGTGCCAGTATTTTGTCTGTTTGTGACTTTATTAAGCCTTGACTTCCCAAAAACAGAGACTGTGAAGGATTTAAGGTGGACTGGACACTATAAGCTTCCGCATGGAATAGGAACAGCACAGAGATCTGGACAAGGAACTGGGAGCTGTCTGCCTTTGAACCCAGGTGACAGTTTGGTGAATCCAGGTAGGATCTGGGACCATGGAAGGGGCTCCAGGGAATCTGAGAGCCTACCTCAGGTCAAGATGAAGTGATCTCTCCATGGATACTGAGTAGTGACTGACTGAAGTTGTAACTTACTTATGACCTTGAAATTGTAACTTATTTGTGACTGAGGGGTGGATGGCCTGTGTATTTTACACTACCCCTTAAGAGAGTGCTGAGTAGTGACTGATATTGTAATTTAGTGTGCCCCACGAGTGGAGAACTTTGACTTTTGTATTTTGTGACCCTTAAGACTTCCTTAAGGATTACTGAATGATTGAGTTGATTGAATGATTGAGTTACTAAATGATTGATTAACTAAATGATTGTACTTTGTTGAAAACTATGTGACCACTGTGGTGAAAACTATGTGGCCATTTTGTGATAAGTTGTTGTGAATGCTGTATTTTAATTTTCTGTGATAAGTTGTAATATTGTGAATGCTGTACCTTGATTTTCTATGAATGTTTTGCTCTGATTTGTTATTGAATAGAGTGTTCGCTATACTATGTAATCAGAACATTGAAAGCTGTTCACAGCAGCATTCTTCTGGAAAGCTGCTCATGTGTAGCTTTACACCTGGGAGATTTAGTGCCTACCAGGTCAATGGAATGTTTTCCTTCCCTCTGACTGAGTCAGGCAGTCAATACACATTTATAATATGCCTGATATATACTAGGCTCTGTGCTAAGTCCTACGGATACAAAGAGACAAAAGATAGTCTGCCTTTGAGGAGCTCACAATCTAATGGGGGAGACAAGAAGCAAATAAATATGTACAAACAAGCTACATACAGGATAAATAGGAATTAATTAAGAGAGGGAAGATTCAATGATCTTAGAAAAACATGGATAGACTTGCACAAAATAATGAAGAGTAAAATGAGCAGAACCGAAAGAACAATGCATATAGTAACAGCAATATTGTTTTAAGAATAACTTTGAGTGAATAAGTCACTTTGACTAATATAAATACCCAAAATAGCTAAAAAGGACATATGAAGGAAGATGCTATCTGCATTCAGAGAAAGAACTGATAAATAGAAGTACATATAGAATGATTTTACACACACACATATAAATATTTGCATCTAATGGTACAGTGGGGTAAAGAAAAAGGGAAAAAAAGTTACATGATGACATTATATATTTAAAAAGATAGCAAGTTGTACATAAGAGATTTGCAATCATCTTTTTCATTATATTATGTTATGGAAATTCTTGTTTTATTCCATAGATTTAAAATAAATATTCAAAAAGAGGGAAAGCACCAGAATTAAGAGGGTTTTAGAAAGACTTCCTGTAGAGTATGAGGTTTCAGGATTTGAGGGGAGCCAGGAGGTGAAAAGGAGGAAGGAGAGCATTACAGGCATGGAGGAAAGTCAGAGAAAATGCTTAGAGGTGAAACATGGATTATCTTATTTTAGAAATAATAGGGAGACCAGTGTCACTGGTGGGGAGTAAGAAGTAAGAAGACTGGAAAGGTAGGGGGTGTGAAAGGGTAGGTTATGATGAGTTTTGAACACCAAACAGAGGATTTTGTATTTGATCCTGAAAGCAATTGAGAGTCGATGAAGTTTATTGAATAAGGAGGGTGATATGGCCAGATCTTCACTTTAGGAAAATCACTTTGATAGTTGAATGAAAGATGGATTGGGGTGGAGAAAGATAAGGTAGACAGAACCATCAGCAAGCTATTGAAATAGTCCAAGTGTGAGGTGATGAGGGCCCGCACTAGGGTGGTGGCAGCATCAGAGGAGAAAAGAGGGATATATTCGAGATATCTTGCAAAAGTAATATCAACCAACCTTGCTAACAGATTGGATGGGGAGGTGGTATGGTGAAAGATAGTGAGGAGTCAATGATAACTCCTATGTTATGAGCCTCAGGGACTAGGAGGTTGATGTTACCCTCAACAGTAATAGGGAAATTGATAGTGGGAAGGGTTTAGGGAGAGAAAGATAATTAGTTCAGTTATGGATATGTTTAAGATGTTTACTGGATATCCAATTCAGAATATATGGAAGGAAGTTGGATTGGAGGTCAACAGAGAGGTTAGGGTAGGATATTTAGATTTAGGAATCATTGGCATTGAGATGATAATTAAAATCATAGGCGATGATGAGATCACCAACTGAAGAATTATAGAGGGAAAAGAGAAGATAGTACAGGAAGAGCCATGTGGGACACCAACAGTAAATGGGCATGACCTGGATAAGGATTCAGTAAAGGAGACTGAGGATTAGTCAGATAGGTAGAAGAACCAGGAGAGAGTGGTGTCCCAGAAATCTAAAGAAAAGAGAATATCAAAGCAAAGAATGTGATCGACAGTGTCAAAGCTACAGAGAAGTCAAGAAGAATGAGGATTGAGTAAAGACCATCAAACTTAGCAATTAGATCAGAGGCAACTTCGGAAAGAGCAGTTTTGTGGAATGATGAGTTCAAAAGTCAGATTGTAAGGAGTTAAGAAGTGAATGAAAGGAGAGAAAGTGGAGATTCCTAGTAGACTACAATGGATGATGGACTGGAAAGGGAAAAGACTTGAGGAAGTAGGTCAGTTGATAATAATAGTAGTAATCACAATAACTGGCACTTTGAGGCTTACCAAAAGCTTTACATATGTTCTCATTTGATCTTCCAATTAGAAGGCCACTGCAATAATCCAGGTAAAAGGTGATGAGGACCTGTACTAGGGTGGTGGCTATAAAGGTGGAAAGAATGAATCAGATGTAAGAGATGCTGAGGAAGTAGAAACGACAATATTTGGCAACTGATTAAATATGGGAGATTAGGGAAAGTTAGTAATCAAGGATAATGCCATGTCTGCAACCTGAGTGTCTGGTAGAATGGTTGTGACTTCAAAAGAAAGAGGAAAGTTTGGATGAGGGCTGGGCTTGTTGGAGGAGGGGTGGTAATAATGAGTTCTCTTTTGGACATGTTGGGACATACAGTTTGAAATATCCAATAGTCTAGTTTCTGTTGCTCTTCTGGCTTCCTGAGGTCCTCCTTTATGCTAGCTTTGACCAACCTCATGCTTCAGACTACACACCACCATCAGCATAACCCATTAGCAGATCTAATATTCAGTCAAGTATTTTGATGAGTACTATGAGTACTGGCATGTCATGTTACCTGGAAAACTTTCAAAACAATTGTCAAAAACCCAGGTGATGTCCAAAGAGAAGTAGAGGAGACTGGGTGTCCAGCAGAAGCTTAGATATGTTCATTATAAAATGCATGAGCCAGAACTACATATTCTACTCTTTAGAAGACTTCTTCCAAAAGAATGACAAAAATGAAGCTGACCTGAGATCTTCACTTACTTTTTTTTCAATGTTCATGTGCCTATATGATAGTAGCCAGTGGATATTCATACTTGTGAATGAGCTATATTTTTCACAGAAGCAGGGCTCAGTTAAATACCACTGTCAGCAAATCCTTATAGTGTTTAAGATCATTTTCACTAGCCAATTTTCTCTTAATATAAATACCTATTTGGCTTCTCCCTGAATTATCTTTGTTTAATTGTCTTTGTTGATACATTGAATGTGAAAGGGAATGTCCAATAGAAAATTAGGAATATGGGGTTGAAGTTCAAGGGAGAGCCTGGGGTTGATTATATAGATCTGGGAGTCATATACATAAAAGAATTAAATCCATGGGAGTTAATAAAGTTACCAAGAGAAAAAGAGAAGAGTAGGAGGATTCAGGTAGAGAGAACCTAGGGGATGTGATATGTATGATAACACAGCAAAAAAGACTGAAAAGGGGTAGGAGACCCAGTACAGAACAATATCACAAAAATCCAAGCTGGTTTCCAAGAAATAATATCCAGGAAGACGTAGTGATTGAGTGTCAGAGGCTGTAGAGGTCAAGGATGAAGACTAAGGAAAGTCCCAAATTTAGCAATTAAGAGAGAAATTATTGACAGTATTAGAGCACTTTCAGTCAAGGGATGAAGTCAGAAGCCAGACTGCAAAGGGCTGAGGAAAAGAGGAGAGACAGAAGAGGCAGCAAGCATAGATAAGGTTTTCTAGTAAGTTGGCTGAGAATGTGAAAAGTAATATAGGATGATATCTCTGAGAGGATGTTAGGGTCTAATGAAGAGGGGTTTGCCATTTCCTTCTCTAACTCATTTTACAGATGAGGAAACTGAGACAAATGGGGTTAAATGACTTGCCCAGAGTCACACAGCTAGTAAATGTCTAAGGCCAGAGTTGAACTAAGGAGGATGAGTCTTCCTGACTCCAGGTCCAGGACTATATTCCCTGTGCCACCTAGCTGCCCTGTTTATTTAGCCAACATACCAATTTTATCAGAGTCTCTAGGACTACCAAGGGGAAAAATAAACTAAAAACCATAGTGCCTGGGTATAACTCTTAGGATACTGAAATCATTGACTGCCACCCCTGAGACCAAGACAATAGGGAAGGTCTTACAAGACCTCAAGGAAGCAGTTGTTCCTGACATTATGATTAGGTCATCACAGCCCAGCCCTTTCATTGTGTTCTATGCTTTAATTCATTTGCAATGCAGCCCAATGGCCAAGGCTTTCTCCAGAGACACAGAACACAAGGGAACACAAGCAAACAAACAGGGAAAGTCAAACAGGTAACCAGACTGAGCATCTCTGCTTTAAAAGGGTCTCCCACAACTCTCTTACCCTCTTGGCTTTCAAGAAACACAAATATAGGGGCGGCTAGGTGGCGCAGTGAATAGAACGCCGGCCCTGGAGTCAGAAGGACCTGGAGCCGGCCTCCGACACTTAATCCACACAAACAAAAACCTAGCCATGTAACCTTGGGCAAGTTACTTAACCCCAATTGCCCTAAAGGGGCGGCTAGGTGGCGCAGTGAGTAAGAGCGCCAGCCTCAGAGTTGGGATGGCCCGAGATCAGATCCGGCCTCAGAAAATGAGCACCCACACATAAATAATGACTAGCCTTGTAACCTTGAGCAAGTTACTTAACCCCAATTGCTTTAAAAAAAAAAAAAAAAAGAAACACAAATATAGCACTACCCTATAATGACCACATCTAAACACAATCCCAGACAAACACAATCTTCCTGGCCCTGCTTTTATCTGTAGATCCCGGTTTATAGGCCTCCTTGGAGTAAGATAGAGACACTGATTCTGAAGATTACCGACAACTGCTACCTTCCTGTTCTGCAGACTAACTGTCCTGATTGCAGCAGTTTGGAGAACAATCTGGAAATATGCCCAAAGAGTCGTAAAACTATCTAACCTTTGACCCAGTAATACCATTATTAGGCCTGTTTCCCAAGGTGATTAGGGAAAATGAAAAGAATCTATATGTTCTAAAATATTTACAGCAGCTCTCTTTGTGGTGGCGAAGAACTAGAAACTGAAAGGATGTCCATCAATTGGGGAATGGCTGTGGTATATGACTGTGATGAAATACTACACTGTTATAAGAAATCATGAGCTTACTGATTTTGGAAAAACATGGAAAGACTTGTATAAAATAATGAAAATTAAAGGAAGCAAAACCAAGAGAGCATCATGAACAGTAACAGCAATATTATTTGAAGAATATTTGTGAACAACCAAGTTATTCTGAGTGCTGTATTCAGATCAACGATAAAGGACCTATGAAGGAAGATGCTATCTACCTCCAAAGAGAGAACTGATAAGTAGAAATACACATAGAAATAAAAATATAAATGGCTTTACATATATTTATAAATCTGTGTCCAATGATTGCCTCAGTTGGGAAGGGAAGGAGGGAGATAATTCAGAGCTTAAAATGTAAAAAGAACAAAAACAAAGAATCCCTCAGAGAACCCTGGAATTGAGGGTAATTCTCCAATAGTAAACCCTTCAAACTATATAATATGTGTGTGCCCTGCATACTATAGGGATTGGGCTCCAAAATACAAAAGAAAAAGAGCATCTGGCCATTCAGATGGAAGAACTCTTAACTTTCCAAATTTGGCTGCCAGTTCCCTTCTTACTCTAAAATCTTACCAAAGTCCCAGAAGATTGGCACCAGACACCAGCTTCTCTCAAAAATGAAATGGGGGGGGGTGGAGTAAAGATGGCGGAGTAGAAACAATTTCCTAACAGCTCCAGCTCCAGCTCCCACCTTCCCCAATTTACATAAAAGGAGGCTCTGAACAAATGTTGGAGCTACAGAACTCATAAAATGACACAGAAAAGCTAACCTACCACTGAGGACAGCCTGGCAGCCCCACAGGGAGTGGCCAGCACAGTACTCTGGGAACCAACCGCATCCTGGCTGGAGCCGAGGTTTTAGCCCCATGGTGGGCCTGACCAGCAGCCAGGTGGAGGGACTTCAGAACACCAGCAGAAAGACCATTTCCAGAATTATCAACACATAGATGCCAAGGACTAAGTGAGAGGTCAGTACAGTATGGACTTTGGGACCCACTAGTGGGGAGTGCATCGGCCTCTTCCCCACAGGGCAAGAAGCCACTGAGACACCTTAGCACAGCCAGGGCCATGTTGCAGCTTCAGCTCCTGGCCTGCAGACTGTAGGGGAACTGGGTGACCAGTCTGAGGGGTACCACTCTTGCTTTAACCTTCTTGGATCTGGTTTGCAGTCTAGGGTGGAGGTTTTGGGATGTATGACCAGCTTGCCAGAGCATGTGGAGGCTTCAGAGAGGGCACCCAACTAATGCCTCCAACAGCTGAGAAAACCCCAGCGTTTGGGACATAGGCTGCCCTGTCTGGTGGCAGAGTCCTACTGTGGCAAAAAGCCCAAAAGGCAAGTAATTGAGTGACAACATGCCCAGGCAAAGGAAGCAAAACAAACAGAAGAATCTAACATTAGATTCCTATTTTGGGGACAAAAAGGATCAAAGAATGGAACAGGAGGAGGACAGTGAGTTCAGAACTCTTGCACTAAAAGCTTCAAAAAAAAATATGAGTGGTTACAGGCCATAGAGGACCTTAAGAAGCAGATTAGAGAAGTGGAGGAAAAATTGGGAAGGGTAATAAGAATGATGGAAGAAAAATATGAAATGAGAGTCAACAGCCTGATGGAGGAAAATAACACCTTAAAAGGTAGACTAACTCAAATGGCAAAAGAGGCTCAAAAAGGCAATGAGGAGAAGAATGCCTTAAAAAGCCAAATTTGCCAGATGGAAAAAGAATCTCAAATGTTCACTGAGGAGATTCATTCCTTCAGAGTTAGACTGGAGCAAATGGAAGCTAGTGACTTTATGAGAAATCAAGATGCTGTTAAACAGATCCAAACAAATGAAAGATTAGAAGGCAATGTGAAATATCTCATGGGAAAAACCACTGACCTGGAAAATAGATCCAGGAGAGACAATTTAAAAATTATTGGACTACCTGAAAGCCATGATCAAAGAAAGAACCTAGAAATCACCCTTCAAGAAATTCTCAAGGAAAACTGCCCTGATGTTTTAGATCCAGAGGGCAAAATAGACGTTGAAAGAATCCACAGATCACCTCCTGAAAAAGATCCCAAAAAGAAAACTCCTAGGAATATTATAGCCAGGTTCCAAAATTCCCAGATCAAGGAGAGAATATTACAAGCAGCCAGGAAGAAACAATTTGAATATTGTGGAAACACAATCAGGATAACACAGGATCTGGCAGCTTCAACACTGAGGGCCTGGAATACAATATTCCAGAGGGCAAAGGAGCTGGGATTAAAACCAAGAATCACCTACCCAGCAAAACTGAGTATCATGTTTCAGGGGAAAATATGGTCATTCAGTGGAATAGAGGACTTTAAAGTATTCTTGAAGAAAAAACCAGAGTTGAATAGAAAATTTGACATTCAGATACAAGAAGCAAGAGAAGCATGAGAAGATAAACAGGGAAAATAAATCATAAGGAACTTATCAAAGTTGAATTATTTACATTCCTACATGGAAAAACAATAATTGTAACTGATGAAACTTTTCTCAGTATGAAAATAGTTGAAGGGAATAGAAGGTGTATGAGTACATATGTGAATGTGTGTATATATGTTGACAGGTATACATAGATAGAGGGCACAGGACCAATTGAATAGGAAGGGATGATACTTAAAAGGTAAAATTAAGAAGTGAGAGAGAAATGTAATGAGAGGAGATGGGGAGAGACAAAATGTGGAAAACTATCTCATATAAAAGGAGCAAGGGAAAATGGTTGCAATGGAGGGGAAGAACAGGAAGGTAAAAGGGAATGGGTCAACCTTATTCTCATTGAATTTGGCTCAGGGAGGGAATGAAATACACACTAAATAGGGTATCTCACCCTATAGGAGAGTAGGGGGAAAGAGGATGAAAGGGGGGATGATGGAAGAGAGGGCAGGCTGGGGGGGAGGGAAGTTGGAAGCACCCACTTTTGAAAAGAGACAGGACCAAAGTAGAGAATAGAACAAGTGGGAGGTGGCATAGGAGGGAGGGAAATATAATCAGTCTTTTATAATATATCTACTATGGTAATGTTTTGCATTAGCTACACATGTACAACCTATATTGAATTGCTTGTCTTCCCAGTGGGGGTTGGTGACAAGAGAGGAAGGGAATGAATCTGGAATTCAAAGTTTTAAAACCAAATGTTTAAAAATATATGTATAAACTATTATCAATACTATTTTACATGTAATTGGGAAATAAGATATACAGGCGCTGGGGCATAGAGGTCTACCATGCCCTACTGGAAAAGTTGAAGGGGGTGTGGGAGAAGATATGGGAGAGAGCAGATTGGAGGAGGGGATATCCTGTGGGACTGCTATTTTGGGGACCTGGGTAGGGGAAAAGCAGGGAGAAAATTTCTAACTCAAAATCTGGCAGTTGGGGTGGCTAGGTGGCGCAGTGAGTAGAGCGCTGGCCCTGGAGTCAGAAGGACCTGAGTTCAGATCCAGCCTCAGACACTTAACCCACCCAAACAAAAACCTAGCCGTGTGACCTTGGGCAAGTTACTTAACCCCAATTGCCCTCCAAAAAGCAAAAAAAAAAAAAATGAATGATGTAAACCAGAAGTTAATAAAGCATTTGAAAAAAAATTAAAAATAAAAAAAGAAGTTTACAAAAAAAAAATGAAATGAGTGAATTAGCCCTTAATGCAAGGGATGAAGCCTAGAAGTGAAGAGACAATATTAAGTTTCCCCCTGGAGAAGTAATATTCAATAACTAATATAAGGTGAAGCTAAGCATTTCTTCTTAGTTTTTAACTTAATTTTATTTTGTTAGAATGAAGCATAGTATATGGTCAGCCAGAGAGGGGTTTCTCTCTCAAGCTGTACATAGCCCTGAAAGCAAGGAAGTCTTTCCCCAGCCAGCTTTTCAACCACAGAAGGGGATTCTCCTCTCCTCCAGTCAGATCCCAAGCCCTGTGATCTAGTGGAAAGAACATTAAGTATGGAATAAGAAGAGTTGGACAGAAGAACCATCACTTTCTAGGCCTGTAACTGAAGACAAGTCACTTAGAGAGATTGAGCTTTAGTTTCAACACATGTTAAAAAAGAAAATAACAATACTTTCACCAGCTACTTGGTAAAGTGCTATGTAAATGGGAACTACTATCATCGTTTCAGAGGCAGGACTTGAAGTCAGCTCTTCCTGGATCCAAGGTCAGCATGGGCTCTGGATCTCTAATTTCATTCATCCATAGTGATACATATATAGAGAAAATATATTAAATATGCATACATGTTGCAGTTATAGAGCTTGTGGTCATACAGAGAATGCATGGCTACATACATTCTTTTTTTTTCTTTTCTATCTGGGCTGGCTAGCTGACTTGTAACCTGGACCCAAAATGGTAGATCAGATGGGTTTTCTTGAAGGAGGAGCTTTCCACAAGTAGTCACACTACTAAATTGTGTTTAGTATTAATTAAATTAATAAATTGTATTCTAAGTGCCCTAGGGGCAGTTGTGTTCCAATAAAAGTTCAACAATAAACTGTCTCCCAAAAAAATATGCACAATACACTTCTAAATTGAAGCTGCATTATTAATATTTTCTCCATAACTTTCTTAAGTCTAAACCAGGGGTGGGGAATCTATGACCTCAAGACTATATGTGGCCCTCTAGGTCTTCAAGTGTGGCCCTTTGACTGGATCTAAACGTCATAGCAAATCTTCTTAATAAAATTAATTTTCTGTAAAACTTAGACTCAGTCAAAAGGGATTTGTTCTTCACACTAGAACTATATTATGCCCTTTGATGGCTAGATTCCTTCTAGGATAGGGGTGGGGAACCTGGGGCCTTTTATTAAGGGGATTTTTTCTGTGAAGTTTAGATTCAGCCAAAAGGCTGCACTTGAGGACGTAGAGGGCCACATATGGCCTTGAGGCCACAGGTTCTCCACCCCTGGCCTAAACAATCAACAAAACAATAAATCAAATCTTGATATATAGTGTGTACCAGTTTCCCAGGTGTCATTGCTCACAACCAAAGATTGAACATGACTCTCCAGAACTGGTTTGAAAAACTCAATCTAGGGGTAACACTGGTGTAAAGAAAATACACATCTATATTCACAATTGTAGCCCTTAAGCCCCAACCTATGTGCTGCCCATTTACTCACATCAATTTCAATGACTCCATTTTATTCATTTTTAAAAAATTTTTGAGACTATGTCTCCCTATTTCATCTAGGCTAGAAGTGCAGTAGCCACTCACAGTTCCAATTTTACTGTCAAGTGACCTATTCCATTGCCAACATAAACCAGTTCACCCCTCTTGGGAATTGGAGCCTGGTGACCTCACATTTCCCAAATGGCTTACTATATTGGTGCCAGAGGACACATACATATAATCAGATTAACCTACTGCAACTCAGAACTCCTGAGCTCAAGCAGTTCACCAGCCACTGCCTCCCCAGCAACAGGGATTACAGATATATGCTGTTTTGCCTGACTCCATTTAAACATGAAACATCTACTAAATGAGAAGACAAAATCATGTGAATAATCATAACTCGACAGGTAGTAAATAGATGGGAGGAAAGCATGAGTAATAAAAATAGTTCACCCATAAACCTAGGTCAGATTCTTCCACAAATGTAATAAGTATGAGGGAAGAGTGGGCACAAACTTAGAGAAACTTAGCCACAAAGCACGTGAATATGGGGATTCCCATATGCCTTGGACAGTTCCTGGCTGGGAAGACCTGGATGTCAATAGTATCTCTAAGGCATAGTCTGGTCTGTAGCCTATGTTTCCTGCCTTGTAAAAACACTCCTTTCTATCCTATTAGATAAAGCCATTTCTATACTACTCTTAAACCACTGAACCAGTGTTAAGCTCTTTTAGATGACCAGCAGCCTTAAACATGGAAATTTGCAGAATTTCCTAGTTATGTCCTCTGGGCTGGACACTGAGGCAGTATCACAATCTGTAAGTCAAAAGCAGCTCCTTTTTAAGTCTGA
The DNA here is from genome assembly GCA_011680675.1 of Gymnobelideus leadbeateri. Lineage (NCBI taxonomy): Eukaryota > Metazoa > Chordata > Mammalia > Diprotodontia > Petauridae > Gymnobelideus > Gymnobelideus leadbeateri. The sequence goes on from WOXC01001812.1 coordinate 71,338, forward strand.
GATATGCAAAGTTAGTTGTTGTTCTCTCTATGGACTTTGAGGGGATGTTTCCTTCTTAAGCAGTAAAGGACAGGGGACTTATGCAAACCTGAGAGGGATTTTCCTCTCTCAAGCTGTTATATATCCCTAAAGAACAAGGGAAGCCTTTCCCCAGTCAGCTCTTCAACCACAGAAGATGGATTCTCCACTCCTCCAATAATATCAGATCCCCATCTCAATCACAGAGCCTGCCTTTCCACAGTTAGCTCTCTCAGCTTCTGTCTGTCTTTCAGTTCTATTGGCTTTTCAGTCCCATAGTTCTGTATGTTGTTTTCCAGTGTCTCAGCTTTTGTAAGCAATATCTCCTGTTGGCTCCTCTGATTTCTCAAATGTAGTCAGCTCCTTCTGTTGCAGACTTCTGACTGGCTCCAATCAGGCACTAAATTTACTACTTTTAATAAGTCATAAATCATCTACTAATTAGGTTGAGAAATTCAAAGATATGCATTTCTGTCAAATATTACACAAATAGTTAAGACATTCCTTTGCCACAGTCCTCGAACAATTCTTTGATTCAAAGTTTCCCAACAGTAACCTCCAAAATACTGAAAACAAGTCAAATTAGCCTCAAGTATCCATTGAAGCAACAATAATAACTAGCATTTATATGGAATTTTAAAGTTTGCAAAGCACTTGCATGTATTATTTTATTTGAGAGTCATAACAACTCTGTGAGGTTGATGTCATTACTATCCCCATTTTGCAGGTGCCAAAACTGAGTCTGAAATAAGTAAAGGAACTTGCCCGGGGTCACACAACTGGTACATATTTGAGGTAAGATTTGAACTCAGGTCTCCTTGACTCCTTGACAATACACTATCCCCTGCACTCATGTAGTCTTCTCTACTATCAGTCAGTACTTTTTACTCTGAGATACTGTTATCTCTTAGGTCCTCTCAAAATTGTTATCTGAGGGACTTTAGGTTCTCAGCATAATCTATATTTTCCTTTCAAGCTATTTTTTTCTGTTCCATAAAAAATGCCCCTTTTCTTCCACTTTCAATAAATAAAATATCCACATAAGAGGTAGAACCTTGCAGGCATGTGTTAAATTTTATATATATTCATGTGTGTATGTCTGTATACGTACATATATGTTACATGCATACAAATATTTCTATATATGGTGCTGCCTTTTCTTATGTAGACATTTAATTTTAAAAAGGAAAAGGATGGCATATGTATGTGAATGTATATAATAAAACGCATGTAACATATATGTGTAATGACACATGCATTATTGAGGAAAAGATACTTTCCCTTTCCCCAAAGCCTTGAGATTTCTGGGACTGACAGGAGTCATGAGGTGTGCTAATAGTAACACTTCTAAGCAAAGGTTTGGAGTTGTGGTGTGACTTGTGGGAGTCTTTGTGAATCAGCCATGAAGAGGGCTGCATAACAGAGAGTGAGGAGCGATCTTGGCAGCTAGTCTGGAAATCTACAATGGAAAAACTAGAAACCTACTAGTTGGGAAATCCCAGTATGGTGAGTTACGACACACAAATTGACACGTACAGAAAGAAAGGTTTAATGAAGTAAGAGGAACTTGATACTTTTCCACCTCATAACAAAGGGAAAATTTCCAGTTTCCTAAATTCCTTTTGAGGTTTGTATGTTAGCAGAAGTCAAATCTAAACGGTGTCCAAAATCATCAGTCCTCCTCTCCCCCCATTTCTTATAGTAGCCAGTCCAATTGTGTGTTATATACATAAATGCTACTCATGAAAGCTGTGTTTTCAACCTTTCCTCAACCATAATCAATAACTAGTTGTATATAATCAAGACAAATGTTGCCTAATAGGGCCATGTTTATTAAGTCAATATATGGCTTGTAGTGAATTCCTTGGCATTGTTTGTACGCGGTATAAATATTTTAAAATTCTGCCGGTAACAGGAGTTTCTGTATACATTATACAGAGTACTCTTTTATCCGGTTAAAAGAAGCAATATGAAGGAGCGGATGCAACTTGTCCAAACAAACATGTGTTTCTTCCTCCAGCTGGGCGGATTGTCTTTATTTCCTTTTGGAACCTCCTTTTGTCATCTTTCACAGCCATAGCATGTACATAAAGGTAAATAAAGGTTTAAAGTATCCACTATTTGTAATTAGAAAACCAAAATTAATAGATGCCATTATAGGCAGAGGCACAGAGGGGCATGGGCAGGAGGCTCCAGGTCAAAGCAACATATGTATCAGCTTGGCGGGTTTTAGCTCTAAGTTGCTTTATGTAGCTAGCATTTATGTAGTACTTCAAGATTTGTGAAGCACTTTGTAAATATTATCTCATTAGATTCTTATTCCGACATGTAACAAAATTCTCATATTTTAGGTGACATTTTGGTGCTGCTACACTATCTATTATAAAAATGATAGGGGATAGGACACCCCCTACCAAATATTCCTGAGATTAAGAAAACAGTCCTTTAAGAATTTACTGTTCTCACACAAGTATTGTACCATCATATGACTAGCAATTTAGGGATGGTTAAAGTCGGGTGGCTTGTGAGAAAGAATGGTTTAGTCAATGAGACAAACCTGTGCCAATACTTTTGTGGGGTTTGATTGCAAAATACTAAAGGTCCTACACATAGTTTGGGCATCTGATCCTTTGGTGTTGGCTCCTGACATCCTCAAAGTCAGCAATATAGACATTCAGCCAGGGGGATCCTGACAACCAACAACCCCCTCTGAAAAAAGCTCTAGCTCTGAAAGCCTGCCCATTCAAGGGAAATAATGCCAGCTGCAAACTTTATTAGGTGGAGGGAGTGGGGAGGAGTTTTATTGTCTCATAGAGTTTTACTTCATTGTTTTCTTTTTGACCAACCACTGTGAAAAAATAAAATTTTCCATAATATATCTTGATACCCATCCAGTTTTCTATATTGCAATACATTCTACATCAAAAACATATTATTTTCAAATTTAAGATTGTGGAAGGAGTGCAAGCTTGGCTGCCTCTTCAAGAAAGAAAGAAAGAAAGAAAGAAAGAAAGAAAGAAAGAAAGAAAGAAAGAAAGAAAGAAAGAAAGAAAGAAAGAAAGAAAGAAAGAAAGAAAGAAAGAAAGAGAAGGGAAGTAAGAAAGGGAAGGAAGGAAGGAAGGAAGGAAGGAAGGAAGGAAGGAAGGAAGGAAGGAAGGAAGAAGAGTTGAGAGAAATAACTGTAGTGACTATAATTAATGTGGACAGTCATTCCACGTCCTTCAGTTCTCTACTCAGCCCTATGTCACTCCCCCAAATGAGGGCAATTAAAGAAAACAACCAAAGAAAGTAACATTTTTCCTTCTATAGGAAAATCTTTTAAGACCCCTCCCTTGCCTTCTTTCCCCTTCCCCTTTCCCTACCCCTCAACTCTGGCCTATAATAGACTTGAGAGATCATCTCAGTACCAGTACTTGGCTCTTCTAGCTTCCTCCAGTAGGAAGGTACAAGCCAAATGTGATCCACACCTAATTAATATTATTTTAGAGAACCCTCTTCTATACCCTAGGAGGTGGGAGAAAGGAGAATAGCCCTGGCTTTCCTGATCCAGGTAAGGAAATATTGACTTCCAGAGATGGGATGGGGATAGTGATAGTGGGGTGAGATATGTACCTGATTATTCACTCATTGACATTTTCCTCCAGGTAAGCATTTATGTACACCATACCATGGCCAAGTCTCCAACATTCTACAGTAAGTTGTTCCACCTGAGCTTATTTCCTAACTTTGCATTTTCTATAAGGTGATGATGCTATGCTAAAATTCTTTTTTTTTCTCTGACAAAAATATAATCATTTTTCTTCCACCAAGAAAACAAGGATGCTTCTTCTTGGTGAATAGTTTCGCAATAAATCAATCAACCCTAGATGGAGTTCCTAGAATTATCTGGAAAGAATCTTGGTCAAAGGAAGGTGTTCTTGAGTATAATAACTATTTCTTTCTATCTCTTTTGTCTTTGTATCTGTCCCCCAGTGATTTGCCCAAAGGAGCTGCATCATAAAGATTTGTTGAATCAAAACCACTAAGACTTCCAACTTTTTAAAAAAGGGCAAAGGGACCTGGGGAAAACAGCTAACCAAAGAGTGAAAGCAAGGGAGAAAAGAGAAAAAAAGGTGAAAAGATAGCTGGAGTGGAAGGTAAATGCAAGAGGGCTGATCTAAGGGGCTGGCATTTTTTTTCCACTGACTAACTTTCCAAAACAATTCTCATTCTCTCTCTCTCTCTCTCTCTCTCTCTCTCTCTCTCTCTCTCTCTCTCTCTCTCTCTCCCCCTCTCTCTTTTCCCCTCTATTTTCTCCTCTCTCCTTTCTCTTTTTCTTTGTCTCTCTTTCTCTACCTCCCTTCTCTCCTTCCCTTTCTCTTGCTCTTTCTCCTATTTCTCAATAGCTGTCTATATGTAATGCAGTACATATATAGTATGATTTAAAGTATATGTAATATATATCACATAGCTTTATCTTTCATATCAAATGAATTAATGTACATTTTAAATCTAGAATATATTATATATAATTTAATATATAGTATGCATGCATATTATTTATACTGTGTAGTATATATCCTGCTCTAGTTCTTAAAATGTGTATATGGCTATATGAATGTGTGTGATTCAGCTTACTTTCAAGGGGATCGATTTTTAAAAAGAAAATTGAACTCTTAGTTTCAGTGGCTTTTAGCTTATCACCAGATGACATCTGAGCATCCAGAAATCTGTAACGCACCCGCCAAGTCGGCGCCCCAGTAGTATCAGACTGCTTTAGGGAAGGCCAAGGAGTTTGCTCATATCTGAGACTACCTTGAAAGGAGCAAACTGATGGCTTTGCCTAGGAATCCATCCACTTCCAGTCCATGTAAGAAATCAGAAAAGCCTTGGGTCCTGAGCAGATGGAACCAGCCCAGGAATAAAAGCAGCCGTTAGACCCCCTCGGATCTTTTTCCATAGGCCTAAATATTAATAGTTTGAGCAAATGTTTATTAATTATTTGCAGCATAGCACCACTGGAGAGAAGGGCAGCTGTACAGAGGCCTATTCAAGCTCAGAACAATGGCCCCCTCTCTTCAGGGGGGATAGGCTCAGAGAGAGAAGGAAGGTTTCCCTTGGCAACTAAAGATGGCCTAACCTAGGAACTCCTGATTGACCAAAGCTCAAGTGTTTTCTTTAAATTACTCCCCAGAGGCAAAGAGCCGAAGGAGCAGGTGGTAGGAGTGGAGACTTCAGAGGGAGGGGGAGAGAGACAACACTGAAGCTGAAGCGAGAAGAGAGAGCTGGAGCTTGATTTCTGGGCTGTCTCTAGGATGAGGGCTCTTCTCTTCCTCAGGTAGACCCAGAGTCGCTCAATCACAGTCGGTGACCAACAGATGCAAGAAAGAGTCCCAGGTGCCCAAGATAATAGTTTCTTGAGCTCCCACTGCCCATATGCAGGGAACCAACTGGGTATCAAGCTAGGTTGCTGAAGAAGGGAAATTATGTTAATTATGTTAACAATTACATTAGACAAACCTGATCATGTGAAGGCCAATCAAAAAGTCAACCAACATGTATTTATGATGTGATTAGTATGTACTCTGCACTGCCTAGGCACTAGGGGTGGGGTGTGGAGGTAGAATATAAAAGAACAACATAGAGAGTAATATGACAAAGTGACTTATTTTTAAACAAACATATCAGAACTTAAACATTCAAAAGACTGTTGTACCCTTAAAAATAGTCACCATGGGAGACTGCTAAACATGTCAGCACTTTATATTATTGCAACTGCACTCTTAGTACTGCCTTCAAAACCTACTGCATACTCTTGGAATATCAATGGTGGTGAATCCTGATATTTTAAGGAGGGCTTTGGTATCTGGAAGTATTTGGAGTCAAATCTGGTGAATGAGTCCACCTAGTTTCTAATATTCATGTAATAACCAAAATGAGTAATGCCGAATGTGAAGGAATGGTAGCAAATAAGCCTTACGCTTTAAGAGTAATGAGTTTGGTTTTCTCAGAAGAGGAGCTTCCAAATATGAGTTGAGCGATTTTAATGTCATTAAAATGAACATTTGGCCTCTTGAAGTGACTGCACTGATAGACAAAACTCATTTGAATGTATAAATTCAGATATGTCTGTTTTAAAAAGCCAGTCTGACAAAATTTCTGCAAATGAATGCTGCAAAGTTATAAAAAATAACCTTGGCCCCAAAGAAGAGATAGGAGAAAACACCCCATAATCCCACTCTTTTGCAAAGGAGGGAGGACACAGGGGTATAGAACATTGCATAACTGGAAGGGGTTTTTTTGTTGTTGTTTTGGTCAATTTTCATTTTTTCCATTTTTTTCTTAAAAAGGAATTTCTTTGTTATAAGAGATGGCTCTTTGGGGGTGGAGAGAGAGAGAGAAGAAATTCAGGGGGAAGTTTAGGTGACATAAAAACAAAAGAAATAAAAATGGATTTTAAAATGTTACTTTACTGTCATATCTCATATAATATAAGGTTAATGTCTTCAAGGAGCTTATTAACTATTAAAAAAGAACAGATATACCTGGGGAAGAAATGAAAGAAAATGCCTATGAGGTCCAGCTGTACAGAGAAGGCAAGATTGTATAAAGCAAAGCATTTTGCCTCATAGGCAATTAGCTAGACCACGAAGAAAAGGCTAACTGCTAGTGAAATCGGGCCAGGCTGAGCACCTAGCCCTGCAAGCCAACATTGAAAATGGCCAGAGCCAGAAAACTGTGCTCAAATCTCTTCCTTCCTTCAGCCCTGGCCTCCTCACTCCACATCTTCCTTCATCTTGCAATCCTAGCACACAGAACAACTTGTGCTTTTTCCCAAGACACCTGCACACTACTGGAAAGTGGCTGCTGGCCACTGAAGTTACCTCCTCCCAGCCTTTCTGTGAGAAGTAACTTCGTTTTCTCAACACCAGGAGTGGGAGGTGGGGCAGCAATAGATGGGATGGTGCTGATAGTAAAGAGAGGGTATTACTTACCATTTCAGTGCTATCCTGGAGGGACAGGGGATAATGGCGCTGGGCAGAGGATCCTCAAAAACCCTCCAGAGGGATGTATAGTAGCAGCAGCAGCCAGCTTAGTCATCTTCCATGTAAGAGTTGGAGATAGCAATAATTAAAATGTATACTTGTGTCGTACCTTGTTTGGGGGAAGAGAGCCTGGACTTGAGAATTTATCAGAAGAGAAAACTCTTGGTATGGAAATCCCCTCTACCAATGCAGATCAGCATCTCATCTATAACTTACTGTCTTAGAGAATAGCCTGGGAGCATCTCAAGGCAAAGTAATGCTACTGTTAGAGGCAGGATTTGATTCCAAGGCCAGGTTATGCTTCCGCATTTCACACAGTGCCTTACAGTTTGCAAAGCTGTTTTTGTTGTTTGGTTTTCAGTCCTATTTGACCCTTCATGACCCCATTTGGGGATTTTCTTGGCAAAGATACTAGAGAGGTTGGCCATTTCCTTCTCCAACTCATATTACAGATGAGGAAACTGAGGCAAACAGGGTTAAGTGACTTGCCCAGGGTTACACAGCTAGTAAATATCTGAGGCCATATTTAAACTCAGGAAGTTGAGTCTTCTTGACTCCATCCAGGTCCAGCGCTCTGTGCATTGTGGCGCCACCTAGCTGCCCATAGTTTTCAAAATACCTTTTCAAAATAATCCTGTAAAACAAGTGACCCAAGTATTATTATCACCCCCCCCCATTTCATTTTATTTTTTGGTCCACACTTTTAATTGTATAGTGTAGGGAGCTCCCCATAGGCAAACTCCCCCTACCAAGGCAGTCCAGTAACTCCTCTGTAATGTATAGCCTTAGACAGTAACCTCAGGCACTAAGTGGCTAATTGATTTTCCCAGGGTCACTGGACAGTATGTATCAGCATCAGGATTTGACCCCAGGTCTTCCTGAGTCCTAGCTGCCCCTACACCATTTTAGGGATGAGTAAAATGAGGTTTTGTTAAGTTCAATATAACCAAAATCATATAACTAATAAAAGGGAAAGTCGTAACTTGAACCTAAGCCTTCTGATTTCATATGCAGTGATGTTTCCACTATCCTATGCCATGCCCAAATCTACCAGTAGGTTCTGGAAACTTCCAACATAAGGGAAATGAGTCTAAAATTCAACATTCCACCAGATGGTCTGAGATGCTTTGAGGCAAGGTCCCCCGACTCTAGAGATGAGGAAGCAACTGGGACCTGGTTTTAGCTAGTCTCCCACTGAAGAATTATATACATAGAATAATCAGAACTGTCTGGAGCAGGTCACTTAAGCAGGATCTCTTGTAAACCTCAGCACCCAAAATTGACCATTATAATGGTGTCATAGGAGTTGGAATCTTCCTGTATCACCAGGATGCTGTCAAGTGTTACAATTCCCTAAGGGGAAAGGGGGTCCTTTTGCCCCTACAACTAAATATAACAGTGATTGGGATAGATTTTTTTTTAAGTTTTCAAATCTGATTGGATCCCCTGTCCCCAGAACTTAAGGTCTAGAATCAATCAAGGAAGAGTTTTCTTCACACTACTTGGTTTCCTAAAATCTTTTCCCCCTAGGGCTCCTCAAGAGAAGCCCAGAGCCAGAAAGAAAGTAGACTGCCAGGTAACCAAATGAATCTGATTGCAGGGTATAACTATCTATGAGTTTCAGTTATGAATTAACATTTACAAGACAAAAGCAATTTCAGGATTCAGGTATATACATTTTATTTTAACTTCAACCATTAAATCCTGTGGGATATCTGTCAAACTTTATCCTTCACTTCTGGATTCCCCTTCAGTTTGAAAATGGAAGTGTCTTCATTTTATATCATAGAGAAAAGGGATGTGGATATGTGTGTATGTCTATATCTGTGTGTGTTTCTGAAACTTAGTAATCTGGGAAAAATCATTTAAACAATTAGCTTGTTCATATATTTCTGTCATAACCTGGGGCCTACACATGTCATCTATTATGGGAGAAGCAGGCAATTGGTGGTCGTAGAAATATGGGGGCTGGGAAGAACCAAATTATCTTCTGGTTTTCATTAAAACTTCCTGAAACAATAAGCATGTTGTTGAGTATTTGGACCTATAGCCTTTTGGCCCATTTTTATTCTATTTTGCTCAACTTCACATAGTAGGTGCTCAATAAATGAATAAATGAATGAATTCAGTTCTTTTCAAGATAGCCTCTGGACATATTTTTTTCCTTTAAGGAAGGCAGTAAATTCTGTCTCCCTTCTCAGAAGATTCTTCTCTAGTCCAGCACCTAAACCCTAGATGCTTAATAAATGCTTCATTAAGTTAAATTGTGCAAAAACACAATTATCTGAACAGCAGAGCAAGCAAAGTGTCAGACTGTCATTTTCAAGGCCTTGCCCGTCAAACTAAAATAAAAAAAGCACCTATGATACCCCTACTCCTTAGCAGACTATGAAAAACTAAGAAAGCATCAAAAAGCAATGGAATAGATTTATCCAGTCTCCAGAAGATTAGAAGCAGATATGGTGCCCTGTACATTCTCACTGAACTCCTCTGAACTGCAAGGTTAGGGGTGAGTGGTCTGCTGCAGTCTCACCATCATCCTCCCTTTCCCCTTCCTCCTTTAGAATACCCAGGTCAGCCTCTTCATGCGGTATTAATATGGAATATTCCTAGCAGATATGTGCTGGCCTTCAGTAATTCATGATCCCCCCCGAGCCTCGGTTTCCTCACATGTAACATGAACAGGCTATAATGATGTCATAGGTCCCTTCCAACTCTGATACCCTAAGACTTGGACATTATAACTATATGCTTCCAGGAAGATCATGTAGATTCATAAACTGGTGTAAGGAAACTTTAAAGCAGAATTTCTTAACCTTTTTGGTGTCCTGGATCCCTTTAGCAGTAGCCCTTCTCAGAATGATGTCCGTTTGGGTTTTTTAATTATAATCATTATTTTTGTTATTAATATAATAATGACAGGAAATGTTAAATTTCAGTTAAAGGTTAGTAAAATAAAGATGCGGGTTTTTTTACATTCAAGGTCACAGACTCCCTGTAATCTGTCCATAGATCCCTTTGGGGTTTTAAACCCCAGGTTAAGAACACCTGCTTTAAAATCATCCAATCCCATCCTGTCATTTTCGTGGATGAGAAAACCAAGAAGTGAGAGAGAAATCCAGATCCTCTTCCTCCAAAGTCATTATTCTTTCCACTGTCCCACACCATCCTCCTACATATTACCATTACTTTTCCTGTGTGTTAGGCTAGCCCAGGCTGATTGGGACAAAGAGGGTCTGATGGAAAACACTGATAAAGCCTAGATTTTGTGTGACATTTAAATTCTGCGCATGATTTATAATGCCCAATAAATGGTGTGTGCAGGGTGGGTGCATAGACTTACCACGTGCACACAAAATGAATGCTTGGCCTGCTGCTCCCTTTCTCTAAACTTTCCAGACTTAGCTGTATGGTGGTCAATGCTGGTCAATGAGGTCTGTGCTGATAGAAGCAATTGATGCTGCCCTGGGGCTAATTTAGAGAGAAAAGAAAGAGAGGCCAGGTAGGGGAGGAGGGGCTACAACATGCTGGGCTGCTAATTAAAAGACCCAAATACCAAAGTAATCTTGGGATCACAGCCCCAGGGACACATCTTTTGGGCCTTGGGGATAGAGTGACAGCTGTCCCACCAACAAGCAACCTGTGCCATGGCCTAACCCACAAAGTAGCATTGTTCTTGTGTGAGTGTGTGAGCAGGATAAAGAGGGAGGGCGGGGAGAGGGGAGGAGGAGAAAGGGGGCTCTCAGTACGCAAGGCCCCAGAGCTTAAGCAGGTTAAGGCAAGGGCAGACTGTTTCTTGACTTGGCTACAAAGTGGTTTCCCAGTGGAAGGCAGGAGGTGGAGGAACAGGACAAGAAATCAGGACACTTAATCTCAGGCCCCAATTTGCTTATTAGAAAATGCACATCCAGAGAAAGGATCTTTTTTTTCCCCTGTCTCTTTAAAGGAGAAAATATTATTGTTGATCAGTTGATCCAGATCCTTGTATTATAATTGGCATTTATATAGTGCTTTAGAGTTTTCAAGGCACTTTACATACATTATCTCATTTTTAATATTAAGTACCTACTATGTGTCAAGAGTAATGCTGACAACTGGAGACATAAGGACAATATCCTCAAAGAGCTTACATTCTATTGGAGGTCGTGGCATGAACATTAATAAATAAGTAGAAAGTGTATTATAATGAAAAATAAATACAAGGTAATTCGGGGGAGAGATGCAAATAGTGGGGGTATTGGGAAAAGCTTCATATAAATGATGATGTTTGACCTGAGCTTTTGAAGAGAACAAGGGACTCTATGAGGCTAAGGATGGAATACATATCAGTCATGGGGGACAGCCTAAGCAAAGCACAGTCAGGAGGTGGAATATGCCGGCTGTTCTCCATACCTAGGACACTCTTCTCCAATCTGACTGCTGACCTCCCTGGTTTCCTTTAAGTACTGGTGAAAATCCCACATTCCACTGGAAATCTTCCCCAGTTCCTCTTAATTCCAATGCCTTCTCCCTGCTAAATATCTCCTATTTACCCTGTATATATAGTTTGTTTGTATAAATCGGTTTGTACATTGTCTTCACCATTGGATTGTGAGCTCCTTGGGGGCAAGGACTGTCCTCTGCCTCTTTTTATATCCCCAGTGCTTAGTACAATGCCTGGCACATAGTAAGTGCTTAATTATCAATTTATTGATTTGGTTTCTTCATGTATGAGGAACAGCAAGTCCTGGACAAGACAGGCTGGACTATAGATTATCTGAAGAAGGTGATAGAGAGGCCAGGATTTTAAGTCTCAGCTCAGTTTTGATATACCATGGATTTCCAGTGATTGGACAGCTAAGTTGTATGTTCTAAGTGCTGTATGCACTACCCAATAACTTCTCAGGCTCAGGAGCTTGGAGATAAAGCAATGATCTTTGTAGGCCTATGGGATTTCAGTCCAGAAAGGACCTTGCAGATCATTTCATCAGGAACACCACGAACCGCCCCCCACCCCCCCACCCCACCCCCCCCCCCCACACACACATCATTGCACAAATGAGGGAAAAGACCCAGAATGGTTAAGTGAGTTACCTACCCACAGTCACATAGGTAGCTGAGCTAGAATTCAAACTCTTGGTCTGTTGACTCAAAATTCAATGCTCTCTACATTATATGATGATGTTCATAAAAAATTGAGAATATTCTTATCATGATCTTTTTTTAATGCTAGTTTAGTATTTCAGGAGACTAGGGCAAAGTGCATAGTCACAGAGCCTGCTGCTTCTGGGAAGGTAGTCAGGGTTTTCCCTCTCCTAGGAAAGTACTGAAGTTCCAGGCTGTTCCAAACAGTAGGTACTGTTTGACTTTAGGGGAATCTGACCTCCTGAGAAAGGAGTCAACCTCCCTTCTCTCACTCTATGACCCATTAAGCTAGGGGTTCCCGACTCCTGCATTAAGCTATCTCCACCAAGCCCCAATTTTAGGTTTGGTTCTTGCTTCCCCAAAAAGGGAGTCGAAAGGTATTCAAAAATACAATGTCGGGATAGCTCTTTCCTCATCACAAAAGAAATGCTTGAAACATAAAAACATAAAATGACAAAAACTCAAAACATTAACCCATAACTCGTATTATAGTTGATACTTAAAATGTAGGGGGAGATGCTAACTGTCTTTTAAGGTCTCACAAAGCCCTTCATTAAAAGAAAAGAAACAAACAGGAGGTATCCCGCTTTCTGACAGAGGCCTGCCTGGGAGGTCATGGGCTCATGGCTTGCATCCCCTCATTGTCTTCCTGAGCTCAGAAAAGCATGCTCATACTTTGAGGTCAGTAGAAGGAAGAGGCCTGAGGGGCAGCAAGTGCCCCTTTAGTGTTTCTAGGGAGTTATAATTCAGAAGTCAATTAAAAGTCATCATGGTCAACAGGAAGCAGAGGATGTCTATACCTGCTCTGGGAGGCTAGAGAGGGAAAAAGGCCCCTCGATCACACACCCCTAAGGGAGCACTCTCAGAAGATATGGTAGAAGTTGTTTCTTCCTTAAAAGTCACCTAAGTAAGCAAGTTTTCCTGGCTCGATAATCAATCCTCTTTAATATACTTCCTGTTTCCATCATATGAACCAAAGGATTGGTTCCCAGTCATCCAAAGTCATTCTTGCTGAAGATGTATCCCTTAAAGTAGGGAAGAGAACACGTATTTAGTAAGTGCCCACATTTTCCAGGAACTATATTAAGTGCTTTACAAATATTATCTCATTTGAGTCTCACAACAATCTTGCAAATTAGATTCTATTATGATCCCCATTTTATAGTTGAAGAAACTGAGGCAAACAGAGTTTAAGTGACTTGCCCAAGGTCACACAACTACTAAGTGTCTGAGGCTGGATTTGAACTCGGGTCTTCCTGAATCCAGGCTCAGAGCTCTATCCACCTAACTTGGCTCAGCTCAGGTCCACACATGGTCCATGAAGTGTACTCTATGCCCATTACTGACAAAAAACATTTCTGAAAGTAGCAAGTCTTCTGAAACACGTAGATATTTCATGTAAACCCAAAATATTTTCTCCCTGCTCTCCCTATTCTCTAAAGTCTGATTTATAAACAACTAAGGTCATAGTAAATATTCAGGTGAAGAGTGAACATATTCAGGCAATTTCCTTTTATCTTCCAATACTAGCGTGGTTTATAATAATAGAGCTGGGATGAACATTAGAAGACATTTTGTTTAATCCCTTCACTTCACAGAAGAAGAACCTGGAACCCAGAGATGTGAGTGCCTAACCTGATAGTACATAGGTAATAGAGTCAGGCAGAGCCTGGAGTTAAACCCAGGTCCCCCAACTCACAATCCAGTACGTTTTGAACTCTACCATGGAAGATTCCATGCTGTGAGGACTGCCTCTAATATACATATTGAAAGCCATCTCTATCTCATCCTATCCAATTCTTATCCATGTATACCTACAAGTCCTCCTAAGAGGAGCCACCCAAAGCAGTGGCGACATTTCCTTGCAGTATCCTCACCTTCCTTCAGCACCAGTGCAGCCTTCTGAGTACCCATCTCTTATGCTTTGTTCTTGCTGCATGTTTGGAAGACCTCCTTTTCCAAAAGTGTGCTTTCTGGATAAAACTTCATCGTTGGCTCCCCTCTCCCCATCACAATTAATCAGTCGCTAAATATGCATATATTCAAGCCACCATACCTTAATGCTGTTTTGCATTTTACCAAGTAAAAATGTGTTTACAATCATGATAGAATAAACAAGGTGAGATCTGGTATTCTTTCCATCTTTCAGGCAATTACATGACTATGAAAAATGTCTACTGTGGAATACCATTTTTGAAACTCCATCTATTCCTGTCACATATTTTCATTAACAAAACACTTGACATATGTGTAGCTCATTCTCATAAAGATTTTCTAAAAATTAGAGTGTGTATATGGATCAGTTCTTATTCTTGTCTTTTTATCACCTTCTTAAAGTAATAATTCCATCTCAATAGTCAATAATCAGTAAATGTTTCTTAAGTTCCTACTGTGTGATAGGCACTGTGCATAGCACTGGTAGGAACAAACAAGAAAATGAAAGATAGTCCCTGACCTCAAAGGGCTTACAATCAAATGGAAGAAGACAAAAGAAAGTTGAAAAGATGGCGAGGCACCAGGGGATGTAGAGTCAAAACCAAGCAGAGAAACTTGTGGAAAATGAAGTGCTGACCTGGGGGGTTCTGGGCTTTCTATAAAGAAAGGCATTGGGAGAAGTTTATTACCCTAATCTCCAGTCTTCCAGTCAGAGTGGAGAAGCAATTGAGGGTGCTAAAAAGGTATTGAGTATTAAAGCTGAGTCAATCTGCACAATGATGAGTTTTCAGGTGATGAACTTCCTTTTGGCAGGTTTGTTGTTCATGTAGTGAAAACCAAGAAGAGCTACTAATGGAAGGAGGACCTGGAAAGTTCTGAACCATTTGTAAAGGAAACCTCTGATTTTTTCCTCAGCTATTTGGTATCCATTCTTTTTCAAATATTGTAAAAAAAAATTAATTCCTCAATACTTTCAAATTGTGATCTATTTGGCATATAATTGTGATCTGGTATTTCCATCTTTGCTGTTATAGAACACATCAGTTGCTAACGTTTTGTGGTCTAAATTTCTCCATCATTTCCTACTGGGTTTAAACCCCAATGAGATCACAGAAGGCAGAAATGGACCCATATGTTCAAAAATATCCATAGCAGCTCTTTTCATGGTAGCGAAAAACTGGGGTGAAGGAGGTGGGATACCCATTAATTGGGGAATGACTGAACAAACTGTGGTGTTTGAATATAATGGAGTACTATTGTGCTATAAGAAATGAAGAAAGAAATGGTTTCATAGTAACATGGGAAGACGTGTATGAATAGATGTAGAGTGAAGCATGCAGCACCAGGAGAGCAACTTATACTCTTAACAGTAAAAGTAAAAACAAAACAAAACATAAAAGTAAAATTAAAAAAAAGTTTAAAAAAACAATTATAAAAGTAAACATGTTCTAAGGTCTTTTTACAAGCATTATTTCATTTGATCTTTACAACAACCCTGTGTGGTAGGTACCATCAGACCCATTTTATAACTTACGAAACTGAGGTTAAGTGACTTGCCCAAAATTACACAGCTAAATGAGGACTGGAGGCCAGATTTGAACTTGTTTCCTGATTCCAGACCCAATGTTCTATCCACTGTGCCACCACCAGCTGAGAGACTTAAGGACTATGACAAATGTAGTGATCAGTCATGATTCCAGAGGACCAGTAATGAAGAATGCTACCCACCTCCAGACAGAACGATGTTGGACAAATATACAGACTGAAACATTCATTTTTGGACATATAGAAATTTATTTTGCTTGACTATGCTTGTTCATTACAAGGCATGTGTGTGTGTGTGTGTGTGTGTGTGTGTGTTTCCAGGAAGAAAGTGGAGAGGGATGGAAATAAAAATTTAATGCTCAGGAATTTTTTTAATACAATTTAAATTTTTTAAAAATAATACTTTCAGGGACAGATAGGTGGCACAGTGTATAGAGCACCAGCCCTGGAGTTAGAAGGACCTGAGTTCAAATCTGACCTTACTATGTGACCCTGGGCAAGTCACTTAATCTTGATTGCTTCCAAAAAAAACAAAAACAAATAATAATAATAATAATGTTTTCATTACAATCAGTTTTGACAATTCACTGACAAGTAACAAGTTTCATTTTCCATTTGTTTTCTACCTTCCAGTTTCAACTAGAAAAAGAAACAAATAAACAAAATAGCACCTTGGCATGATCTGGCTTCTCTGAGTTTTATGCCAAACTTTCTCAAGGTTAATATTCCTTTCTATTGTTCTTTGATGTTTTTTGAAGCAATTCTGTTTATAATTTTCATAATCCTTGTCCATAATATTCTGAAAATGAGTTTATATTCCAAATCATTGTTACCTTTGTCTGCCTCATTTCTCTGGTAAGACTACCAACTACCATCATTGGGAATAGAAATTATTGTGGGAAAAAAGAGCCTAGTTTCCTTATCACCACCAGGCAGATTAGGCAGCACAGGAGCTCTGAGAGTGGCGGCATCCCCAGACCATCATTCATGCTTCCAGACCAGCCCTCACATCATTCAAGGAAACAACTCCTAGGGAGAAAAGGGCCATCCATCCCCTAGCTGCCAGCCAAGCCAACTGCCACATATAGAGCAGGCAAGTAAGCCTACTAAAGTGGCAAGGCAACCTGAGGAAGAGACAGGAGATAGTGTGGGCCAGGCAATTCAAACCACCATCACCGCCTGACCACAATCTCCCCTCAGACCCTGATGGAGACAGCCCAGGATCCTAAGCCCAAAACCCTTGGGAAAGCATTATTCCATCCCAGAGCTATCAGACATCATCCTGGGGAGCCACCTCTGTGGAAATGCCCCAACTACTGCTTATGACATTAGAGCTGTATCTATTAAAGACAAAAAAAGTTCTTTTTCACCAAAGTCCTTGGCATTGTCAAATAGTTCAGCATCGGAAACTGATGTGGTGTTATCAGTGGAAATGACATTAAAGAAGAAACACTGCCAGCTGCTTCACCACTGTATCTTAAGGACCCTGGGACTTTTCTATCTCAGTTGTAGTTAACTTTCAGTATGTGTTGTCTTCCCCATTAGGATGGGGTTCCTTGAGAATAGGTAATATATTATTTCTCTGTTTGTATCCCCAGAATTTCCACACTGTGTTTTGCATCTACTTAGCACTTAATAAATGATTCATTCATTCATTCATTCATTTACTGGCTAAAGCAATTTCTGTGCTCTTTCAGCCTCCTCATCACGGTGATTGTTTTACATCAGTTAAACTTGGCAGGAAATGATGATAGGTCAATTTTTCCTTATTCATTCCCCCCCCCTTTTTTTGTTTGTTTCAATAGCTTATTTTAATAGGTTAAGTTGAAGCTACTGTGATTACCCATAATGTCTTCTTATTTTTTTATTTGCTTCTAATTTGTTGATTTTGATCTTTATTCTAAATATTCATGGCCTTGTTTTGCATAAGCAGCTGATTCAGAAATAACTCCCACATTGGTAAGAGATAGGAAATGATAGGAAGAATCTGATAATGTATCTTATACTATTCTTGGGGAAAAGATATGAAGACTAGAAGTAATCTTTAATGGTTCAATTTCAGTTGGTCAAGAAGTCTCTAATGTAGTCCCCCAGGGATCTATACTTGGCCATATGCAATTTAAAATTTTTCTCAATGTCTTGAGAAAAGGCATAAATGGTAGGCCTGTCAAATTTGCCTATAACACAAAGCTAAGAAGAAAAGCTAAAATACTGCATGACATCCAAGCAAGAGCACTTAGATGATTCTATTACAATGAAAATCAATGTAAAGTATTGTACTTGGTGCAAAAAATATTTCACAGGTGAAAGTCAGGGAAGGCATAGTTAGACAGGAGTTTACTTAACAAAAACCTGTGTCTTTTGTGGACTGAAATCTTGATATGAGTCAGTAAGGTGGATCAGCTGCTAAAAACGTTAATGTAATCTTGGGGGAAAGAAAGAAAGAAAGAAAGAAAGAAAGAAAGAAAGAAAGAAAGAAAGAAAGAAAGAAAGAAAGAAAGAAAGGAAGGAAGGAAGGAAGGAAGGAAGGAAGGAAGGAAGGAAGGAAGGAAGGAAGGAAGGAAGGAAGAAAGAAAGAAAGAAAGAAAGAAAGAAAGAAAGAAAGAAAGAAAGAAAGAAAGAAAGAAAGAAAGAAAGAGAGAAAAGAGAGAGAGAGAGAGAGAGAGAGAGAGAGAGAGAGAGAGAGAGAGAAAGGGAGAAAGAGAGAAAGGAAGGGAGAAAGAGAGAAAGGAAGAGAGAAAGAGGAAGGGAGGAAGGAAGGAAGGGAGGAAGGAAGGAAGGAAGGAAGGAAGGAAGGAAGGAAGGAAGGAAGGAAGGAAGGAAGGAAGGAAAGAAGGAAGGAAGAGAGAGAGGAAGGAAGGGAGGATGAGAAGAAGAAGGAGGAGGAGGAGGAGGAGGAGAGAAGAAGAAAGAAGAGAGGTAAGAGTCTCTCTGTATTCTGCTACAATGAGACTATATCTCATTCATTATGTTCAGTCTTATGCACCATGATTTAGGAAGGAAATTTATAAGGAGGAGAATATTCAGAAGAAAGCAACTATCCAGAAAACAGTGAAAGAGTTTGAGGTCATGCTATATGAAGACTGGTCAAAGAAAGTGGGAACCTTTAGTTTGAAGAATATTTATGGTTAAGCGGCCCCCATATCCAAGTAATTCAAGAGCCATCATGTGGGAAAGGGATTCGTCTCATTCTGTGTGACTCTGGAAATAACAAGGGCTTAAAGGGGTAGCCAAGTGGCACAGTGGGTATAGTGCTGGATCTGGAGTCAAGAATACCTGAGCTTGAATCCTAGCTCCAAGACGTACTAGCTGTGTGATCATGTGCAAATCACTTCACATCTGTTTGCTTCAATTTCTTTATATGTAAAATCAGGATAATAATAGTACCTACCTCTTCAAGGTTGTTGTAAGGATAAAATGAAATTATATTTGTAAAGCACTTTGAAAATCTAAAACTGCTATATAAATGCTAGCTATTACTATTAGCTATTATTAACATAGAAGCAAAATTAGATTTGACATCATGAAATATTTCCTTATAATTGGAGTTATACAAAAGTGGAATTGCTACCTTAGGAGCTTGTGAGTTCACCTCTCTAGAGGTTTTTAAGCAGAGACTGAATGACTTATTGGGTATGTTATATCAATCAATCAATCAATAAACGTTATACCAGGTAGTGTGCTAAGAGCTGGGGATACAAAAAGAGGCAAAAAATAGTCCCTGACCTAAAGGAGTTTACAGTCCAATGGGGATGACAACATGCGAACAAAGATAGACAAAGTAAGCCATATACAGGATAAATGGGAGATTATGAACAGAAAGAAGCTGTGGAATTAAGAGGGATTGACTTAGTAGTGTGGGCTGGATGAGAGGCAGCATGGTGTGAGGGATAAAGAAGTTGCCTCAGCACTGGCAAGATTTGATCTCAAGTCCTGCTTCTGACACAAAATAGCTGTGTCTCTGGGCAAGCCAATTAGCCACTCAATATCTTGGGTAACACTCTAAACAGGGGAAGGGAGCTTGCAGCCTTGAGGCCACATGTGGCCCTCTGGGTCCTCAAGTGCAGCCCTTTGATTGAATCTAAATTTCACAGAACAATGTAAAGTTTGGATTCAAAGGGCCACACTTGAGGACCTAGAGGGCCACATGTGGCTTCAAGGCCAAAGGTTCCCCACCCCTTCTCTAAGACAATACAAGGTGCCAACCTACATTGATAGAGCCAATTTTTTCACCAAAGAGTGACTTCTTAGACCACTGAAATCACAGGTCCAGTCCCATCACTGAGGAACTACAGTGGCTATACTGCATTGGTAGAAGGAGTGCCCTCCTCAGGGAGTTCAAGAATCACAGGTCCAGTTTCTGTCCTACATGGTCATGAAGCCCCTCCCAATTCTGTGATTCTGGAAATATTAAAAATATAGTCATTTTCACTTTTTGTAATATTGTTCAGTGCTCGGTATATCCAATAAAGTTTAACTCTTTTTCTTGAAGAATATATATGATACCGGGCAGGTAGGTGGCCGCAGTGAATAAGAGTGCTGGCCCCGGAGTTGGGAGGACCTGGGATCCGTTCTGGCCTGTTACTTAGCATAAATAACTAGCCATGTAACCTTGAGCAAGTTACTTAACCCCAATTGCTTTAAAAAACAAAGAAAAAAAAAGAAATATACATGATATATAGGCATGAGTCTCCTGAATAGCTCACAAGACTTTGGTATCTTTCATCTCTTAAACCTGAGCCATATTTTTGAAGTATTGTTGTTGCCCTCTACTCTGTCTACCTTAATGACAAACTCACTAAGTATCAATGTACACTGGTTTGGTTTATAGAAACTTGTCAAGTTCTTCCTAGAATTTCTCCAGCTCTTCATCCTCTGCAGCAGATGCTGGTACATGAGCTACATTTAGCTCCATGGTGGTCTTCTTTTGTTGATACTCCTGAAGCTTCTATAAGGCAAGATGACCAAGAATCTCATAGAATGAAATTTATTATTGCCTTTGAGCTAAGGACGAAAAGCATCTCATAGACTCCTTTATTTGCTTCTCCAAGGAAACCCTTTTGAGCCATCTTTCCATTAGCTGCGATTTCCTTATGTCTTATTTCATTCATGGCAGGAATGTCAATATTGATATGATTCAGTTCCTCCAGTAGTTTATCAAGTTGTTGGTCATTAGACAAGGATCTCACATTTAGAGCACCAGCAATTAAATTCATGTTTATATACTGTCTATAAACAAACCCCTCTAGATTTCCAAATATCCCAATATAGAAACATAGGCATACTCCTATGTAGTCCTAAACATTGTGCAATTTAAGGAGCTGAAGCTGGAGGGTTCTGGGAAAATACCAGCCAAAAGGCCAAAAGGGGAACAGTACTGCTATTTGTTACATAGAGAGAAATGTGACTATGCTAGCTAGAAATATTCAAAATTTATACAGTGCATACAACCTATTATTTTCCTCTTCCCTCTCTACAAGCAGAACATAAACTCCTTGAAGGCAGGGACTATTTTTAGTTCTGCTTTCCATAATGCCTTGTATAGAATAGAAACACTGGTCATAGGCTTGTAGTTTTAGAGCTAGAGGGTACCTAAGAAGTCATCTAGACCAAGCCCTTAATTTTATAGATGAGGAAACTGAATCCCCAGCAAGGTTAAATGATTTAAGTCACATTGGGAATAAGTGGCAGATTATGAACCCAGATCCCCTGACTCCAAATTCCTACTCTTTCAATTCTATTCATGAATATTTGTTGCATCTGATTACTGAATGTATCCTACAGGCACTCATTAATTACCTATTGACTTTGTCCCCAGGAGCCTGACTGGTTCTTAGTCATTTTCTCATCTACTTCAAATCTTTGAAAAGATAAGTGTTGGGAAAAACGTTATCTCTTTGTGACAGATACAGTAACTGAGATGAAAACAGATGAAGTGGTTTCTCAGACAGGAGACAATAATAATCTAATTGAAAATGTTAATTGACTGGAAGGAAAGAAGGCAACAGAAATGGTTATATCTTGGGGCAGAGATGGCTTCTATCAAAAGTATGAACTAAGATAAAAACCGTCCTGAAGAAAAATGGACTGAACTTTCAAGAATAATATTCTAGACCAGGGGTCCTTTGCCTTTTTTGTACCATCAACCCCTTTGGCAGTCTGGTGAAGCCTATGAACCCTTTCCCAAAATAATGTTTTTAAATAATTGGAGGAAATGCTCAATTGTATTTAGAGGTTAACGAAAACAAAGTTGTTATTTTTCTCATCGAAGTTCATGGCCCCCTAACATCTATGCCTGCATATCCCAGGTGAAGAGCCTCCAGCCTAGTGGAAAGAAACAGAATAAATAAAACTGAGAAGGGGAGCGATGAATCAAGCAGAACAAGAGAGATTGCTATCAAGGTTGTCAGAAGCCTGATGCAGACAGGGATCACCTAGAGGATAGGCGAGCTGAAAAGATTCAAGGTCAGAGTTCACAGTAGGACCAGTACATAGAGCTAGGTCCAGAAGGGAGCAGTTTCCACTAGAACTTGAGGGTCAGAGACAGAACCACAAAGTTTCCATTCACTAACTGTGTGACCTTGGGCTAGCTGCTGAACTTCTCTGGGTTTTTGTTTTCTTATCTATAAAATAAGAGAGTTGGCCTAAATGACTCCTAAACTCACTTTCAACTTTAAATCTACAATGAAATCAATTCTTGTTTTGTCAGATCTACTGCACCTTCCTCACATACAAGCCCTTCTCTCTACTTTCACGCAGACACCACCCTGGTTCAGGCTCTCCTCACCTCTCCTCCTGCACTGCTTCAAAGCTTCGTATTTTTCTCCAATCCATCCTCTGTGCAGCTGCCAAAGGGATATTCCAAAGCAAAGAGGTGCCCATGCCATTCTCTTGCTCGTTAAAGTCTGGTGATTTCCTTCTACCTCTAGGAACAAACACAAACTTCTCTTTGGCATTTAAATCCTGGTTCCAAGTTACATTTCAAGATCTAGTATGGCACAAAGCCAGAAAGAGTCTCCTCCTCCCACCTCCCAATGTTCTGCATGGTGGATTGAAACCAACCATAGACTATCTGTGCATTCTTCAAAGAATGGCTCCTTTAAGTCAGTTGACCCATATTACACTTTTGTGTTTACATATTGTGTTCCTCAATAGACTATAGAGTACTTGAAGTTAGGGACTGTTTCATTTTTGCCTTCTGTCCACAGCAGCAAGGGTGCTTATTACAGAGTAGGTGCTAAATAAATTTATGTTGATTGACTAGTTAAGCAATTCCATGATTTTTATTCCCTCAGGGGCTGGGGATAAGAGAGGTAGATGAGGTGGATTAGGGGTAAAGCAAAGGAGAGCTCAGGACAGAAGTCAATCATGGGATAAACTGAACATAGTCAAACTCTCCAACTGACACTTGTCAGGTAGAAGATGTTACAGTTGTTGGTGCCACCTGGCCTTCATATTTCATGCCTCCAAGAATTCTCAGAGGGTCCAGAGGGTTCTATATACTGGTTAGGTCCATTCTCAGGTTTCCTCAATTTCTAGAAAGAATAATTTAAAGTAGGATACCATCGGCCCCCTCCCCACTTCAAGACAGAGATTGATGTCCAAATGAAAAAGCAGGTTGAAAATCAAATTCAATGACTATGGATTGTCTGCCTTTCAAATACACCGACTGATGCAATCAGTCCTCCTGCTTCATCCTTCTATTCCTCACAGTGTGGGCAGAGCAAAAACATTCCCCAGAAAGCTATGAGCATATACCGTCCTCGTCCTTCCTGAGCTTTCCTTTACCCTTGATCACCACTTAGCAACACAGTCACTTTCAGAAAGGGACATTTGCTATGGTAAACAATTTTACCCTCTTTGGCCCTTCTTCACACAATCCCACAAGGAGTCCATAGTTCCAGGGATTTCTTGAGCAAATGAGACAACTTAAGAGTGTATATGATCTCCAAGGACCAACTCCATGTGAATTAGCTACAGAAATGTCATTTCCTTGGGGGGACTGCCACTGCCACAATAGCAACAGTTTAGAATTTGCATTTTGATAGAATGGAGGTACGAAGGTGCAGAAAATTCCTAGCATGAAGGAATAGGAAGATAGAATATGTCAGAAGAGTGATGGTATAGAGATTCAACCAGTTCTGGGACTGGGACCAAGGAGACCAATATAGGCAGAAGCATTTCCTAATAGCTGACCCAAACCAACCTGGACAAAACAAGGCCACTAACACAGAGTGGTTGTCAGGGTTAATGAGATAATGTCTGTAAAGCTCCCAGAGATCCTGGGATGAAAGGAGTTATACAAGTACAACATATTATGATAAACTGACACAGGATTATAACAGATGGAAGTTGTTTAGGCTGTTTTTCTCTCTTTTTCTCTCCCCTCCTCCTTTTCCAACCTCCCCCCCCACACACACCTTTTAAAAACTACAAGGGGAAGATTCCCAGCTCTACTGCATCAGTTAGAAGCTTCAGTCTATAACACTAAAAAGAGAGAGGAGGGGGTCCATAAGGGAGGGAGTGCCATTCATTTGTAGCTGCAGCCTTCCTAGTTAAAGACTCTCTCGCCTGACAGCAGCAAGTGGCAAACTTAAGGAAGCGATGGGTCATGGGAAAGGTCCCATTAGATCAGTGGGAGCACACACTAAACAAATACAGCCACATGGAAACACACATTAAAATACTGCCCAGGGGAATATGTGGACATATGTTCAGTGTGGCTGAGGAGGCGAGGCTTTAGGCCGCTAAAAAGCTATGTAAAAAAAAATTCCATCAATCAGTCTCTGGTCCTGTAAAGTATGAAGATGAAAACTGCAAAGGAAACATGTGCTGAGCTCTCTTCACCAGCTGCCCCATTAAGCCACATTGCCCAGTCACACTGCCTGGAGACAGATTTCAATCCCAGGCTGTCTAGGAAGAGAGGAAGGGGTGGAGGGAGCAGAGGGAATGAGGGCATAAAGAGTAAGGTGAGGGAAGAAGGGATAGTGAGAGAAGCTGGGAGAAATGGAGAGAGGGGAGTACCATTTAGGTTTTCAGTGGCCCTTTTCCAAAATGGCCTCTGCCCATTCCCACTTTCAGTTAAACCTTTCCCTTTTTTCTTTTATTTGTCTGGTTTTTCCCCCGCCCTGTTGGAGGAACAGGATCCTGAAGGGTCCTAGTTTATAATAATGGAGTAAAGTAGGTGGTTATTACACTACAGAACAGTCAGAGATGGATTGTTCTTACTGCTGGTCATAGAGGATGGTAGACAACTTTGACACACAGAATCTTTGGAGCTAAAATGAGCCATAGAGATCATCCTATCCAACTCATTTACTTGACAAGTGAGAACATCACCTATTTTACAATCCTCCCAAAGTCCAGCACCATGTCAGTGTTTAGATACATATGCAGGAAAAGAAGTATTCATCATGTCACACCAAGCTAATCCATTGGGTACAAGAATAGAAGAATAAAGTAGGGAGGGGTGGAGAAGAATGTATAGGTGGAACAAAGGAATTACATCATGTGGACTGATAAATTGTGTGACTTAGTGAATTTGTTTCAGAACATCCATAGGCAGAGTAGGTGTGAGTAACACTGCAAGTCCTATGTGATCAAAAAACATACTACCATCACCATTTGAATGTCATTTACAAGGTGCCTTCTCCATGCATTGTTTCATTGGACCTGTGAGGTATGTGAAGCAGATTTTATTATTCCCATTTTTCAGACAAGGAGATTGAGGTTGGAAGAAGTTAGGCCACTAGATTTAGTCTAATCTCCACCCTGCTTGCCAAAGTAATTCTTTTTAAGCACAGATATGACCATGTCACTCACCCACTCAATAAAATCTGGGGAATCCCTATTGCATCTATGATCCAATAGACACGCCTCTGTTGGGATTTTAAAGCTCTTAACAACCTAGTCTCAAATCTTTTTTCCAGTTTCACTATGTTACTCCCTCTATTGCACTCTGTTTGAGGTCCAACCAAAATGGACCTTCTTACGATTCCTCACACATGACCTTCCATTTCCAGGACTTTCCACTGGTTTTTCTCCATGCATAAAATGCAATCTCTTCTCATTTCTGCTTCATAAAATGCCTTCCTTCAGAAGGCAGCTTAAACCCCACATTGCTCTATGTGAATCTTTCCCCAACTGCTAGCACCCCCACTCAAAACAATTTTTATGCATTTATTCTATGAACTTATCTCCCATAATAGAATGTAATCTCCTTTTAAGGGTAGGGATTCTTTCGTTTTTTATCCATATATCCTCAGTGCCCAGCACAATGCTTTGGTATATAGTAGGTGCTTGTTAGTTGATTGACTGGATTCAAAGACTCAGTCAGGGAAATATGTAGTATAAATGTTTAGGTCTAAGCTGAATGTTATCTCCACACTCTGTAATGCATGGTCAGTCCATACCTGGAATATTTTGTTCAGCTTGTATTTTAAGAGGACCATTGACTAGAGGAAATCAAGATGAAACTGTTACCAACCTCATTCTGGACACTTAAAAAAATCCATTACATCTTGGCATGGAATCTATCTCTCTGGGTACTTGGAATAGCAATACCATAAGATCTTTGTATCAACAGTATAATTTTTCTTAAAAGCTGATAGAGGAACAGAGATCCTGAATAGTTATCAGAGTGTTGTTATGGTACAGGCTGAAAAAATGGTTAAGACATTTTTTGTCTGTTACTGTCTAAAACATGGTGGCTGATGGGCTGGCAATACAGGACAAAAATAAGAATATAACGATTGGACTAAAAAATAATAAATTCAGTAGTCATATATAAGCAAAGCCTTAAGATATCTTCTTTATATCCCTACCATACTTCCTATTATAAATATAAGGAAACCTACTTCCTTCTTGCCCCCGAAACTGTGTACTACTAGGCATATACATACATACACACAACTGAAAACCAAATGCCACTCACAGTACACAAGCCAGCCTAGCTGAGGCAACAAGGTACCTTCGGGGGAAAACAGGAGGACAGCATGGGGCAGGCAGCTCAGGCATCTCCCATCAGAGTTTTCTGGGGACTGCCCAGGATCCTGAACCCCAAATTCTTGGAAATTACAATGCTTCCAGCTCAGAGCCCTCAGACACCTTCTTGTGATGCAACTAGTGAAATGTAGCCTAACAACTCCTCCTACAGATGCTACAGCCACATCTATTGGAAACCCAGAAAAGAAAGTTCTTGTCACCAGAATCCTTGGCTTTGTCAAATGATCAAACATCAGAAAGAGACAGATTTTTTTTCAATGGAAATTGCGCTAAAGAAGAAGCATTATCATCTGCTTTGGTTCTGCAACCTGTAAGGACCAAGGGAATTTCCATCTCACTTAGGATTGAATTTTCGATATGCATTGTCCTTCCTATTGGAATGGGAGCTCCTTGAGAGATGTTTTGATTTTTCTATTTGTGTCTCGAGTACTTAGCACATAGTAAACACTTAGTGAATTCTTTATTCATTCATTCAATTTTAAATATGAAAAAAACTCTGAGTCTTCATGTCCCTCAGTCTTAGCAATTTTGTAATTGGCTTGTACCATTTATACTTTAGAAGCGTGGGGAAATACCTATAGTCCTTAAAAACTCTATCAACACCCTGGTATCAGTTTACTTCAAAGAGGTTGTCCAACTGTCCTCTACTAGGGAGGTTTTAATTTCCCATGTAAAGGCATTTAGCTAGAAAAACATGATGGCAGAATCTCAGTAGAAGAGTTGGGCAATGAATCAATAAAATACATTTATGTAGCTACCTAAGATGACAAAAGAATTTTCTCATAGCACACCTATGAGATAAATAGTACAAGCTTCATTAGCCTCAATTTTATGGATGGGGAAACATGAGAGGTGAGAAGATTTGCCCACTGCACTCATAAGTGCTGGAGGTAGGAGGCCAACTTTATATTATGGTCAACTTTCAGAAAAAAGACAGTAGTTTCCCTTCATTCTATACAAATGCAATTATGGTCCAGACTCCATTCTTTCACTGCTATCTCTGTAGCTTTTCTGAGTTCCATTTCACACCTGGAATAGTCTTTTTACTCAGAAACCAAACTTGTCATGTAGTATCTTCTAAATTCTCCTCAAAAACTCTTCTATGAAACATTTCTTTGACTCCCTCCATAGAGAACTTGGCTTTGGTGGGGAGCCACTACCTAGCCAAGAATGATTCAGCTGAGTATCTCTTATGTTACCACACCTCACCAGGCAAATTGCCTCTCTTGATTTCAGAACCCTGTTGTTATCTGGTAGATCTCACTTAGGCATAAGCTCATTGGGTTAGGTGGGCCTTGAGTTCCCCACCCCTGTATCTAAGCCTTAGAACTTTATCTTATATGTCACACCTGAAATAATACCAACATTCACGCCCCCAAAAATATTCAGGGACCAAAGTCACAATCTTTCCTGTCACTGCCCCTCTCCTGACTATCTTTTTAAGGTAGTAGACACATAAAACAGCTATGCTTAACTAAAGCTAGATGTGTCACTGACCAAGTCTCATCTGGTTTCTTCCTCTACCTTTTTCTTTTCTCCCCACCAGCTCATATGTGAGTTTTCTCAGGCCTGAACTGAGAATTGTACAGACCTTCTCTTCATTGCTGTCAGATGCTTTGGGTGATACAGAAAACCTCTGAGAGAATAGGAATCACAATTTAATATTGAACAGAAACGTGTAGTAAAATTTGCCTCCAAAAAGAATTGTTGCAAGTGAAAATTTCCATTACTTGACTATACATCCCAAACAATCTTATTTCCAGAGATATCCTTAAGTGTTTCATTGCCCTCTCCAGAGCAGTACAGAGCTAGGGCATTCGCTCACGTAAACATCAGGGACCCAAGTGTACCCCCAGATGCCCCTACACCTCTTTCCAGATTGTTGACTGCCAAGTAGCATCCACAGTATGACATAAAAGGAAAAATAAAGGAGCCCTGTATTACCTGAAAGCCACTACATTATTCCTTCCTCTTAACCTACTTATTCATTCCCACACTCCCCTACATACTACTTAGTAAATGGCTCCAAGTTGGTTCTTTTGACATTTTTCACTAGTTCCCTTCTCTCCAGTTGACTCCCTTTAATATATGAACTACCTACAGGACCCTGGGAAAAGTACTGATATAATCAGTCTCCTGTTCCATCCAGTTATTCCCCACAGCCTTAGCAAGACAGAAACACCCAAGAAAAGCTACCAGCTTATTTTACTCCAGATCTTTCCCGAGCTTTCTTCTACGCATGATCCCCACTTGGCAACACATCCACTAGAATACCAGGACATCAGGACTGAAAAACTTCTTTGCCCCTGCTTCACACAATCCCATGATGCACCATAGTTCCTTGGGATCTCTTGGGTAAATAAAACAATGTGAGAGGTCTCCAAGGGTCTACTTCATGTAAATTAGCCACAGAAATTCCATTTCTTTGGGGGAACTGCCACAGGAGAAGCAATTTAGAATCTTATATTTTCTCCAGCATCTAGCAAGGTGTTCTCTGTACACAGTAGTTGCTCAATAAATGTTGTTTGCATGTAGTAGTATATTGTGGATAGAGTGTTGGATTTAGAGTTAAGAAGTCCAAGCTCTAAGGCCTATTAGCTGTGTGTCCATGAGCAAATCACTCGGAATTTCTAAGCCTTGGTCTCATTATCTACAATACAGAGATGGTAACTATCGCTAATACATACCTCACATTTAGGAAGCTCAGTTAAGACCATGTGTGTAAAATACTATATCAACATCAGCCACTTTTTCTCCTACCATATTTGAAAGTCTCAAAGCAACTGATTCATTTCTTAGGTGAGATAAGATCCCTTTCATCAATGAAGTAAGTCAGCATAGATAAATAAATAATAATAAAAGTAACAATAGCTCCAATGATGAATGTTGCTTATTCTAAAGATAATTCAATCAATCAATAGCAAAGGCAAGATCAGGCATCCTAAATGTATTTTGTAAAACAGTCGACCTGAATCTAGAACATCAGTAATTTACTGTAACTGTATTCTTGCTGATAGGTCTAACTAAAGAGAAATGGTCACAGAGAAGCTATTATTGATTTCAATTCCCTCCTCATTAAGAATTGGACTTTGGAAGACTGAAAGTCTATGACTATGTCTTCAGACTCTGAAAGAAACAAAACAAAGCAAAACATCTTTCACATTTGGTAGCTCAATGTTTTTCATGTGTGAATTCAGAAATCTTCTATAGTAGAAATGATTCAATAAGGGCAACTTAATGAGTTAGATACATAATCTATTTCTGATATTCACCATGCGAGCTTAGCTAAGTCCTTTTAATTTTGTGGTTCCTCAATATCCCCCCTGCAACTCGCCCAAGAAGCTGACCCTCTTTTACCTTCTATGTTCATTTCCTTCTCCACAGTATGGGTCATATAGGATCACAGACTTAAGGGATGGAAGAGATTCTTATAAGTTGACCGATCAAACCCATGCAATTTACAGATGAGGAAAGCCCATGATCACATATGTAGTAAAAAGCAAACTAAGATTTGAACCTAACCCCAAATCTAGTGTATTTTGGTGTCTCCCTGGAGAGGAATTACTTCATGCAAAGATTTAGCCCCATGGGTGGCTAGATGGTACAGTGAATAGAGCACCCGCCCTGGAATCAGGAGGACCTGAGTTCAAACCCAGCCTCAGATGCTTGACACATTTACTAGCCCTGTGACTTTGGGCAAGTCACTTAACCCCAACTGCCCTCCAAGAAAAAAAAAAGATATCATGAAAGATTTAGCTCCACATCTATAAATAACTTTTCTCTCAGGCCCCAGTTAAAACAAGACCAAGGGATGGAAAGGCTGTAAATGGACCTGGGAAACAGTATCAAAATGACACTAGGAGAAAGAAGTCCTTTGATCTAATAGTCTGAGAGTCTGAATTATGGCCAGCAGCGATCATTTTTACAACTTTTAAAATTAAAAAGTTAGGTTGAAAGGCCTTTCGACAGTAGTAGAGAGAGATGGAGAAAGAAGAGGAATGGTAAGGGGGGAGAGGAATGAAAACTGAGGGCAAAAAAGGTCAAGATGGAAAACTGCAGCTCCATGACAAATATATTTTAATGAGTTCAGCTGTGCTGTATTATGCCAAAGATCAATAGGCAGCAGTTTGAGTAGCCATTGATGGGTAAAGGTAACAGCTGTTGAATGCAGTGGCCTGAGTGAGCCTGTCAGTCTGTGGGTAAGACTTTGCTGTTGCTGCAGAGATTTGTCACACATGACAAAGTGACATCACAATGCCCCATCCCGCACGTCAGAAAAAGGTAGCCTCAAAGCTGCATATGACAGGGGGAGCTCAACAGGAGGTCGCCATGGTCTCCTGTCCTTGAAACCAACTAAGTCTTAGAGACCCAAGACCCTTTCACAATGAGCCTGAGACTTCCCTCCAGACAAGGGATGGGAGGAGAAAGCCTAACACAGAAAACAACTGCAGGGAAGTAGTCAGAGTGGCCACTGGGCAAAAAAATAAAAAGCTAATTAATGAGAGTTCAACCTTATTTTGGGATGAACACATTCCAGATGAAAGAGGGAAGGAGAGAGGACTTAAATCCATCAACAAGTAGTTGCTTACCACTAAATAACAGATTGCACTTCCATAACACTTTAAAGTTTAAAAAGCATGTTCTTCATAGCAAGCCCATGGGGTAAGTTAGTGTAAGTGTTAATAACATCATCCCTATTTTACAGATGAGGAAACAGAGACTCATAGAAATCAAGTGACTTCCCAAAAATCATACACAGTTTCTAACTGTCAGAGCTTGACATTTGAACCCCAGGTCTTCAGACTCAAATCCTGGGCTTGTATCTACTTTTGACATAGTGCCTAGCCAGGCTCCCAAATGAAACAGTGGTATTTCAGACATAGAATGGAGTGATGGCTCCCTAGCCATCCAATACAGGATATGTCCCACACTAACGTCCTGAAGAAATCCAGATCAACCAGATCCATGTAGGAAATAGACTGAGTGTTAAGTTGAAAGGAAAAGATTGACATTGCTTCCCCTGGGAAGTGTATCAGGTTCAAGCTGAAATTATAAGTGAAAAGGAAAATGTAGAAACAAAATTATTTCTCCCATTGGGACTTTTTATTTCTATTGGTTGACAGAGGTGGTTATTCATTTTAAGCTTGGGGTTTGTCCTAACTCAATGGATGAGAGAACCTGAAAGCTGGGAGTCTCTACAGTATATCAGCTGAACTCTGTCATCACAGGGAAATGTCTCTTGGTCTTCTTTCCCAACAGCTGTCTGTAACTAGGCCTTGTCTTCCAGCTGTTTTTCTAAGTCACAGAACACTTGATTGGTAATAATCCTTTGAATTATAGAATGAGAGCTGGACCATTGAAACCAAGGTCCTTGTTGGATAAACAGGCTGAGTAATTTGACTGAGGTTTTAGTTAGAGTAAGATCTGGAATTAGAACCTTGATCTCTTTAATATTGCACTCACTCATTTATTCATTAAATAC
The DNA here is from genome assembly GCA_011680675.1 of Gymnobelideus leadbeateri. Lineage (NCBI taxonomy): Eukaryota > Metazoa > Chordata > Mammalia > Diprotodontia > Petauridae > Gymnobelideus > Gymnobelideus leadbeateri. The sequence goes on from WOXC01001812.1 coordinate 103,471, forward strand.
CATTTATTAAGTACTTTACTATGTTCTGGATGCTGTGTTAGGTACTAGGAATACAAAGACAAAAAACGAAATCGTCTCTGTCCACAGGAAATTTACTTTTTATTGTAACTTCTATTATTCCAGCAGGTCATACAGGCAAAGACCCAATTATGGTCACTAAAGATAAAAAATATATCACAAAGCTGGAAACAGGAGGGTGCCGTACCTAGTTCATGGTTTCTAAGAGCCAATTGTTAAATTTTCAGCGTGAGCATTTATACCCTCCAAAATCACCCAAGACAATAAATCAGAACTCAATTTATTATTCTATTGATTGTCTAAGAAAGTGGTGGAGGAAATGTCAGATTAAACATAAATTTGTTCTAGAGTAGAGATGGAATAATACATAATATTAAGATATTCCATTAGAGAGGGTGGAGACAAGATGGCTGCATAGAAGCAGGAAAACTCCATGAGCTCCCCCCATAACCACCTCAAATACCTATAAAATATGACTAAACAAATTTTAGAGCTGTAGAACCCACAAAGTGACAGAGAGAAACAAATCTCCTGATGAAAACAGCCTGGCAGGCTGGCAGGAAGGATCCATCACAGAGCACTGGGAGCCAAGCCCAGCCCCAGGGCGGCCCGAACAGCAGCAGCTGGAGCAGACCTCCAGAGAATGGATCACCAGTAGCTCTGGCAGTTTCCAGAAATAAAGGTCAGTGTAGAACTCTCTTGGAACTTGGGGGAAGGGGGAACAGAGGCACAGTCTGGCCTCTGCCCTGCAGAGCAAGAAGCTGAGGCACAGCAGCCATGCAGCCGATTCCACGTGGCTCTTTCAGAGCTCTTGGCCTGCAGATCATACAGGAGCCAAGTGACTATTCAGAGAGTATTCACTCTTGCTTTACCCTGCCTGGATCTGGATCTCTGTCTTGGGTGGTGGGCCTGAGGTGTGTGACCAGTGATCCAGAGCTTGTGAGAGCTGTAGAGACGGCACCCTCCTAATAGCTCTGGAAGCTGTGAAAATCCCAGCAATTTGGGATAAAGCTCTCCCCTCTGGAAGCATAGTTCTACTGTGGCAAAGAGCTCAAAACTCAAGTAATTGAGTGGCAACATGGGCAAGCAAAGCAAGTACAGCAATCCAACTTCAGATTCCTTTTTGGGGGACAAAAAGGATCAAAGCATGGAATAGGAGAAAGACAACAAAGTCAGAACTCCTCTACCAAAAGCTTCCAGGAAAAATAAGAACTGGTTATAGGCCAGGGAGGAGCTTAAGAAGGATTTTGAAAATCAAGTAAGAGACATGGAGGAAAAATTGGGAAGAGAAATGAGAATGATGGAAGAAAATCATAAAAAAAGAGTCAACACCTGACTGAAGAAAATAACACCTTAAAAAATAAACTCAAATGGCAAAAGAGGCCTAAAAAACCAATGAGGAGAATGCCTTAAAAAACTGAATTTGCCACATGGGAAAACATTTTCAAAAGCTCACTGAAGAGGATAATTCCTTCAAAATTAGATTGGAGCAAATGGAAGCTAGTGACTTTATAAGAAAGCAAGATACTATTAAACAGATCCGAACAAATTTTTAAAAAATAGAAGGCAATGTGAAACATCTCATTGGAAAAACCTGGAAAATAGATTCAGGAGAGACAATTTAAAAATTATTGGACTACCTGAAAGCCATGATCAAAAAAAAAAAGAACCTAGAAATCATCCTTCAGGAAATTCTTAAGGAAAATTGCCCTGATGTTTTAGAACCAGAGGGCAAAATAGAGGTTGAAAGAATCCACCAATCATCTCCTGAAAAAGATCCCAAAAATAAAACTCCTAGAGTTATATTAGAGTCTGGTTGTGGAGTTCCCAGATCAAGGAGAAAATGTTACAAGCATCCAAGAAGAAACAATTTGAATATTATGGAAACACAATCAGGATAACACAGGATCTAGCAGCTTCTACATTAAGGGATCAAAGGGCTTGAAATATGATATTCCAGAGATCAAAGGAACTAGGATTAAAACCAAGAATCACCTACTCAGCAAAACTGAGTATAATGTTTCAGGGGAAAATATGGTGATTCAATGAAATAGAGGACTTTCAAGCATTCTTGATGAAAAAACCAGAGTTGAATAGAAAATTTGACATTCAGATACAAGAAGCATGAGAAGGTAAACAGGGAAAAGAAATCATAAGGAACTTATCAAAGTTGAACTATTTACATGCATACATGGAAAAACAATAACTGTAACTTATGAAACTTTTCTCAGAATGAGGATAGTTGAAGGGAATATAAATGCACATATATGTATACATACATATATATGTCTATATAAGAGGGAATATGTGCATATGAATACACATGTGAGAGTGTGTATATATGTGTACAGGTATATATAGACAGAGGGCACAGGATCAATTGAATAGGAAGGGATGATATTTAAAAGGTGAAATTGAGAGGTGAGAGAAGAATATAATGAGAGGAGATGAGGAGAGACAGAATGGGGTAAGTTATCTCATATAGAAGAAGCAAGGAAAAACTGTTACAATGGAGAAGAACAGGAAGGCAAAAGGGAATGGGTCAACCTTACTCTCATTCAATTTGGCTTAGGGAGGGAATAACATACACACTAAATAGGGTATCTCACCCTACGGGAGAGTAGGGGGGAAGGGGATATGAGGGGGGATGATGGAAGGTAGGGCAGGCTGGGGGGGAGGGAAGTTGGAAGCACCCACTTTTGAAAAGGGACAGGATCAAAGTATAGAATAGAACAAGTGGGGGGCAGGATAGGATGGAGGGAAATATAGCCAGTCTTTCACAATATATCTACTATGGAAATGTTTTGTGTAACTACACATGTACAACCTATATTGAATCGCTCATCTTCCCAGTGAGGGCAGGTGATGAGGGAAGAAGGGAAAGAATCTGGAATTTAAAGTTTCAAAATCAAATGTTAAAAAAAATTATTATTATTATTACATGCAACAGGGAAATAAGATATTCAGGCACTGGGGTATGGAGATGCATCTTGTCCTACTAGAAAGTCTGAGGGGGAATGGAGGAGGATATAGGAGAAAGTAGATTGGGGGAGAGGATATACAGTGAGATCACTGTTTTTGGGGTGGTGGGTAGGGGAAAGACGGGAAGAAAATTTGTAACTCAAAATCTTGTGGAAATGAATAATGTAAAACTAAAAATAAACATAAAATTTAATTTAAAATAATTTTTAAAAATATTCCATTAGAGATGGAAGTGATTCTTATAAGTTGACCAATCAAACCCACACAACTTATAGATTAGGAAAGCTCATGGTCACACATGTAGTAAAGAACAAACTAAGATTTTAACCTAACCCAAATCTATTGTGTTCTGGCATCTCATTGGAGAGGAATTACTTCATTCAAAGATTTAGTCCCACTTCTATAAAGAACTGTTTTAGAAGAGCTGGTTGTAAAACATTTTCTAATGCACCCCTGCCTGGAAATGACCTTGAGAGGTTATTTCATCATGCTCCAAATCTTTTCCGACTGCCAAAATTGGTTTCATTTTATACAGTTCAAAGAGAACAACACTTCATGCTTTGAAAACTGGACCTTGAAATGATCACCATGGAATATATAGGGTGCTGTCCAACTCCTTTAATAAAAACAGAAGAATGATAGCAGGGTCTGACAGTCCCTCCATCTGCTTTCAAAAGCTGTCTATAGGATATTTTTACCTAATCAATCAACAAGCAATTATTAAGTACCTACTATATGCCAGGTGTTATGATGGGTGCTGGTGATACAGACAGGGAGGAAAAAGGTCTCTATTCTCAAGGAACTTAGATTATACCAGAGTAAAGTTATAAAATCATGATCTTGACAATTTGTGTATTTATCATATCTTTAATTGTTAGCTAGGCATCTAGGTGGTGCAGCCTATAGAGCGCTGGGCCTGAAATCAGGAAGACCTGAGTTCAAATCCGGACTCAGTACAAGTTTAATAAATGCTTACTGATTGATGTTATCATAAAGTGAGTGAGCAACCTACCCTGAAGGCCTTGACATGCTTGCTAATTAATGTTCTTAAAAATTATGGTAATAATAATTCATATTAGTGCTTTGTCATTTCAAACACTGTTATTTGATCCTCACAATCATCCAGTGAGATGAATGCAATAGGTATAATTATTCCCATTTTACTGATTAGTAAACAAAGACACTTTTATTTTATTTTATTTTATTTTTTAAAGCCATTGGGGTTAAGTAACTTGCTCAAGGTTACACGGCTAGTCATTATTATTTATGCGTGGGTGCTCATTTTCTGAGGCCGGATCTGATCTCGGGTCATCCCAACTCCGAGGCCGACGCTCTTACTCACTGCGCCACCTAGCCGCCCCTTTAGGGCAATTGGGGTTAAGTAACTTGCCCAAGGTTACACGGCTAGGTTTTCGTTTGTATGGATTAAGTGTCGGAGGCCGGCTCCGAACTCAGGTCCTTCTGATTCCAGGGCCGGCGCTCTATTCACTGCGCCACCTAGCCGCCCCAACAAAGACACTTTTAGAGGTTACATGACTTGTCCACAGTCACATAGCTGGCAAGTAGAAGATCTATAATTTGAGGTCCACCCTTATACCTCCCTAATCCACTGCATTTTCAACTAGACTTGGAATAAAAGACTTACACAAAGAAGTAAAGAATATGATGATGATGGTGGTGGTGGTGATATAGTAACAATAGCTAACATTCATTTAGTACTTTAAAGGTTTGTAAAACATCTCATGTGATGTTCAAAAAGGTAAGATTACTAAAACATTTGGAAGATAGGATCAAACTTTTAAATCACCTTGCGAAGTTGGAAAATTCAGTCTTATTAAGCAGAATGAAGTTAATTTGGAACAATGCACAGCAGTGCGCTAAACACAGAGCAGCCAGGGAAAGACCAATTAAGAACAAGCATTGCAGAAAAAAGCAAAAGATACTTAGGGATCGGGCTTGACTTAAAGCTTTGAAAATGAAGCACTGCTTGGAAGAACAAAAAGTCAAGAATTTCAAAGAAACTAATGGGGGAAAATGTAATGGAAGGAGGTTTGGCAATACCAGATCTTAAATTATAAGGCAGTAATCATGGAAACAATCTGGTACTGACAAAGAAATAGAAAGGTAGATCAGTGGAACAAAGTAGACAAACAATACACAGTAGTAAATGATTATAATAACCTTGTGCTTGACAAATATAAAGATTTAAGTTTGGGGGATAACAATTCACTATTTGGTAAAAAAAATAGTTGGGAAAACTGGAAAGCAGTCTGGCAGAAACTGGGTATAAACCAATATCTTAAAGCACTTACCAACACAAGGTCGAAATGATACATGACCTACATATAAAAGGAGATATCACAAGGAAATTAGAAGATGGGTAGGAGGACAATTTATGAACAAACAAAAGATAGAGAGCATTGTGAGAAGTAAAATGGATTACATTAAATTAAAAGGCTTTGTACAATTTCTTTCAGAGAAAGAAATTAAAGATATCTATAAGCATATGAAGAAATGCTCTAAATCACTATTGATTAGAGAAATGCAAATCAAAACAACTCTGAGATACCACATCTCTCCAGTCAGATTGGCTAAGATGACAAAACAAGAAAGCGACAAATGCTGGAGAGGATGTGGACAAATTGGAACACTAATACAATGCTGGTGGAGTTGTGAACTTATCCAACCATTCTGGAGAGCAATCTGGAATTATGCCCAAAGGATTATAAATAATTTCATACCCTTTGACCCAGCCATACCACTTCTAGGGTTATATCCCAAAGAGATCATAGAAGTGGGAGGAAGACCCATATGTACAAAAATATTTATAGTAGCCCTTTTTGTGGTTGCAAAGAATTGGAAACTGAAGGGGTGCCCACCAATTGGGGAATGGCTAAACAAGTTGTGGTATATGAATGTAATGGAATATTATTGTGCTATAAGAAATGAAGAGGTGACGGATTTCATAATTACCTGGAGAGACTTATACAAACTGATGCTGAGCGAGAAGAGTAGAATCAGAAGAAATCTGTATACAATCACAGACATACCATATGTGTGATGACCAACTATGACAGACTGGACTCTTTTCAGCAATGCAGTGATATAAGTTAATCCCAAAAGACTCAAGAAAGTGAGAAATGCGCCATCCAGAGATATAACTAGAAAGAACTGAACCTGAATCCTGATGGAAACAAACTAAATGATCTTGTTCTTTTCATTGTTTGGTTTTATTTCTTCCTTACCATCTTTCATCCCACCTAGTACAATATGCCTTTGTAATTGGAATAATGTCTAATATGAATGCATTTGCAGATCATATACTGGACTATATGCTGTCGTGTGGGGAGGGGGGAGGGAAGTAAAGGAAATTTGAAAATCAAGGAACTATGGAATTGAAACTTGTTAACTGAAAGTAAACTAATAAATTAATTTAAAAAAAAAAAAGATGTTCCATCCAAGGCAGATGGAAAATGAAAAACTCAATCAACCAACCAACAACCAGAAAACATATCAAATCTGGGCCATTGAAAACATAGATGCTTGATTTAATTTTTTTTTCATTTGGGGCATGTGTTATCAATTAACACAGTGGTAAAACATAAACTTCATAGGAACACTGTGACTCTTTTGTCATTCACTGGTTAAAATATGACTGAATTATCATCCATATCCCATCCCATCCTTCTTACATGGGTACAATCCAGGACTTGTTTCTCATTCTAGTCTAGTTTAGTCTATTCATTCTATCTTTCTTCTCTTTTCTCCCTTTCTCTCTCCTCTTATCTTTTCTTCTCTCATCAGCTTCCAAGAGTTCAACCACCATCTCTATTTAAAAGTAGCACCCCCTCTGGGAAGTATTCATTCAAATTCATCGTTCAGGTCCCTAGGGAGGCAACATATCTCCAAGATGCAGATACTTTCAGGGTTCACATTCCTATAAATATGACTTGTGATCTTCCTCCAGTGAGGTTACCTTTAGTAACCTGCCAGTAGACATGAGGAGTTCAAAGCAATAGCACTAAGATGTCATGGTAAACAGAAACTATAAAAAATTTCCTCCGTAAATCTGGGGCACACACTCTCAAAGACAGAGCTCCTATGGGAAGAGAGGACTCTAAGTTGGAGTACAAAGGTACCAAGACACACAGAGGGGACACATGCAGCCAAGGCCTCTGGTCCTGCAGGGCCCTGATGTTCTTTCTTGTGGTGTCCTCACATTGCTCCCCCCCACTGAGCAGGTCATTCAGCTGGGTTCCCTGGAGCTTCTCTCCTCCTCAGTTCAGCTCTCTCTTTAATCCATATTTAGCCTCTTTCTCTAGAGCCAGAGTCCTCATTCCTTGAAGCTCCATTCCTTTCTATATCTGCGACTGTCTGGTGAGCATGTGTTTCTGGTCCCTGACTTGAATTACTTCATTCTATGAATTTCTCCCTTTCAGATGTGGTATTTTTTACCAGGATAGAAGCTCCTGTGGCCTTGGGGTAGGGAGGAAGGAAATAAAAGCATACACTCTTTGCCCTCTGGTAGAGGTAAAGGGGCAGGGGGCATACCCCACAATGCTATTTCCTGCCTTGAACACTTCATATTCTAGAACTGCTCAAACTACTGCTTGGAGTTGATAGATTTGTCTTTTAAGGACCACCCAGGATGTGGCCAATCCACATACAGTTGCTTCAAGGCAGGTGCTATTTTGTTTCTATCTGTTTTCTTAGTAGGATGTTATTACTTTATTATTTCTATAATCCGTCTCTTGCCTTAAACTTTTATATCACCTTATGGGCAGGGGAGGGTGAGGAAGAGCAAATAAAACCCTTCTGCTACATAGATGGCTCCCAAATCTATATATCCAGTTCTTTCTCTTGAGTTCTAGTCACTAGGCTGATAGGTAGTACAGTGGGTAGAGCCTTGACTCTGGAGTCAGAAAGATCCAGATTCTAATCTAGCCCTAAACACTAGCTATGTGGCCATAGCTAAGTAGACCAGTTGAGCTGGAACATAGAGCATATGAGAGAGTAATGCAAAATAAATCTGGAAAGATAGATTAGAGCCAGACTGTGAAAGGCTTTAAAGGTCAAGTGTAGGATTTTTCAAAACTTTATCCTGGAGGATATCAGGAGCCACAGAAACTTAAGCAGGGGAATGATACAGTCATATCTGTGCTTTAGGAATATCAATTTTCACAAGATTTGGTAACTGATCAGATATAATGGATGAAGGAGAGTAAATAGTCAAGAATGACTTGGGTTGTAAATCTGGGTGCCTGGAAGGATGATGATGTCTTCAACAGAAATAGGAAATCTAGGAAGAGGATTGTTGTTTTGTTTTGTTTTGTTTTGGGGGGCAGTAATGAATTCCATTTGAATTGTGTTTAGTTATTTACTTGAGGTCCAGGTGGAAATTCTAGTCGTCAGCTAGAGATTCAGTACTAGAGTCCAAGAGGAAAATCATACTGGAGATCTGTAAATCTAGCTAGCTCAATGTACATACATATATATGTGCATATATATGTTCTATGTATACAATCATATGTATTCACACACATATATACTCTATATACTTATATATTCTTATGCTGTGTGTGTGTGTGTGTGTGTGTGTAGAGACTTGGGGATCATCAGCACAGAAGTAATGACTGAACCCAAGGAAGGTTATGAAATTACAGAATGAAAGTGTAGAAAAAGAATAGAGGGCACAGGACAGAGTCTATCTATAAATAAGCTGTGGAGTATGAATAATGATGGTACAAAGGGAGACTGAGAAAGAGCAGTCAACAAGATAGGAAGAGAACCAGGAGAGAGCAGTACCACAAAAACCCACAGAGGAGAAGGTATCTACGAGGAAGGTGGTGTCAATTATAACTAATGGATACAGGTGTTTTTCTTTCCTCTAAACTAAATCTTAATAGTGTCCAAGTGTTTTGCAACAACACATAATATTGAGCACAATTGACCCAGCAAACATATTCATGGAGTTATGAATAGATAAGTTTAGCTAAACTACAGGGCATACACATGGTAGATTGATTCTGAAGGGTGTTCAGTTAAGTATGGCTTGAAAAGGGCTCAGTATTGTCCATAGTTGTTAAGTCTACTTTGTCACCACCTCACACTACAAAGGAAAGGTGATGATTTTCTCCTGATACTGGAAACTGGTGAAGTAGTCATGGTTAGGAAGTTGACTGTGGATGTTTAGAATGAATGTGTTAGTAGAGGTGGATTATGTATAGAACTGTATACAATACTGTGGTTTGAGAGAGTGTATGGAGTCTGAGAGAGAATGAATCCCTGAATATGAAGATCCTTGGAAGTATGGTGTTTTGAAGAGCTATCTGGGTATGTATGTATATGTGGTGTGGTGTCCATGTATGTATGTATATGTGTATGTGTATATGTAAGTGCGTTTACACACTTACATACACACATATATCATGGCATTTTGTGGGTGATTTGTCTGAGGTTGTATGTGACATGAGATTTGTGCTTTAGGAAAATCAATTTGAATATCTTAGAGTAGGATGGACTGGAGTAAGATGTGACTTGAGGCAGGGAAACCAATAAACAGGATACTGGAGTAGTTCAAGTAGGGTCTGCACCAGGGTGGTAGCAATGTGAAGGGAGAAAAGGGAAAACATACAAGAGATGTGACATAGAAATGACAAGATTCAGCAACTGATTAGATTGTGGAGGGGCAACTAAGAAAGAGGAGTCAAAATGACATTAAGGTTTAAAACCTAGCACCACAGGGCAGCTAGGTGGCGCAGTGAGTAGAGCTCTGGCCCTAAAGTCAGAAGGACCTGAGTTCGGATCCGGCCTCAGACACTTAACACACACAAACAAAAAAACTAGCTGTGTGACCTTGGACAAGTTACTTAACCCCAAATGCCCCCGCAAAAAAAAAACCTAGCACAATAGTACTACCCTCCACAGTAAAGGGACATTTCACAGAAGGGACGGTTTGGGGGGAAAGAAAGTGAATTAAGTTTTGGCTATTTTGAGTTGAAGATGTCCAATAGGCTGTTGAAGATGTGACTGGTGGTTTTCCTATCACTTTGAGTATTGAATAGGATTCCTCTCTTTGAAAGATCTTCACAAGTGAACGGAGCCAGAAGAACACAGTACACCAAAACATCAATATCAGAAAGATGATCATCTGTGGAAGACTTAACTACTCTATTCAAGACAATGGTCCAAAACAATCCCAAAGGACCCACGACGAAAACGCGATTCACTTCCAGAGAGAGAACTGATGAACTCTGAGTGGAGACGGAAGCATACCTTTTTACTTTTTCATTGTCTTGTTTTGTGTGTCTGCGTGTGTTTTCTCTTGCAACATGGCTAATATGGAAATATGTTTGGCATGGCTTCACATGTAGAATTGACACCATGTTTTCCTTCTTAAGGGCTATGGGAAGGACAGAAAAGGAAAGAAGAGAATTTGAAACTCAAGATTTTAAGAAAACAGTGAGTGTTAAATTATTTTATACACGTAATTGGGGAATATTTAACAAAATAAATAAAAATATAAAAAAAAAGAAAACTCTTCCCTACCCTTCCTGTCTGTATAATCTTTTTTTTTCTTCTTTTTTTTAAATTAACTTCTGGTTTACATCATTCATTTCCACCAGATTATGAGTTACATTTTTCCCCCATTTTTTCCCTACCCACCACCCCAGAATAGCAGTCCCACTAGATATCCCCTCATCCAATCTGCTCTCTCCCATATCTTCTCCCATACCCCCTTTGACTTTGCCATTAGGGCAAGGTGAATCTCTGAGCCCCACTGCCTGGACATCTTATGAAACATTTAATTTTAAAACTTGGATTTTCAGATCCATTCCCTTCCTCCCTTGTCACCCACTCCCTCTGAGAAGATAAGCAATTCAGTATGTATTGTACATGTATATCTATGCAAAACATTACCATAGTAGATGTATTGTAAAAGACTGCTTATATTTCCCTCCCACCTGTCTCACCTCCCACCTGGTCCATTCCCTACTTTGATCCTGTCCCTCTTTGATAGTGGGTACTTCTAACCTCCCCTCTCCCCAGAATGCCCTCCCCTCCATCATCCCCCTCTCATCCCCCTTTCCCCTACTCAGGAGAGTGAATGAGGGTAAGATATTCCATTTAGTATGTATGTGATTCTCTCCTTGAGCCAACTTCAATGAGAATATGCTTTTGCCTTTTTGCCTTCCTGTTCTTCCCCTCCCCTGCAACTACTTCCCCTTGCCTCTTCTACATGAGATAGTTTGCCCTACCCTGTCTCTCTCCATCTCCTCTTGCCACTTTCCTCTCTCACCTCTTGACTTCACCCCTTAAGAATCATCCCTTCCTTGGGGCAGCTAGGTGGCACAGCGAGCAGAGAGCCAGCCCCGGAGCCAGAAGGACCCGAGCTCGGATCTGGCCCCAGACACCCAACACACAAACAAAAACCCAGCCATGTGAACCTGGGCAAGTCACCCAACCCCACTTGCCCTCCAAAAAAAAAATAATCATCTCTTCCCATCAAATTCAACCTGTGCCCTCTATCCATGTATACCTGTGAACATATGCCATGTACCCTTCTTCAATTATTTTCATAATGAGAAAGGTTTCATCAAACACAGTTATTATTTTTCCATGTAGGACTGTAAATAGTCCAACTTTGATAAGTTCCTTTTGATTTCTTTTCCTTGATTACCTTCTCAAGCATCTCTTGCTTCTTGTGTCTGAATGTCAAATTTTCTATTCAACTCTGGTTTTTTCATCAAGAATGCTTGAAAGTCCTCTGTTCCACTGAATGACCATATTTTCCCCTGAAACAAGATACTCAGTTTTGCTGGGTAGGTGACCCTTGGCTTCAATCCCAGCTCTTTTGCCCTTTGGAATATCATATTCCATGCCCTTCTATCCCTCAGTGTAGAAGCTGCCAGGTCCTGGGCTATTCTGATTGTGTTTCCACAATATTGAAATTGTTTCTTCCTTGCTGCTTGTAGTATTTTCTCCTTGATCTGGGGATTCTGGAACCTGGCTATAATATTCCTGGGAGTTTTCTTTTGGGGATCGTTTTCAGGAGGTGATCGGTGGATTCTTTCAACCTCTATTTTGCCCTCTGGGTCTAAAACATCAGGGCAATTTTCCTTGAGAATTTCTTGAAGGATGATTTCTAGGTTCTTTCTTTGATCATGGCTTTCAGGTAGTCCAATAATTTTTAAATTATCTCTCCTGGATCTATTTTCCAGGTCAGTGGTTTTTCCCATGAGATATTTCACATTGCCTTCTATTCTTTCATTTGTTTGGATCTGTTTAATAGTGTCTTGATTTCTCATAAAGTCACTAGCTTCCATTTGCTCCAGTCTAACTCTGAAGGAATGAATCTCCTCAGTGAGCTTTTGAGATTCTTTTTCCATCTGGCAAATTCGACTTTTTAAGGCATTCTTCTCCTCATTGCCTTTCTGAGCCTCTTTTGCCATTTGAGTTAGTCTATTTTTTAAGGTGTTATTTTCCTCAGTCAGGCTGTTGACTGTCATTTCATACTTTTCTTGCATCTTTTTCATTTCTCTTCCCAAATTTTCCCCCACTTCTCTCATCTGCTTCTTAAGGTCCTCTATGGCCTGTAGCCAGCTTGTGCTTTCATTTGGGGCTTTTGGTGCAGGAGTTCTGATCTCACAGTCCTCCTCCATGCTTTGAGCCTCTTTGCCCCTAAAATAGGAGTCCAATGTTGAACTTTTCTGTTTATTTTGTTTTGTTTGCCTAGGCATATTGCCACTTAATTACTTGATTTTTGGGCTTGTTGCCACAGTAGGACTCTGCCACCAGACAGGGGAGCTTCCACCCAAACGTGGGGTCTTCACAACTTCCACCAGTTGGGTGGCCTCTGTAAAGCCTCCACCCACTCTGGCAAGTTGGATACCCACCCCAAACTTCCCCCCCAGACCACAATCCAGATCCAGGCAGTTTAAAGCAAAAGCGATTAACCCCCAGACTGATTGCTGGATCTTCCTACAGTTCGCAGACCAGGAGCTAGAGCCACTACTGACGCTGCCAAATGGCTTCTGTGCAGCTGTTTCTTCAGCAGCTTTTTGCCCCCAGGGGAGGAAGCCACGTGTTCCCCAAATACTGGTCCCAAAGTCCATAGGGCACTAACCTCTCACTTTGTCCTAGGCATAGCTGTGCTGATAATTCTGGAATCGCCACAATTGCTGGTGTTCTGGGGTTCCACCAGCCAGCTGAAGGCCCGGCCGCCCTGGGGCTAAAACCTCGGACCTGGGCTCGGCTCTTCGGGCTGTGCTGTAGGTTCCCAGCGCGCTGTGCTGCCTGCTCTCAGAGCGCTGCGCTGGCTGCTCCCTGCAGGGCTGCTGGGCTGTCCTCAGCAGGAGGTTAGCTTCTCTGTGCCATTCTGTGGGTGCTGTGGCTCCAGAAGTTGTTCGGAGCTCCCTTTCACATTGTTTGAAATTTGTGTGGGGCAGAGCACATTGGAAATGCCCTGTATAATCTTTTAGCATATTTTTTTCCTCCACCCTCTCTACAATCCAAATTGATTTTAGTCTCTGTGACTCAGTATTCTAATGTAACTGATAAAGAGCTGTTGTCCTCTTAGACTGACATAATATGACTGTTATACCAGAATAAAGGACACATTAATTGCCTACTGTCTTCTGCACTGATCAGCCTACACCTAAAGCGTTAACATCCTATTTTGGCATTATATTCCTTTTTTTTTTTTTTAAACAAATACTTTATTAACTTCTGTTTTACATCATTCATTTCCGCCAGATTTTGAGTTACAATCATTTTCCCCCCATTATTCCCCTACCCAACCTCCCAGAATAGCAGTCCCACAAGATATCGCTTCCTCCAATCTGCTCTCTCCCATACCTTCTCCCATACCCCCATCGACTTTTCCATTAGAGGAAGATGAATCTTTGTGTCCCAATGCCTGCACATCTTATCTCCCAATTATAGGCAAAAGAGTATTAATAATAGTATTTATATATATATTTGAAACATTTAATGTTATGACCTTGAATTTCAGATCCATTTCCTTCCTCCCTTGTCACCCATTCCTTCTTGGGATATAAGTAATTCAGTATATGTTGTACATGTCTAGCTATGCAAAACATTATCATAGTAGATATATTGTACAAGGCTGCTTATAATTCCCTCCCACTCATCCCACCCCCCACCTGGTCCATTCCCTACATGATCCTGTCCCTCTTCTATAGTGGGTACTTCCAACCTCCCCTCACCCCAAGGATGCCCTCCCATCCATCATCCCTCCTCTCATCCCCCTTCCCCCTATCCTGCTGCAGGTTGAGATATCCCATTTAGTATGTATGTCATTTTCTCCCTGAACCAAATTCAATGTGAATGTGGTTTTGCCTTTTTAGCCTTCCTTATTCTCCCCCTCCTTTGCACCCACTTCCCCTACATGAGATAGTTTACCCTACCATGTCTCTCCCCATCTCCTCTTGCCACTTTCCTCTCTCACCTCATAATTTCATCCCTTGAGTATTCTCCCTTCCCAACAAATTCAACCTATGCCCCCTATCCATATATAACTGTAACCATATACACACATTCACATATGTATTCATATGACCACACACCCTTCTTCCATTATTTTCATAGTGAGAAAGATATCATCACTCACAGATATTGCTTTTCCATATAGGAATGTAAATAGTTCAACTTTGATAAGTTCCTTTTGATTTCTTTTCCCTGATTACCTTCTCAGGCATCTCTTACTTCTTGCGTCTGGATGTCAAATTTTCTATTCAACTCTGGTTTTTCCTCAAGAATGCTTGAAAGTCCTCTATTCCACTGAATGACCATATTTTCCCCTGAAACAAGATACTCAGTTTTGCTGGGTAGGTGACCCTTGGGTTCATTCCCAGCTCTTTTGCCCTCTGGAATATCATATTCCATGCCTTCTATCCCTCAGTGTAGAAGCTGCCAGGTCCTGTGCTATTCTGATTGTGTTTCCACAATATTGAAATTGTTTCTTCCTGGCTGCTTGTAGTATTTTCTCCTTGATCTGGGGATTCTGGAACCTGGCTATAATATTCCTGGGAGTTTCTTTTTGGGATCTTTTTCAGGAGGTGATTGGTGGATTCTTTCAACCTCTATTTTGCCCTCTGGATCTAAAACATCAGGGCAGTTTTCCTTGAGAATTTCTTGAAGGGTGATTTCTAGGTTCTTTCCTTGATCATGGCTTTCAGGTAGTCCAATAATTTTTAAATTGTCTCTCCTGGATCTATTTTCCAGGTCAGTGGTTTTTTCCCATGAGATATTTCACATTGCCTTCTAATCTTTCATTTGTTTGGATCTGCTTAACAGCATCTTGATTTCTCATAAAGTCATTACCTTCCATTTGCTCCAGTCTAACTCTGAAGGAATGAATCTCCTCAGTGAACTTTTGAGATTCTTTTTCCATCTGGCAAATTCGACTTTTTAAGGCATTCTTCTCCTCGATGCCCTTTTGGGCCTCCTTTGCCATTTGAGCTAGTCTATTTTTTAAGGTGTTGTTTTTCCTCAGTCAGGCTGTTGACCCTCATTTCATACTTTTCCTGCATCCTTCTCATTTCTCTTTCTAATTTTTCCTCCACTTCTCTTATTTGATTTTTAAAGTCCTTCTTAAGGTCCTCTATGGCCTGCAACCCACTCATGTTTTCCCTGGGGCTTTTGGAGCAGGAGTTCTGACCTCACAGTCCTTTTTCCGCTCTATGCCCCCAAAATAGGAGTCTAGGGTTGCATTTTTCTGTTTCCTTTGCCTTGGCATGTTGCCACTTAATTGCTTGTCTTTTGGGCTTGTTGCCACACTATGGCTTTAAGGCCAGATAGAGGAATTTTCGTCCTGAACGTGTGGGGGGCAACTTCCGTTTCTGGCAAGTTGTAAACCCACCCACAACTTCCACCCTAGATCACAATCCAGATCCGGGGAGGTTAAAGCAAAAGCGATTACCCCCCAAGACTGATCGCTGGATCTCCCCACGATTTGTAGGCTGGGAGCCGGAAATGCCTCTGAAAACTACACAGTGGCGTGTCTCCTCAGCAGCTTCTAGCCCCCAGGGGAGGGAGCTGACGCATTCCCCAAATACAGGTCCCAAAGTCCATAGGACACTAACCTCTTTCTTTGTCCTAGGCAAGTCTATGTTGATAATTCTGGCATCTCCACAGTTCCTGGTGTTCTGGGGTTCCTCCAGCCGGCTGCTGGCCCTGTCGCCCTGGGGCTAAAACCTTGGCTCACGTGGACCTGGGCTCGGCTCGGCTCCTGCACTCTGCGCGCTGCCGGCTCCCAGACCACTGCGCTGGTCCTTCCTGCAGGGTGCTGGGCTGTCCTCAGCGGGAGGTTAGCTTCTCTGTGTCGTTCTGTGGGTGCTGGGGCTCCAGAAGATTTTCAGAGTCCTTTTTTACATAGTTTGTGGAGAATCTGGGGGCAGAGAGGCTTGGACAAGCTGTTTCTATTCCGCCATCTTGGCTCCGCCCCCGGCATTATATTCCAAAAGGGATATTTATAAGTTTCAGTGTATTGGGATGAATGCCCTTCTACTTCCCAGCTCCTTATCAACTCCTACTCATCCTTTGGGGCCCAGATCAAATGTCACCTCCTCCAGGAAGTTCTCCCAAATACCCCAGACCAGAAGTTCTCTCTCCTGACTAAATTGAGATAGTACTTTGTATTCTTTCATTAACACTTTATTATCATACTTCATATTATACTTATCTTGACATAGCTAGATAGCACAATGAATAAAGCACTGGGCTTGAAGACCTGAGTTCAAATTAGGCCTCAAACACTCATTAACTGTATGACCCTAGGCAAGTCATTTAACTTCACTTTGCCTTAGTTTCCTCAACTATAAAATGGGGATGATAATAGCATCTACCTTAAAGTTTTGCATTATGAGTATCAAAGGAAACAATGTT